>JAVJGG010000094.1:39728474-39751290 GCA_035590195.1 Aviceda cuculoides
GCTGTTTAGTCTGGAGAAGAGGAGGCTGAGGGGAGACCTCATAACTCTCTACAACTACCTGAAGGGGGGTTGTAGTGGGGTGAGTGCTGGTCTCTTCTGTCGGGTGGCTGCAGACAGGACGAGAGGAAATGGCCTCAAGTTGCGCCAGGGGAGGCTTAGATTGGATATTATGAAAAATTTCTTTACGAAAGGGGCTGCCCAGGGAAGTGGTGGAGTCACCATGCCTGGAGGTGTTCAAAAAACATGTAGACGTGGCACTTCAGGACATGGTTTGGTGGGCATGGGGGTTTTGGGTTGACGGTTGGACTCGATGGTCTTAAAGGTCTTTTCCAACCTAAATGATTCTATGATTCTATGTACGATTCTGTGATTTTTAGGAAGAGGTAAGCAGCAGCTCTGATCATTATGGATATGTGATATGATCATTGCCTGGAAGAGAGGATGTTGTGATTCTTCAGAACTGCTGACCCCAAAAATGCATACTCCCACAGAAGGAGAAACATCTTTTTAATCTTTGCTCTGGTAACCTATCATCACTGTCTCAGCCTTATCCTGATTGATTTTCAGCCAGCTGGCTCTCATCTACTGGCCTAAGCTCACTCCAATGCTGGTGAACCCAGTCAGCAACACTGACAACCAACTACACGTGGGGCTTCGTGGGGCATGCTGTGTTCAAGCAAGCTGTGCTTTTTACCTTATAGCACTGCAGAATAAATCCCTCACCATCTCCAAAAGATTAATAAAATCAATAGTCTAAGATTACACAATTTTAATTAATTAACTTCTCTACCTAACAATTAAATATTCAAGGCTTCTTTGTAAGAAAAATATAGAGTGTCAAACACATACGGTTGTTCTAAGTCAGTGTGCTGGTTTTGGCTGGGATAATTTTCTTCATAGTAGCTGGTATGGGGCTAGGTTTTGGATTTGTACTGAAGACAGTGTGGATAATTCCAGGATGATTTCGTTCCTGCTGAGCAGTGCTCACACAGAGCCAAGGGCTTTTCTGCTCCTCACCTCACCCTGGCAGCGAGGAGGCTGGGGGGGGCACAAGGAGTTGGGAGGGGTAAAATCACTTACTAAATACTAAAGAGACCATGCACCTTGCTTGACTAAGATGAAAGTATTTTATTGAGCTAATCCTTCTGTAGTTTGATTTAGAGATGTGCAAACTACTCAGATCATAATCCAAACCACCCCATCAAGTGTTCATATTTAAATCCAGGTGTCAGCAGTAGAATATTAGGCTCTCTAGCAATTTCCATATTTGTTTATTCCCAGTGTTATTGAATGTAGCACCATTTTTTGAGAAAAATGGTGAAACTACCACACTATATTTAACTATTGTTAAAACAATTTTCTGTTAAATTGAAGTTTTGGCTTCCAAAACACAAAAAGCAAGAATTATCAAAGATATCCTATATTTGTCTTCTCCAGTTAGCGTTGTCTATGCAGCGCTGTACTATAATATATTTTGTAGCTCCCTAGATACTTAGCTTTCAGGTAAGCTGAAAAAGGACTATAATGCTTTAGAGCACATCTTAAAAGAAAACATTTAACACACAAGTAATCACTTGTTCAGTGCCAGAGCACGGTTTCTTTGCTATCTTACCAACTGGTAGGTATTTTAAAAAAAGATTGTTCAACAGTGAAATCACAATGTGAAGCTTTGTCATGGAAACGACCGTGATGTCATAAATCCAGTATTACAATTCACTGCAGGATCTGGCATGTAGAGAATACATTTTGGTTTTGAACAGTGTTATTCATATGAAAACATGCAGATCATTTTCCAGCAAGTTTTAGTTTATATATGTATATGCGAATAGACTGCTTGTCCTGTCACGTACTCAGACATAAATCAGAGACATCTCTATGGACGTCACTAAAGTTACAGTACTCTGGAGAAAAATTGGCATGTGATGATTATCAAATCCTACAAAATTCACAATGTGTAGAAGTAATTCCGTCTGAGGTTGGCCAAAGGTGAAGTAAGATACTATAGCCAATGTTTTGCAGACTGAACAAGGAGAAATTGAAATACAGATTCTAGAAAATGCACATCTCCTAGTACTATCATATGTGAGGGCAACTTCTGGTAAAAGTGTGGAAGCTAACTATAAAATGTAGTTTTAATCTGACAGGGTCAGAAATCTGCTATTTTCCACAATACAAAAGATCCTCCTCAGAAGAACAATATAAAATATATTTCTGATTTTTGACTATGCAATAATTTTGCATTTATAATCATTGCAATATCCACTCTTCATTAGGCACATAACTATAGAAGCAGGTTGTGTGTACAATAAGGTATTTCTATCCTGATGCACTCAGTGAAGAATGCTGGAGCTTGGCATATCTCAAGGTGAATCCAAGAGTACCGCAACGTTTATCTACCATGGCAACAGGATTTGCTCAAGTGTGGGAGTTAGCTCCTCATCCTCGGCTTAAATCAATACCATTTCCGACTTATTGCAGTGAGCTGCTAAACTTGACCATGTATCTTGAAAATAAAGGCAGGCAAAGAAAAGAACCCGCCAGGACCACTGTGCCTTCAGTTATGCAAGAAAATTGATGCACTCAGCCTGCCTTGGTTTTACTTCACTAAATCTTCAGGTTGGTGCCAATGCACTTGGATTAAGCCATTTGATTTACTGACTTATTTCCCGAGCTTGCCAGCTCATTGCTTACAAGACGAGACTTGTATTCCCACTCTTTATCATGGAAACAACAGGTAAACCATGAATTACTACCAACCTGCTTGCCTAATTGGTCCACTGTCCATGCTGCCACCAAACCCTGGCTTGTCGCAGTAGGGGGGGGCCCAGTCAGCCTCGCAGTGACAGTTCTTTTTATTGTTGCAGACCTGCAAAACAAGACAAACGGCTTAATGTGAAAAGGATGACCCTATACATCTGCGAGCAGCACTGGCTGATAAGGCCTCCTCATCAGATAGTGACACATCTGGAAGAAATAAAACTAACAGAAGAAAAGAGATGTACTGGTATCTGCCTATTGGCACAACTAAGATGGCATAGAGCGACTCTGAGTGCAAGACACCACCGAGTAACAGGGATCCTAAAAAAAGCATTATTTATTTGGCAGGTAATCGTTTGACTCGCACCAGCTGACAGCTTCAATAATATAAGGATAGTCACACACCTCTTAAGTCTTATTCTCTCTTTGCCTCCAGCAGCAACATTATCTGCTTTCTAACCTCTGTTCCTTCTGCCTTCGTAGGAGCAAGAGTCTCTCTATGCTCTTAAGGCTGTAAAGCTTTGTCAGCCCACTTGAAGACTCCTATCCAGCAAGGGCTTGCACTAGGCTGCATACTGATTTTTCCACTGCTCAGATCCGCCAGCTCTAAGATGAACCAGCTGCTGGAAGAACACGTGAAACTGGAATCAGGGCTGAGGAAACCCTCTCTTTGATACCACGCCTGCGCTGTCTATAAAGTTACAGTCCTCAGTGTTCTGCTGGTTTTAATCTGGGTGAAAAAACAACTAGCAAGACCTGATTTACCTGCAGAACAAGAGAGCTCCAGAGGACTGGAGCCCATCCTTAACATCGGCCTGTTCCCGCTGCGCAGAGCAGAAGGAGCCGGTGGACTCACGGCTCTTTCCTCAGGAGGTCTCTCAGTCCCAAACACCCATTAAAAAAAAGGTGGATTTTTATTTCCTTTTGCTACCACCCAGGCAGTGGCTACATGACTAATACACAGGTTAAAGCTCCATGCTGTGTTGACAGAATATATGAACTGAATGGGGACAAAATATTCTGTTGCACAGGACAGAGATGGCACAGTCCCATGTGAATGCACAAATTGATTTTTAAATAAAGTTTTTGGGCTTAGGGCTAGTTATCAATATGGTCCTAAATTCTGTGCTAACACTGATTATCACTGATCTACCACCTCTACCACCACGGAGAAACCATTCAATAGATTAATAAATGGATTTCTCAGTAAGATACTAGTTAGTTCACAGGAGTTTGAAAATATCCATTTTTCTGGCAAGGTCAACTGGTAGGCTTTCAGAAAGGCTATATTGACTGTGTCTGCAGAGTATTAAAATATCATTCACATAGCATAGACTGGCTATGGTCATGTAAAATGCAAAAAAAAAAATATTTACTTTTCAAAGACAGCAAGATAATTAAACATATCATTTGTAAAACATTATTTTTTAAATTAAAGCACTACAGGAGTTCTCATCTACAATTCTATGAGGTCATTTTTTGCTACTCAGGAGTCATCAGAGGTTCTCCATCACACAGACATAAAGATGCCAGTCTAAGCTGATGCTCATTCCACCACAATGATAACCCCCAGCACCATCAACACTGCACAGTTTTTCAAATGAGGGATAATAAAATAAGTTAAAGCAAATTAAAATCCCTTCTCAGGAGAGGACAGAGAATTTCCTATGGCTCCTCCAATGTGGTTGCCACAGCTTTCACAGAAACAAATAGATAATCAGCAAATCAAGGTTAATAAGGCATAGCTTGACATAATTAACATTTTCATAATATAAACCAGGTTTCAAACTGCTTTGATATTATTAACTAATACCATCAAATTTTTCATCCAGCACCAAATTCATACCATGAAACTCATCAATATGGTTTTACTTTATTTTAATAATTTTGGAAATGCTTTTCCATTTGACTCTTAATTCAAATGCATATTTTAACTTCTCTGTATCTACATAGAAACTGTATTTTTTAAAATGTTAATAGGAATTCTTCACAAAGGAAGGTTAGACTTCAAATTGCTTTGGAGATGACAAAATTTCTTTTATCACAGACTGTTAATTAAGAACAAGATAATTACTACTTGATAAATATTTCTTTGTTAAATAAAAATAATTCCATTTCTTGCGGTTCATATAAGGGACACTGAAAATGGAAATACATAATAAAAAAGTATTGCAGTGACTTTGACTGATATATTACAAACAATCATAGATCCCAAAGCTATTACATAAAATGATTTCTTGTCCAGAGTTTATTGACTGATTGTAAAAAACCTGTTCCTATGATGCTTACTCCACGTCCGTGGCACTTGGTTGCACATTTGTGGACACCAAAAACACTTGTATTCTGGCACCGGCGATTAAGGCAAATCTGCAAAATAAGAGAAAAGGAGTTTTAACAGGCACGGACCTGCTGGTGCTCACAAGGGATCACATCCTTCTCTATATGTCTGCTCATCCATCAACGGTGCTTTTAGCAGTTACAGGTTTCCCAATACACACGCTGCATTGACAACACGACATTGACAAAAAGATAAGGACACCAGAATTAGGTGTCATCTTCTTCTTATGCCTTTATCAGCCTTTCAGGTCCAAATCTGGGGAAGCTGAATCTCCGTCGGCATCCTGGCCAATATTGAATTTCAGACATAGTTCATTTTGGGTTGATATGCTGAGCTTGTGTAAATGAACACGCACAGTTTCACTGAAGTGGAACTAGTGGCAAGCTGCTGGGGTTTGGGGGGGTTTTAAGCCAATTTAAAAAACAGTAATTTGCATTTTTTCAGGACTAGGAATGCACTGAGCAGGAATCTTCCGTGTACTGATCTGGCTGCATTCATGTCTTCACAGCAGCAGGTAGTTCCTCAAGGAAAGGTTCAGGTCCCCTCGTGGGGTAAATTAGCATAGTTCTGCTCATATCAATAGTGCAATACTTTTTTATGCCAGTACAGAACCTGGACCCAGGACAGCCTGAATATTTAACTGAGGTCATTGGTATATGTGGGCTCATCATCGTTCTTCAGCAAAACTGAGATCTTTCTAAGTTTTCCCAAGCTAAACAATTTTTGTGCTGTCAAATATAAACCAACCATATTTAAAGTGTAATAATGATCTTATAGGAAATGGAAATAAACAAATAGCATATGCAAAGAAATAAAATTCAAATTTTTTTTTCTCCAGTCATTACAGGTAAACTTTACTCTGCCAGTATAGCTGAAAACTGAGGTAAAGCAAGATTAGTACCATCTAATAATACCATCAAACAATCAAATGACTGATGATGATGTCAGTAATGAGAAGTTATCCTACTCAAAACTGAAGAAAGAAGAAATTAGGACTGGAATAACTGTTACTATGTTATGTTGACCAAAAAAAGAAAAAAAAAAAAAAAATCACTGCACAATTTTGCTCATGTTTAACTGCAGTTCAGTTCAGTAGTACTAAAAGTCAGTCACAATAATTAGCATTAAGCAGGGAATAGTGTTGAAGGAGACGACAGGGATGCTTAATCAGGGCACTTATGCCCTGGGGAGAAGGAAAAATGGAAAGGAAATTAGAGTGAATTGGCATCAACATGCACGCATGTAGAGAATATGGTCTGATTACAGCAGTATTCACAATTCAAATATTCATAGTGCAGTAGCACACAGAATTTTGATCACATTAAAATGGCTGCATTTCAAATTGTGTATCTTCAGCTTAGAAAACTCAAGAATATTTAAATTCATATTCTTAATCCATAATACAAATGCACTAATGTCCTCAAAGTAAAACATACAATTTTGTAAGTATTAGCGTGCGTATTCTATAGTGTATATGTGTATGATTAGATAGATTAGAAAGATTAAATACTCATTAGTAAAACATAATAGGGTGCTTTCCCAGCGTCGAATTTTCTTTGAAAAGACATTTTATAACAGATTGACTTTGAAATGTTGTAAGGGTTGTTTTCCTGTAACAGAACTGTAGTTTCACTAGGGACATATTTTTAAACCTGTTCCCAATGCAGTGTGATAATCCAACATGTTTCAAAAGCATTCAGAAATTCAGAGGCTTACTTGAATTTACCAGAAATTATCAAAGCACTTTTTTTTTCTTTTTGCAAGTAATCCACTGAGGGGATGGAAACCTTCATTTCAATAGTTCTTGGACTCCTTTCTGTTCCTCCCCCCCGTAAACTTATGGCTGTCTCCCATCTTTCTCTGTTCCTTTTCTCACAAAAGAAAAACTGAGAATGAGGCAGCCGTATGAAATTTGGACTACATTCACATAGGAAAACTCACAAAGTTTGCAAAATACGATTGCAAAAATCAGTTTTGGTGGCTGAACATCACTGAGTTTATATTTTTCTAATAGTGCATACAGAGATTGCTTTCCCTGCAAGAAAAAAAAAAAGGGGGGGGGATGGGAGCCATAATCAGAAGATACAATACATTTTGAAACCTAAAGTGAAGTTAATGACAATTTTGGAATGCCATAGACACTGGGAAAGTGAATACATTGAACTTCTCAGAAATTTTTTAACAAGCCTGTAATGTATTTTGCTGTACTTTTGCAGAAAACCTCTAGCCTACATGGACAGATATGTGGGAACGTCCCCAAAAAATCTGTTATAAACTTGAGCAACTTGCATTGCATCTGCAAATTTGTGATCCACAACAGTGGCCAAAAGAAAAAGGGAGTAAAAAACTGACTCACTGTGAGCATGAGAAACAATTCTTTTGTGGAAAAAAAAAAAATCCCCAAGCAGAAAACAGGCAGTTTAGTACAAAATACTTGGCAGCATGAGGGTAGCGATGTTCTCCTTGTTTGGGAGTATTTCAGAACCTTACTTTTCCATCTTCACACTTGGTTCCTGACAGCACAAGACCGGGATCGGGCATATCATCACCCAAATACACGTGGGTACCACGACACAGAATCTTGCCACCTTCCTGAAGTGGGATATTAGTTTCTATGGAAACAGCATTGGTACCAATTACAGGTCGATTTGCTCCTCCTTGACACTGGATTTTTCCACATTTAGCATCTCTGAAGGAAATAAACAAACCCAAAGATTAGTTCGACGATTTGAAATGTTATAAGCCCTCTCCCACCACCCTTGTGCCTGCTGCTGTGTTTGTAGGGAGACCCTACCTGGGTTCACATTTAGCGAAGGAGCTCTTGGAGTCCTTGCCGCAGTTGCCGTAAGGATCACCTGCAGAATTGACTCTCTCAAAGCAGATCCCAGGAGCAGGTTTCGCACCTGAAACAAAACCTAATCAGAACTTTCATCTCATACAAGGTGTTTTTAATAATTTTCTTTGAGCTCCGCTGATGCTTTAGGGGAAGGTAGCTCGTGATCTGCATATAGATGAAGCACAGCAAAACAGTTGTGCTGGATCGGCATGCTAATTGAAGAGCCCGAATGTGTGGGTTTTCCACTGTTATTTGTCTCTCTTGGCAATGCTGAGCAATAGACAACGCAGAACGTATTCTTTTTCAGAATTTCTCTAGATGATATCCCTCTTGTGAATCCTCCTAGGACACAAAAGCTTCTAGCAAATGCCAAGTCTAGTTTGGTGAAGAAAGACAAAGGCCAGCTGGTAAGTTAAGTCCCTTCTTTTTACAGGAGTCCATTTGATTCTAGCGAGACCCCAAGAGCTGAACCCAAAGAAAATACTTTTCAAGAAAGGCCTTTTAAAGTGCAATTCAGAACAACAAGAAACCAGAAAAAAACCCAGTTGCGATCTAGAGTGCTATGTGTCTGTAAAAACATGAGCGCATGACATGGCAAAGAGAATCCGCCACTGTTAGCTCCACCTAATGTACTGAGGAGAGGAAGGGAACCCATCCCCACCTTAATCCTTAGTAAATCCACTCTTGTGGGAAAAGATTGACTTGAAAGAAGGGTCATTTCTACCATGGTGGTAGAAGTAGGAATCTGGGAAGACAGGCAGCATCTGGTTCTTATCTGCTGTAGTCTTCTGTGATGGAGACATATCATAACAGCAAAGGAACTTCCCTGGTGGGAGTAGTACTGGAAATGTTTGTGCAGACGCATTACTCATCCCTACATTTTAGAAATTAAAAGGTACTATTAGAACATCAATTCTAATGTCTTATACAGACAATCTCCTGTCCATTTTCCCCCAGATTATGACCAACTATTGAATATCTTCTAGGGGAAGATACATGCAGTCATCTGAAATGTCTAAGAGGTGGAGGATCTACTTCCCTGGCTTGACTGTTGCAACAATTAATTAGTCCATGTTATTAGAATTTAATCCCTTTGTTCTATTGTCAAGTGTGGCTTTTATTTCCAGCCAGTAATTGCTGCTCCTCGCAAGATTAAGAGGCCCTTTTCTAGGGCCTTTACTACCCCATATTTTCTTTCTGTGAAGAAAACTAAAAGCACAATCAAGTCAGAAGATAACTAAAAGCACAATCAAGTCATTGCCAACATTTCAACTACTCCGATATTCAGACCTGCTTTGAGGAGACAAGGTGGTAAGGAGCTATGCTGGCTAAAACTCTTTACAGATATCTGCTAGATACATTTTTGTACTTTTGATAGATCAGCCAAACAAAACCAAAAAGAACTGGCAGCAAATGATGTGATAGCCTGAAGGCTGAGAATATACCATTTCTACAGTATTCCCTGATCTTTAACAGAGACGAATATCTAAGTTAATGTTACATTTTTTCCAACGTTTTGAGCCACTTCCAAGTGTGTATGCCTCTAACTGTGGGTAAAACATATCATTTATTTAAACCAACCTGAAGATTTTATCTGAAAGACTTCAATGAAGAAGAAGGTGTTTTTTAAAAAAAGGGTTAAATTCCTGGAGAAGAAAATACAAATATGATTGTAAAACTTCCAGTTAGTGTGGATCTTTTCACTAATAAGTCAGAGATTAAAGCCTCAATTAATTATCTGCATTTCACAGTTAGAAGCTTGACTAATACTATATACTGCTGAACAGCAATCTAATGCTATTAAGAACAAAATATTAAAACTTGGAGAGGCTTAAGATGGCACTCTCTTTTCCTTCTAACATTTTTACATACTGAAACTGGAAAACTCAGAAAGAAAGGCACAGAAGGAACAGAATATGAGCTGTTGGTTCCCTGGAGAGCAGGACAAGAGCTTGAAATTCTTTGGAAGATTACGATCAAGCTTGCTGAGTTCAGAATATTTCTCAAATCTGGAACTATTAAAAAGGACTCACACAGGATTCTTTCACTTCTTTTCATTAAGCCACAAGCAATAATCAAAAAATCAACAAAAGCATCCAGACAAGGCACTGTGCAAAAAGCAAAAGTAAAATTTCCATTTTCAGCATGCAGATTCCTCCTTGTTTTTCCAGGGCAGGCACATTAACTATTCAGCTTTATACAAACATTAACATGTGCATATACTATGCCAGCTTTAGAAGGGAAGGGGAGGGAAGGAAAAAAAACATGCTGTGAGCAAGAGGCCAAGTAAAATTGCTTTTTCTCCCACATCTGTAAAGACCAACTTGCTCAGATCCACCTCGCCAAAGGAATAAGACCCCACCCATCTACCATGATGATACGTGGTTGCTACAGGTCTCATTTTTTTCTTGGCCAGGAGCTTTGTGCCCCAACTAGTTCAGCCAACGGCGCATCATCACAATGACTGGAGACTTCTTTGGAGACGTGTCAGCCGCAGCCCAGAGCACAGACACGCTTTCCCCAGAGTCCTGTCTGTCTCCAAAAGCTGCCAAAAGCAAAACAAATGCTCATGACCTGTGCTTTGACTGTAAGTGACCTAACAAAGACTTGTTAAAAAAATGGTGTTAAAAAGAGAAAGGGCTTACTGAAATACGAAGAGAGTTTAAGGTATTTATCTTCCTCTTTCACCTGGTGAAAAATTTTTGTTTGGTTGGTTTTTTGAATGTAGAAATCAAGTGTGTTACATATGATGGAAAGAAGCCTGCAGGAAGGAGAACACATCTGCAGCATCCTTGCAGGGCTCAGACAGCCCAATAATAACTCCAAACAATAATGTTTGACAAGAAAAAAGATCTCATGGAGTACAAAAAACATGCTCCCCTGCCAGGCTCGGAGCAGTCTGTGTATGAGAACACCTGGTACCCAATGATCATCTGCAGCTTGGAAACCAAAATCTAGCTTCAATTTCTGCCTTTGGTATCAAACCAAAGCACGTTGTTGCTCGGGATTCAGGTGGCTGTTCCCTCTCCTGACTTGTTTCTCCCAATATTTAGACTTTTTTATAGATTAAAATGTATCAGAGTGTAAGAGGCTGAACAGATGGAGCTACCAAGTTAAAAGGAGGTTTTCAGAGGATGCTTAAGGAAGAGAATTGTAATGTTGTGTTTCTGGAGGAAACCCATTTATCATGACTGCACCATATAAACTGAAGCAGAAAGTCCTGTCTTTCTCTATTTTGCTACCTCTACAGGCAAAGGGAAAATGATTTGTGAAAGATTTCCAGTGGTTATTAAGTGCTCTGAGCTGGATAAACAGAGTTTATTTCACTTTGCTATTGATAATTATAGTATCATGACCCTGTAATTAAGGTCCTGTCAGCCTTTCCACACCAAGCCTTATTCAAGCGATTAAATCAGCCGTTTCAAACTGCAGAAGGTCAAAGCTCACCACTGCAGTTGTCAGCTTTGAGACTTTTTTTTTCTCCAAATGTGTATATTGATAAGCCCACTTCTTTCCCTATATGGTTGCAAAAAAAGAGATGTTCTACACTTTTAGAAGCGATACAGAAATGCTGTGTCATGTCAGATCAGTGCAAGACCTGCTGCAGTGAGGAAATACTGTCACGGTCTCCTGAAAGAGAAGAAGAGAAATTTCTGACCATGGTGCTGATTCCAAGAACAGAGAAACATCCGTTATCAGGCTGACAGCGGAAAAGAAAGATATTTCAATTCAGTTCCCAACATTGTCTCATGACTTATTTTAAAAAAAAATAATAAAAAAATTATACAGTGTTTATGGGTGTGGAGGGGAAAAAACCCCCAACCTTTGTGTAACACACTGGAGTTCTATTGCTCAGGTTATGCCAACTAGCACCACGAACAACTGTATAAATAAATATAAGCATAAAAATACAGTTCTCTGTCGTGATATGCACCTGGATTTTATATCTCATTGTTTTACTGCACTGATGATGCAAAGCAAACTTTCCACATGCTCCCTTGGCCTCTCTCTTCGTCTTAAGTCTGTGCAAGAGCAAGATGGGGTTGAGCTGTTTTTTTGTTTTTTTTTTTTTTTCATTATAGCAGTATGCTAGCTCTCATTACCTCTGAGAATATGGCTTAATGCATTTCACATCTCCAAAAGAAAAGGCCTGACCATAAATCTGTGGTGAACAAAATAGTTTGATTTTACTGAATTCAAATATTTATGGTGCTTGGATAGATTAGTATTTTTGCAAAAAAAACCCCCCCAAACCCAAACCAAAACCAATCAACAGTTAGCAATGGTTTGGTCAGCTAGGTTAGATGGGAAGCCCATCTATTTTGCCTATAGGGTTGTACCTGGAAAAAACTGCAAACCGGTTACAGGCCTTTGTAACATATATTGACATTAAAATTAAGATTGTTCCTGTCTAACAAATGGCCATGTCTATGCAACAAGTTTAAGTATGTTCTAATTATTAAGTCAATGCCTGCCATTTGCTCTCCCAAATCATTGCTTTTTCCCCTCTTGGGGAGATGTAGGAAAACACACTGACAAACATCTCCTTTCCTTCCCTAAAGAGTCATTCTCTTGTCAATGAAGAAAAAGCCATGAGTCTAAAGCTGAGAACCTTCTGTTCCTTGGTAATCAATAATTTCTCACTCTTAAGTGGCTTTATCTGTGTAGCTAGTTGCTATCGGAAAACGCCAATGGAGTACTAGACATCACACAAATGCATTACTATTGATGTACATATCAGTCACACTACTGCCAATAGGTCAGATCAGTGCAATCTGATATTTTGAATATGAAACAAAAAGGTCACAAGCAATTCATGCATGTTGCTCTTTTAAGGATAAAAATGGCATGAATGAAGGTGAAAGAGAGACTAGAGAAATTTGTGTGTTCTGGGAGCAGACTGGAATGAACTAGGTCTTGAAGAGGAATTTATGGGTGTTTTCAGGGACTGTCCCCAGGTGCTCCTCCCCTCTTTCACACTAAGATTACCATGCTATTGCAGATAGGGAATAGGAAAAAATATTCCTCTATTTGATTTGAATTTATCTGTTGAAATTAACAAAAAACCCCCATGGAAATGCAAGTACTTCTTTCTGGAAAGAGGTTCCTATTGCTCAGCCTAAAGTAAAAAAAGCTCTGACAGTGCTCATCATTTTTCTTTAACTAGATCTAAAAATATTAAGATTGATGTTTATCATTGGGCTACTGGAAATCTGTAACCTGACCACTAAAGAAAGATATACAAAAGAAGACATTGATAAGGAATTCAATATAATGAATATTATTTTAAGGAAAGTTATTGTATTTTGTTCTGCATGTAGGCTTTCTCCTACTGGAAATAAGAAAAAAAGGAATTAATGTAAATTAATTAGGATCTGTTTTTTCTTTACAATAGTGTAGAATTTTTTTCAAAAACCCACACTACTACTCCTTCACTCCAACACACACAGATGTTAAAAACAATTCTAATCAGTTACAACAATCTGGTAAAAGGTTCAAATATATCTTTTTGATACAAAATCCAGAGACAATATCTTAGAATGTCAAGTCTCTTTCTGCTGCAAGCAAGAGTGGAAAGAATGTTTTTTTTTTTATCTGTACCGTGATATTTTTCCAACTGCATGGTCCACCTAGCCCTCTTCTTATTCCACCTCGCATCTGCCAGCTCATACTCCAACTAGATGTAAGTGTGATCAAGTGGTGGATATTCACATCTTTCTTTGGGTTTTAAATCCAGAACCTAGGTCTTGGTTTTTGTTTGAACCCTATCTGCTACACTGTTTGATGGTTTCCTTTACTGGCATTATTTCTAATATATACTTCCAAAAATGAATTACGCCTTCCAGTTCAGGTTTGGTAATGTCTCAACCTCCCTTTCAAAACCTTTATCCTTGGGTATTCCCCAGACAAATAAGGCTCTTCCAGTTAAAGTCTGTTTGAGCTCTGTTCTTAACAAAGTCATCTTTCTCATGAGCAGCCCCCCATAGCCTTGACCACTGGAGTCTCCATGCACAGCAGTGCCCGTATTGAATAGTCCCAAGAAGGAAGACAAGAAAGAATTAGGGGAGCCTGGGGGGTTTGGAGGACTTGCTGTGTTAGGAAACAGACCTGGCAAGGGAGCTGCAGCAATTCAGCTCCCTGACCTTTAGCTGAATTTTTCTCAGCCACTGAAATTATTAACAGTCTGACCGAGTAACTTTCCATGGCATGGGAAACTGGTTCATAAGGAGATTTTGCTTTATACAAGAGAAAAAGTCTCTGTATCCAGGGGATTAAAATTCCCAGTATGACTAAGGCTGGAGGCTATAATTGTACATGCCTATATGAGCTCATATTAACTCTACGACGCGAGTGGGATTCGGAGGAGTATATCAGATGCATGGTTTGTTTCACATGGGGAGTTTAATTCTGAACTGGAACTCCTCTAACCTGTTCTTATACCCACATGACTAGGCTAACTTGCTATCTGTGTCAGTGGCATTATTCCTTGAGATGCTTTAATGCTCTTTAAAACAAAGATTGTGAAGGGTCCAAGTCTCTGTGAAGTTAACAAATAAATCCTTCAATAGAAGGGTTTTGACCAGGGGGAACATCTGTGTGTCATTATATTGATACATAAGTTTTGAAATAGAGTGAAGGCAGAGAGATACTGAATTGGAAGAGGCTAAGGGAGCTGCAAAAAAAGTTAGTTTAAAAGAAACAATTAAATCTAGCTCTAAATAATGCTTCTCATCAGGAGAGGTAAAAGTGATTTTCCCATTTGAGAGAGGGGGTGAGTGAGATGCTGAAGGAGACATGACTTGTCCCCAGCGATGCAGGAGGCAATAGCAAAATGCTGAGTTAGTGCTTGTATTTCAGTGGAAGGGCCGCAGGACATTACAGAAAGGTGAACGGCTTTCCTGGGATATCATGTTTCTGATAACCCAAGAACTCATGCTATTACATTTTTGCAAAAAGTAAGTAAATTCCCATGGGAGAATAAAACCTCTTTCTGCTTGAGTGCATAGTGTGCTAAGAGCACTGTCAGGAGGCAGGCTTACAGGGTAACACCAATTAATAACACACACACAATGATACAGGAATCTAATGTTAATGTCAAATACTGAACTCTGTTTTGGGATGTAGACAGGTGTACATGTTTCGCAGATGAGCAATTTAGAAGCCTACATACCAATCTGGAAAAGGATGCAATTTCAACCTGTTAAGAGCATTCAGCACTTCGTAGGATGACATAAGGCCATATCAAAGTCAATATTAAATGATTTGTCTAAGTTCACCTAGCCATTTGCAGCAGTGTTGCAGAATGAACCTCGTTACTGTTGCTCTCTACCTCCTGCTGCAAGAAATGAACACTACTGCAAATCAGGGATAAAACGAATTGCGGAATGATTCTCTCATTATTCAGTTCTCCATTTCAGAAAAGAATAGCTACAGATTGGTACTGTATAAAATTCCTCCAAATCCCATGCTTTTTTTTTTTTCCCCCAAGTCTCTCTCGTAAACAGATCTCCTGGTTCTCAAACTCACCTTGGCCCCAGAGCGTGATACACTGCTGCTCGTGGGTCTGGCATATGCCGTTGTAGCAATAGCCGTCCACCCTGTGGCACGCGTGCCCGTCGTGCAGGTACACGTTAGCCGGGCAGTGAGGGCTGGCTCCTGTGCAAAACTCTGGCAGATCGCAGGAATTACTTGACTCTCTGCAAGAAATCCCCGCTGGTTTTAACTGCAAAACAAACAAAACCCCTTAACCGCTGTAGTTCCCATCAATCAGAGTTATGCAGCGGTATAACCCATGCAGCGCACGAACAGCTTTTTCCACTGGCTCTGCACCAACTGACCGCAGAGGACAGTATAAGGATTATGCAGCTCTTTAAATGCATTTATTTGACACATGTTGCGAAGGGTTTGGCAGGAAGGAGGGCCAAACTGAACTTGCAGCTGCAAACGTGGCTCACGTGGCTCAGGTCAGAAGGTAAATCCAGCCTTTTGTTAGTTTTCAAATACAAACCGAAGTTTTGAGTGCCTCCTGCAATCGTGCCTGAATGCGCGGGCACAGAAACAGCTTGGGCTGTACTGCAAAGGATGCCCTGTAGCACTGACCGAAAATCAGACCAGAAACTTTTTCATCCATAACAACACACAGTATTGCCAGCTGATCTCGTAACATGATGTTATGTGTTATGTTCCGGCTCACAAAGCCACCAGCCCACCCGCCTTTGGATCCAGGACCCTGACAGCTTCCTGGAATGGAGGTGCATTTCCTCGTGGGAATGTCACTCTGTCACTGGCATTGAGATCTTCTTCAACTTATTTCTACAACTAGTCCATGTAAGTGTTCCTGTCCTGATTTCCCTGGATAACTACATTTTTTTCAGAGCTGAAAGGAACTAGTTAGGAACACGACAATCTGAACGTCCACTTATCAACAACCGTAAAAGATGGGTGTGCTCTGGGAGCAGCACTGAATTTTAACTGCATCACCACAGCGCCTTTGGTAAACAGCAAAAAGACATGAAGATTGATTTTGCTAAAAAGCATTTGCTAGCTGTTTTGATAGCTTGCTGTTACTGAGCTTTTAGGCAGATGGTTGCCACAGACACAATGGAAACTTGCTGAATGCTTTATTAGCCCATATGCAAGAGATGGTCTGAGAATTCAAGAAGGTAAATGCCTGTGGCAAGTTGGCTTTTTATAGTACGTTAGGAATCCACCAGAGCTGATGATCTGCATTAAAAATATATATGCTGTTGATAGAATCAATATTTTAAGAGTCTTCCCATAAAAAGAGGGCCCAGCATTTAATGACTGCTTGCCAGAGCGCAACATCCGTATAAGCATGAAAAAAACCAAAGCATACAAAAGTTCCTAAAAAAGAGGTTTTGCATAAGCAAATGAAATGGCTACAAATAGCACAGACACTGTTGAAAAAGTCTGTCAATCTGCTCCTTCAATAACCGTTACAATTTGAGAATTTTTTTTAGTTGCTTACATGAAATGCAAGTGTCTTAATGCTTAATGATACCAATTTGCTTGTTCTCCATCCTTGCTTACTGCTCTGCAGTTGGGAAGACTGTGGAATTCTGCCCACCCCACGGAGATAAGGAGCGTTTCCATTGGTTTACCTGGCAGTCTTCGCAGCAAAGTCCATGTGCGCACACCGCTCCTGGTTTCAAAGCACAGGTAGTCGCGTTACAGCACCGGTTTGTACATTCCTAGGTGGAGGATAAATTTAGAGCAGACAACTTTCAGTCACAATGAGCTGTAAATCAAGAAGCTGCCTATAGCTCCACCAAGAAAAGCTAGGCATAGAATAATGAATTATGCATGAAATTCTACAACTTGATCCAAACAGATTGTCTGTCCTTACATTCAACAAGCGCAATAATTGTAGTAAAACCAGAGAAGTCATTGAGAAAGGCTGGTTTATTCTAGCTATGGATCTAATCCCAAATATCACGAGCAACTTAAGCATGCTGATACCAATCCGGATACAGTAGTACGGTGGTTTATTTCCACAAAAATCAGCGGAATGATGCCATTGCCTCAAGGGAGGATCCAGGGCCTGTGTTGTGGTTACTGAGCGTCACGACTACAGCTCTCTATTTTTTGATAGTTGCTCACCAGGCTTCTGTATCGCATGGAGACTGGTGGCTGCCACAAAGAAAGATGATGACACCACTCCATGTAATCTCTTATCAGGGTACGCCAGTAATAGAGCTCTGAGAAATGAAATGGGTATGAATTGCATTCTCACTAACTGATATATCCCAATTTCACACTTACGGATTAGATGGTGACATGTGTGGGCTTTTGTAAACTTTATTTTCAGTAGAAAGAGCTGGTAAGAAGTTTCAGAAAATAATGGATTTGTTTTTCCAAGATCATGCTCACAAGCTGCAAGTTACATCAGCTGCGCTGGAATCTCACCTCTCTAACAAAAATAGCAGCAGATAAAATTGCTCTTCAGCTGTGTTAAGTCAGTTTGATTTAACAAGGGATCACTAACAATATAGGGAACACAGGAAAAATAAGTGGGTTAGAATGATGTTCACAGCCTCTTGTTACTTTATTGGCTTTTGTAAAGCTTTCCAACTGGAAGATAGGGCTACCACTGCACTCACAAATAAAGAGCAAAATGATTCTCAGCATTTCACTGTTTTCCTAGATAATAACTGCCTGAACATACAACGCTAATTGTGCTGCTCTGAAGCAGTGGAACAACTTCCTGCACCTATTTTTGATCATGCTGGAAGGCAGCAGGCTATGCAAATATTTCTGTGCAGCTGCTGTATTTAAGAAGTAACATTCCTCTGCACAGAAGCACATTTTATAAATTCACCTCAATAGCAATCTGAGAAAAGCGGAGTGGAGGAAAGCATTGTCAGTCGAATTAATGTACTTCTGAAACAGTCGGGTCCTATACCCTGTCATGTGGCCCTACACCAGCCAGCCATGGAAAGCAATCGGCGTTCCACAGGCAGACTGGGATGAAGACACAGCTCTTTGAATGGTGTTACTGCAGCCTTTGAAATTTCCAATTGCTCACTCACTTATTACTCATTGTAGGGAACGCGCTTGGTAAACAGTTTTTGTGCCTAGGCTATTAAATTGTCAGGAATGGTTTTAACATAAACAGGCAAGCAAACAGAAAAGGCTCAGAAGGCTTTTGGAGGCTGGAGGCTGCCACCCAAAACTACTGCTGTGCTGTAGTTTATTACCATTAGTTATTACTGGTAACAACAGCAATGATGGCAGTTGGGTTTCTCGGTGTAGGTCTCCTGGGCTCATCAGAGCATCTCAGACTAACGCAACAGCAGTTCCAGCATCACCTACATGATGCCAGATACTGTAGACAGGACATCTTGTTTTCACCCCCTTTTTTCTAAGAACACAAGATAGACCACATTGGGCCAGCCTATAGCCCTTCTAGCCTTGTGTCCCCCTGACAGCAGCCAGCAGAAAATGCTTAAGGACAAGAATGTGAACACACATACATGATATCCTCCTGTCTCCTGCCTTTTCCTTGGCTCCACGGACAGTTTTAGCACCTCTAACATTCAGTGGAAAGGAACTCGCTAGTATTCAACACAGCCTGGGGAGCAGCTCCTTCTGCTTGTTTGAAACCTGCCACTTTCTAACTCTATATGCACAGTTCTTGTTGGGGAGTAATCGCTCCTTACTCACTCTTTCCATTTCACTCACAATTTTATCAGCCTCTCTCACATTTCCCTTAATTTTCTTCTTTTCCTGCCAGAGCCCCTCCAAAACTTTGAACCTCCTTATTGCTTTTCTTTCAATCTTTTTCATTCTGCTTCATCCTTCCTGAGATCAGGGAGGTGTAGGAAAAAACTGCACTTGCAGTTTCAGGTGTAGCAGGCTGCAGATTTATAGAGGCCTACTGGTGCTTTGTTTTGTTTTCCTATTTCTTCCCAAGTAATTTCTAACAGCCTATTTACCTTTTAGACCACTCTTGAGCACTCAGCTGACATTTTCATGAGACTATTTATTGCAGTACGAAGTCTTGTTCCTCTATGGTCAGAGTCAGCTCAGAGTCCATCATCTTATATGTGATGTTTGGGATGTGCATCACTCCTCGCTGAATCCCATCTGTCATCTTAATGACCAGTCCAGCTGTCTCAGAAGGTTCCTCTGCAGTTCTTCACAGCCAGCTTTCATCTCCACCATCCTAACTAATATCATCAGCAAATTCAAGACCATTCCTCTTCCCAGACTGTTTATGAATATGCTTCTGAATCATGTAGTCCCCAGGACACATCTCATGGATACATCACAGCAGATTTCCTTCCACTGCATAAAATGGATGACTTATACCTAGTTGTATCTCCTATCTTTTAATCCAGTTTTCACCCACGCAATATTCTCTTGTCCTACAGCTGCTTAGTCTCCTAAAGAGGCTTTGGTGAAAGGCCTTGGTCTAAAACCTCCCTGAACTCCTAACAGGCTGCAATAACAGTATCGTCCTTTCCCATCCACTTGTTAAGTCCTTCACAGCACTGTGATAGGTTTGTAAGACATGATTTCCTGGCACAAAAGCTGTGTTGACTTGTCCCTGGCATGTCACAGCTGTTCAGGCACTAGTTCTTAATTACGTTTGGAAGTAATTTGTCTGCTTCTGATATACCAGTTTGTAGTTTTCTGATTCCCCCTTGCAGCCCATTATAAAATTAGCCACATTTGTCACCTTTCAGTTCTCAGGGACCAAAGATTTTGTTTTGTTTTGTTTTGTTTTGCCTTATTCTATCTTTCCATGTGCAATCTACTTTAACTCTCCTTCCACAGACACCGTAGCAAGTTAGACATTTTTGGTAATATAATTCAAAATGAAGTTGGAGCTTAATTGGCAATATCATCCTTGGTCAGGTCTTACACTCTTGGCTTGGTGGTGGGCATGCCAGCATGCGTTATATTCAAGAAGATGACCAGTGCCTGATGCACACAAGACCATAGTGTGGATGGAGGTGGTCAAATATTTCCTATGGTATGAGCACTCCCAGAGTTGTCTGAAGGGTGGGAGGTGGGCTGCAGTCACGACTCTCCACTCTCATGAGTCCATTGCTGTCCTACTGCTAAGGAAGGTCAGTGAGCGCAGACCTCAACATGGGGCAAATGTGTGACTTTGGGCAAAGGAGAAATATCCCTACCAACCACCTACTTCTACATATTCAGACTGATAGTTAATTCTGATCACTGACAAAAGAAAACTAGCATATGTTATTGTACAGCTCTCCATGCCGTAAAATACCACAACACTATTGACAAAAGTCAGCCTGTATAAATGACGGGGCAGTGATTTATTAACTAATCTAACGTGTTTTCTGGTACCACTCAGATTATAGCAGTAAATTCTGAATTAATTTCACTGGGCCCAAGCTGCAGTTTTCCAGTATAATTAAAAAGGAAAAACATAGAAAGAAGAGGCAAATCAAGTCAGCGCTTGCTGACGTTAAGTGGCTTTGACTTGAAAAGGTAATGCTAACGTTCAAAAGTGAAAATGAGAAAGATAACTGGGTTAGAAAGACATTTGCAAGCTGCTTGCACTCTATTGACTTTAAACAAGAAGATAAGCCTGCTTCCTCCAACCTTGTTACCCCAAAGAATGAGTGAACTGTCAGAAAATCCTTATGGCTTGTGTAAATCCAATACACTGTATAGAGAGGATACAGCAATATCTCGCTGTTTTAACTGCCCTGATCTATTTTGTCTGCAGAACCATATTTATCACAGGAAACAAATGCCTCATCTGCTGATGTATTTAATTCAGATAATCTGAGAGGAGTTCAATACAGCCAATGAGCATGGGATGCCAAAGGGATAAGGATGTTGGCTCGGATATTATTTGACCCCCAGGTTTTGCCTATCTCCTCCTGATCTGAGCAGTCCTCTGACACATTCAGTAAACTAAATAGAATGATCTTTGAAGTAGAGGCACTCTTTTTGGGAGGCAATAAAGACTATTTCTGTTAGTAAAGTAATTGGCTAGAGGCAAAGAAAAATCTCATAGTGAAGGAGGAAAAGGTCTTGTACCTAAAACCTGAAGCTGTCTGCAATAAAAAAATACCTAGCCAATATTAATATCTATATAGCTATTTATATTTATATTAATATAAAATTATGAGTGGCTTCTCATATATGGAAGCAAACCTTCAATTAACACATGGTATCTTGAGAAATTTCAACAATGTTAACAAATTTATTTTGAGTCCAGCTTATTAGCTAGTACTTAAAGGAATTTCTGTTGTTAGGAACATGACAGTTAGTCCTGACTAGTCTGTTGGACAAGCCACGAGAGAGTTTGTTCTCTAATGGTTAATCAAGCACATTCTTAACTAAAGCCCTGCCTGAACTTTAGCAACTCAAATGCAAGTCAAGCAGAAACTCCCTGCATTTCTGAGGACTCTAAGGTTTAAGATAATAAGATAGAGGCAGAGAAGGGAGAACTTTTTTTTTTTTTACACTAAATAGAGTTAAACATGCCAAACCAATTCTTTACTGTTAAAAACTGGCAGGCAGGAGGTGAGCAGTAACTCTCAGGTGGTGTCTTACATCAGGCTCCCCGCAGTCGCACTCCTCTCCGTCTTCCACGTAGCCATTCCCACACTTCTGTCCACCGAAGGACTCCTTGACTTCAGGCAAGTTAAACAGACACATTCCCACTCCTTTTTCCAGGCTGTTTTCCAGGTCCTTTCTACTGCAGCTACTGAATACCATGGGAAACGGATAGCTAGAAGAAAAGTACAGAGCGACAAAAAGACAGATAGTGTTATCAGATGAAAATGTCTCTTTCCTGTCATGCTGGTGACCTTTTAGCACATCTGTGCACTAACAAGAAGATTGCATTCATTTTTTTTAACCCTTTAACACAGGATTGAGATACAGCACTTCACTGTAAAATTGAGCCAGACGCATTTCTAATAATTTCTGACTATAAGTAAGGGAATTTCCAGCTTTTTCACTTAAATTTGTAGCTGCTTTTAAGGATTGGAAGTGGTCATGTTTGGAATTCCTTCTCTTTCTTTTGCATATGTAGTTATAGAGCAAATTTTGATCACCATCCTAAAGAAATGGTGGGCTTGCAAGGAGGACCCCTGCATTTACAGGACTGCAAAACATCCTAATCCTTCTTGGAAAATATATCCTCAAATGGCAAATTTATTCATCTTGCTCTGCAGTATGGCAAAATTCCTGCTCTTTTCAGGAAAAAAACAACAGAGAAAAACACTGAGTTAGTTTATAAGAGCCTGCTTCTGCAATTCATCAAAGTTGAGCTTGGGAACTGCATGATTGTCTTGGTTTCAGCTGGGACAGAGTTAATTGTCTTCCTAGTAGCTGGTACAGTGCTGTGTTTTGAGTTCAGTATGCGAAGA
>JAVJGG010000094.1:39751390-39868939 GCA_035590195.1 Aviceda cuculoides
TTCTATTAAACTGTTCTTATCTCAACCCACGAGTTTTACTTCTTTTTCCTGATTTCCTCCCCCATCCCACTGGGGGGGTGGGAGTGAGTAAGCGGCTGCGTGGTGCTTAGTTGCTGGCTGGGGTTAAACCATGACAGTGATTAAACCAAATACAGTTCTTGTTTTAACTCAGGATGACTCTAAGACACTACTGAAGATACCCATATTTTGAATTCACACTGCTGAGAGCAGGATTTGGCCCTGCTGTGCAGGTACATAGCGGCTTTGATTTCTTTTGCAAAACACAAGGACAATGTTAGCAAAATGATCCAGTGTAGTACAAATATCACCATGTAGTTTGCATTTTTCTGTTGGAGGACTTAATTCCATTTTTACTAATGAATATTTGCAGTTTGACTCACAGATATGAGACAAAAAGTGGCACCTGGATCTGGCCATCAGTGTCATGTCCTAAAGTCTGCTCTGCCCTCTCTGCACTGGGATGTGCACATGGTTATATTAAATCTGTATCACAATCAAGTCATAAACCAGCATCTCCCCTAAGACTTGGTACCTTCGTCACTGCTGCTCTGTGGTCCAGCAGTAATGCAACATTATGGCAGCACAGGGAGCCAACCTGGTAATGGCTGGACTTTATTCACTAAATGCTTTGGACCACTCACGTGTTATTAGGGCATAATCTTTACAGACAAGCAAGATAATAGATGGAAGTTCTGCACTGCTGAACTTCAGACTTCAGTTAATCTACTGTTGTTTCTAATACCCTGAAATGAAAGGCTTGCTTTGTGAATGATGATGCCTATAGGTATCAGAAAGGGATCTTTTCTATTAAAATAACCAAACGTTTGACAATTACAAATGCAATAGACCTTCCTATGCTGACATAAGGAGGTTAATTAGGATCTTCTAGAAACATTATGGGTACCTTACAGAACAGAATTTATTTCGTGACTATTTAAAATTAGCTCTTTTACAGATTCTTTTGCAATAAAACAGCCAGCCCATTGGAAAAGAACATAAACAGGACTCTGAAGAAGAAAATAATTTTCGTGTGTCACTATAGGGCTTGTCTAGTTAAACTAAACAGTTCTGTGATTCACTGACATATGACTTCAGAAAGTTAACAGGCATGTCCACTTAAAAAGCTGACTTCTGGAAAACATCAATGTTTAGGCAAAATGACAGAGTCTAAGATAAACAAAGAAATTTCAGAATAGCATGAGGTAGGAGTCAGGCTGATAGCTGCAGCTCTGGGCCCCAAGGGAAAACAGGCAAGGTACTAGGAGTAATGGAATAGAAAATAAAGGCACTTGGGAAACTTCCTACTGACCATTTTATAGAGAGCAATTGGAGATGTTCTTAACAGGACACCACAAACTCCTGTCCTACTCTTAGCTTGATTGGAAAAAAAACCCACAAAATTTCACGTACGTGACTATGAACAAGTAGATGGTTGTACACTACCATCAAACACTAGAAAAAACCTCAAGAAACCCAGATACATCTGACTGATAAATCCTGCACAAAATATATGAGTGCTTGATCAGACATGATCCTCGTATCAAAGTATGAATAAATGAATACTGCATCATCCAGGCAAGATCCTTCACTTCAGTGACACAGATTTACTTTGATATGCACTGAGATGAGACAGAGAGACATGCATGCCTTACACAGACTGAAATCAATTCAGGAACACAAATAATGCATTTTTCCCTGTGCCATATGTCTCAGCCACACACGGATCATGAGAATAGCTCACCAGTCAAAACTGTCAATATTTTAGGGCTGTTCCTTTGTATCCATGAATGCTCACGGTCATCTGCACAAATGTGATATGTGTCTGTCCATCACTGGGAGAATAGAATCCTTACTCTGTACCAGAGGTGAAATACTGTCATTGTTAATGAATGAGGTTTCTGTTTCCCCCCAAAGGAACTTCAAGCTGTTTCCTATTTTGAACTAAGAGATCCATTCATCTTCTGGCTTTTCCTGCTCTTGATGCTGATTTCCTCAGCTGACATCAGTGCAGCACATGTTATTTGATGAAATTTTCTGAAAATACTTCTTCTTTACCAAGTAAGCCCAAAATAAAGCAACACAAAACCAGACATGAACCCAACAAGTGGAAACAGAGAGCAACTGAAGGGTAACCACACCATGCAAGAGAAGATCCCACATCAATTGATGCCAGTTGGTATTTCATTGGAAACATAATTGATCTTTAATACCGTCATTTTCTAACACACTACCATTCTTCATTTTTTTGGCAAAAAAAAAAAAAAGTCCCATGTAAAGCCACAGCATTTGATCATTGTGATTTTAGGCTACATTTTGTCTCTCTTTGCAATTTTAAAGCTTTTTTATCAGAAGCATGAAATCCCTGGCAGATGGGAAGGGAAGCTATAGATACCAGATGTCAGTAGCATTAGGCACAACGTTTAAGTGAATCTGGAGCTTGGGAAAAATGACGAAGTAATGGTCATATGAAAGAAACTCGTCCTCTGAACAAACACAGCAAGCTTCCTTGTGCTACCCTCTTAAGAGGCTTCAGACCTCACCTGGAAGGACTACCTTTGGTGGGAAAAGGTAATGGGGTCTCCACAGTGAAGTCAGTCCTTGACCTGTCTCCAAGATTTCCGTAACATGCTAAACAGGGATAGTAGTGCTTTCCGTGGTAGCTCAGACACTTATCCTGTTGGAAAAACCCTCAGCTACCAGCTCATATAGGCCATTGGAGAACCCTCCAGAGGTGAAAAATTCATTAGCAATCAGTATATTCCATTATCCTTCACTCCAGACATTTTCTTTTACAGATCCTTACTTTTCCACAGTTGGGAAGAGAAAGGAAACTTTAGTCCAACCTAATTCCTGTTCTAAGATGCTGAATAGCCCACACATTTTCTACACTCTTTCAATCTGTAGATTTAATACACAATGGATCATTTTGTCAAACCCTTCTGGCCATGGGTACAACTCTACAGAACTCAAATTGTGCCTAGCACTACATCAGTCTCTTCAGTGGGTTTGCAGCCAGAAAAATAATTTCAGAGTCCTTCTAACCCTCTTGAATCCACAGCATTCCTCAGCGTCTCTTGGTGCTTAAAAGATGCACTTAATCTCAAGCAACGGATATCCTAGTTCCTAGCAAAAATAGCTTTGACTGCTGCTGCATATGAGAGCTTCACAGTAGTAAGAGGATGCCTGGTAATTGATTCCTTTAGAAACAGAGTCTGGTCTTGTCCCATTCATTTATATTTCAAGCACTCAAGCCATTCAAATGCCAGTTTCCTTTATGTAGTTTTGCATTTAGCCTGCATTAGATGGCTCCTTTCACTAACTAAGTGAAGTGGCATCATCACTGTGTCAAGTCCCTTTTAAGAATAGAGTTCTTTGTACTGGCACCGCGTTGCCCAGCATAGACTTTTTTTGCATGAACTATAAAAGTTCCTCTCCATCATCTCCATTTCAGAGGCATTCCCCCTCCTAACAGGTTGAATTACAAGAGAGTACAAGCACAGAGAGTCACTGCCCCAGAAAATTACAGTCTTAAGAGATCAGACAGCCAAAGCATTCAGGAGAAACAGTGTGGCTACTGGTTCACACAGGGTAACACAGCAGGTCAGCTACAGACCTAGCGCCGATACCAGCGCTGAGGCTGGTGTGCCACCTTCACCATTGCTGGTACTCCCATCGCTCCATCTGGAAAATGCCTGGAGGGGCACTGACTTGGGCTGCGGGAGATCTTTGCTCCACTCCAATCCCTACCACTGCATTGCAGCAATGCCTTGGGAAAGCCAGCTGAAGAGAAATTCCCTCGGTTCCTCCAAACCATGTCTATCTACTTCTTTAGGCATCTAAACATTTAATACCTTGGATCTACCTCCTCTGTGTTCCTCCACCATAAAACACAACATATTTTGCTGTTTCTCAAGAAGCATCACTGAAGTGGTGATGCCATCAATGCTTCTGGCAATTCTCTATGCATTGCACAGGAGGTAAACTGCAGTTTCACAATATCTTGAAAACTATTATTTTGATTATTATGATTATTGCTATCCAATCTCAGGTTTTTTTCTTATTCAAGAAGTGTGGGACTTTGATAAAGTAACTGCCTTGTTCTCTTGAAAATGTTGGTATATATACACACACATACATTATATGAATATATAAATTATGTATGTATTTATAGGGTTCATTTATTCCAGTTCGTATCACAACCTGATTATTCAGCATTATGGCAATGTTTGTACAGAGCCTTTTACCAAAAGGCCCTGAAGTGTTTTACAATTATTCACTCAATTAAAATGCACGACAGCCCCAAAGAGCTCTATTAAGTACCACCAGGCCTTCCTCCCTAAGGTAATATGATAATTGGAGATTATATTAATTTTAAAAGGGCATTTTGATTTTCCAGAGCATACTTATTGAAACAATTGTTGACTAGCTGATTTCCAAAGGTGCAGAAAACTGGGACCGTGCTTTGTCCAGAATGCTTGAAAAATCAAGCCTGAGAGGCCATATCTGGAACTAGCTAAGGCATCAGCTGTGCTTTTTAGGAGCACGAAGGTGCCCAAGGACAAGAGGGATGCTGCGTCCCAGCCCTCTGAGTTGGAAGTTTCACTAGTCAAGCATCTGAATTTCCAACACTTTCCATGCCAACACCTTGTCTGAACTGAACGTTGCAGTGTCTCTTTGTGTTTGTCTCTACCCTAGGACCCTTTGAGATTCAGAAATATGAATACTTACTCTCCTTAGTCTCCAAAATTCTTGGGTTTTGGCTGCACAGTGGCTCACAACTGGAGAAGAGGAGAGCAACTCAGATCCCTTTCGTGGAGGCAGAAGATGTGAGTTTGAGCTCCCTCTTGTTCAGACTCTACAGAATGACTTAAGCACAAATCTGCAGGTTTTCTGTTGCATATCCCAGTCTTACATAGGAACCTACAAATGCAGGGGGGCGGGGGGGTAGGGGTGTTAACTTAAAAATTAGAGATAGGGTTGCTTTTGTTAATTCAGGTGGAAGTTACTTTTCCATAAAGAAAATGTCAGAAGTAGAGAGAGTAATACAAGAATAAACCTCTAGAAAGGTGGAAGCTTAAGCAACATGAATGTTTCTAGACCCACTGAGGTGTTGATTTCAAGAAACTATGACAAATTTCCAGCCTCCTCTAACTCCCGATCTAATTGACATAATTCTTTCCCACTAAAAGGCAGCCCCCTTGGTTTTAACCTTCTAGACTTTATTACTGCTTTCCATCTCTTGAAAGTAACTTTTTATGGTCTCCTAAGAGAGATGAGCCTACTTGAATAAAACTGAATTTGCTATTAGATGACATTTTTTGACACTTCAGCTATTCTGTACAGCATGTATGTTAATGAATTAGTAAGCATAAAGAACCTCACAGAATTAGGTATTAAGCAGGAGATAAAATCCAGTTTTCTTTGATATTGAAATAGATGTTCAAATACAACACATCCCTTCGTGTATCAAGCTCTGTCATTACACATTATTTCATACACTTCATGTTTTAATAGCAATTGTTTAAAATTAGATAAGTACCATAATATGGAAGGTCTTTTAAATCTATTATTTAAACAATGTGTTCATTTGTAAGTACTTCTGAGGGAGAAAAACAGAAATGCAGTTTTAAAGTAGATCCCCCAAGCACAATAAAGGGAGACCCTAAAGGTATCTGCAGATCTTCTCCCACCCAAAGCTTTTGCGAATGGCAAACACCCAGGACAACTGGGAGGAAGGGGGTAAACTGGAGGACTCTTTGCGCTCCTGGAAGATGCGCAGGCCCTTGCAAGCAGCGCATGATAGAGCTTTGTACAAGACACCAGTCCCAAAGCTGATGGGCCACATCTTTTTCAGCAGTGTTGGAAGGATTCAGCTAAAAAAAGTAGAGTGGTTTTATATATATATATATATATATATATATATATATAAAGTATTGAAATGGGAAGTTTGCTTCAAAAGGCGCTAGATGTCTGACAACTCATACTTATTTTTCTAGCCTATTTTTCACTCTCTTGCTCCTCTTTTATAGTTTTAATCCCTAGAGCATCAATAAAGTAGAGCACGGAATTGGGCCATGTAGTTATACATGACATCAAAGCTCTTGCTGTCTGAGTTCATGGTCAGTGATTTAAAAATTTCTCCTACAGCTTTTGTCATGTTCACTACGTGGTAGCTTTTACACTTCCAATAAATAACTGTGAATATGTCACACTAGTGGTTAATTTAATTGATGTGTAGTGGCAATGGCTTGTTGTGCTACAATGAAATTTCCAGGGTTATTGAAAAGAAAGTCTTTCCAAGTAAATGTTCAAACTTCACACACAAATGCATTAGCTTCATTTTAATTTGGCCCTGGGGATAGTGCAGATTCCCAGAATGCATTCAAGTAATCTCACTTCAGGTGCCTAGACTGGATTGCCATAGCCCCAGCTGAGACTTGACCTCTACCATTAAACTGAAGGTGAAAATTTAACTACCTGAAATATTCAAAAAGGCAGATTTATCATACTGAATGTGGGACTTCTGGGCAGAAAGCAGTGATTAAACAAATGGCTGGATGGTTCAGCAAAGTACGTTCTGCAAAGGAACAACACTTAATGGCTTTATACAGTATACACTGTCATGGGTTGCTATTTCTGCAGTCACAAAACTGCCAAATAAAACATTATTAGCAGTTACTTTTACTTTGACAAATGTGTGGTCAGAGAAGTTTTTTCTTGTTGAGAGGCCTATTGTGACTTTCCTTTCTGTGTTCTGGGGGTGAAGCAATACTAAACCAATTTATCAATCCTGACAGTATTCTGACTATATGCTGGAGTTATCTGCATTGCAAAAGCTCTATGGGGGTTGAACTCAGACAACTGTTCTTCCTGTTGGAAACCAGAAGCCAAGGAAAGTAGCTATAATCAGTTTGAATTTGCCTCTGGCTCATCTTTTGCTCCGTTTCCTTTTAGACCACTACCTCATTAATAAAAATTTGCTGGATCGCCCAGAGTTCAGGTTTCACAATCTACTACTTAGATACTGAGGTTAATCCAATGCTGACTACAGTAAAAGTGAAAAAGCAACAAATAGCAGAGGGAGGGATGAAAAGGCCAGGTCAGGGCTGGTCCCAGGCTAAAGAAAAGCAGGGCAGCAGGCGTACCCTGCCTGCCGGCAGTTGCCAGCAATGAAGGAAACAGGGTAGAGAAGAAGCACAACCAGAATGGCCTGTGTTTAAGTCTGTCACACAAAACACAACATCCTCAGCACGTGATGAGCAAATGAAGACAAATGGTCCATCCCATTGCTCAAAATACCTTGCTGAAGATCAGCTTCCTACTGATTTCTGGTTAGATAAAAGGCACCGGCTGACCTAGCTCGAAATGCTGGGGCAGCGTGACATCGCGATGCCACTTCATTTAGTTCCCAACATGATTTTACAATCAGCTTTTGTTTTAGGCAGTTACATTCTGATTTTCTGCCTTGAAAAATCTTGGAATTGTTTTTTAAATGGGTCAGGAGCATTGACTTTGGGAACTGTTTTGAGAGGAGCACTTTATAAAGAGCATGTTTGTGTGAGGGAGAACAAAATAATTTTTCAAAAACCAAATCAGAACAAACAAAAGGGAATATCAAACCCAAATTGTAATACAGAAAAATCAACCCATGATATTTATTTATGGATATTTCCCCCTTTCACCAGTACAAGCTCCTGTCCCGCCTGTGTGTATCCTAAACTTGTGATATGCTGCACCCGAAAGAATGAAAGAAATATACGTGGTTATCCTCCTGGCTGATGTTGTGATCAGTGTGACCAGCTTGATTTAAAGACCTGCCATACCGCGGGTACTCGGCCTCAGCAAGCGGATTTGGGCAAGATGAGCCCATATGTCAGGTCAGCAGATCAAATGACAGCAAGTTAAGGGAAGAGGACTCTGAGGAGGGCTAAACAAGGAGAAACCCAGGCCAGGGAGAAGAGATTTGGGAAGCAGTCCTCTGGGCAAGGTATGTGAAGAAGCTGTCCACTGGGAAGAGCAGTAGCAGAAGCACTAAGAGGATGAAGCTTATGGAAATGCCAGGTGGCGAGACATGGGTGCTAGAGAAAAACGTCTGAGCCCCACAAAAAGCTAGAAAGAATATATACCTGCGGGACAGGCTCATGTTGATTTCACTTAACATCAGTACTACCCGGCCTCTTAATAAATCAGGACCTCAAGACAGGTGTATCAGACTTGCAAGCAGCATGGCTCAATTTTTTTTTCTTTTAGAAGATCCAAAGAAAAGATAAGTGCCAGAAATCAGACTGCATTCCCCCAGCATTTCCACCTTCCTTTCTTCTGCTACAAGCTCAGCACTGAGAAAAAAGCAGTTTGTCCCATATCGCCTAAATCACCTCAGACAAATGGAATTCTTTCAACTCTCCCCACCAAATATAAAATAACAATTAATCACTTTTTCTAGCTTCTCTTTTCTTTTTCACAGAGCTCAAACAAATAAAATAAACTAATTAGTAGCAACATTGTATGTAACCATTATTTCAAGCCATGAGGAAAGAATGAACCCAGCCATGATCTGAGACTTAGAGATCCTTAAGAGAGCAAATTTAAACTTTCACTTACAGGAATGAAAGACTTCTGAGAAATCTAAAGGAATCCATAGGTATCCTAATGAAATCCTGGCCTTATTGAAGTCCATAGGAGCTTTCCTACCAAATTTGAGGGAGCCTGGATTTCACATCCAGCTCTGGTCGGCTGCCAGGAGAACATCAATGACAAAGATGAGCGCAATCTCCATGCTATGTTAGAAGCAGCCAGAAAGGCTCCCTAGGACACCAGTTATTTCACCTCTTTATTTTTAGTGACTTTACACTAAAATAGCTGGTTGCTTATCTTCATCTCACCACCGAAGCTGTGCCATTCAGTTTTAAAAAGGTGAAATGAAGCCTACGTGCATTTCTGCCACAAGAATCCCACAGTAAATGCGTCCGGGACTTTGTAATAGGCTTTGACGTTAGAAAAGGAAAAGAATGACTTTGCAGGGAGCAATTGTTGGGGTAAAACGGACATCTTCCACTGAATTTTAAACATTTTGCACATTTATCCCAGGCACAAAAAGACTTTGCGATTCCCATGACAACTGTGGCAAATGCAGCTGTAGGCATCATTTAATTACAGTGATTCAGCCTTCCAAGTCAACATCAATTCCTTAAAGTGCTTCGGGGCATACAACACATGTTCAAAAAGGAGCATTCATGTGACCTTAAGAATATGCCCTTTTAGGTATGTTTCCATTTATACTCTGTGAATTTGGAATTCATTAACACCAATTAAAACTGGACATTGTGTGCTTAATTCTCCATGCACTGCACTACAGATTTATCCCTGCAGGTTGAAAAGTTTTTTTGATGAACCAGAAAGCTAAGATAAAGGGAAATGTCCTTATATGATTTGTTCTCATGGGTCATGGCAATAGCAGTACTGCAGGAGAAAAATGTCCCTTACAGAGCTATATTTTCTATGGATATTACACCAACAAGACAAAACGCAGCTGAGCTCTCACATACCAGCATTCAAGTCAGTAAAACTGTACCCATTCTGGATACAAGACATAGTAGAAACCACGACTTGTCCTTAAGTATCTGCTATAAATAATCACACCAGAAGTAAAATGTGTTTTCATTTGAGAAGTAACCTCTCTCCTTGTCAGCTTCACTTACAGAAAATGCATGCTGTAAATCTGTATGAGTTCTCCTCTAGAATACACCAGAAAAGCCAAATATTTTCACTTCTAACAGCACATCTACCGAAATGTGAAATACTAAACTAAAATAAAAAGCGTTATCTTTTCTTTTAAGACCTGCCCTGTAGCTCAGTGTGCTAATTGCTAACAGTGACCCACTCCTGTAAAGGACTGGGAAATGTGCAATGTATTTCAACCAACGCTACTCATTCTTCAACGCACGTCTTATTTACTACAACAATCAAATATACCTGTAATGTATGGAAATTATTAACAAAAAAGAATGCCAAATGCAGTTAAGACATGGGGCTACTTGGAGTTAAGTGAAAGACTGACATAAATCTATTCTGTAATCTCATTCCTGTTTCCTACTAAAGGAAGGACCAGAATGCAATGTGCTAAATTACTAGGGCACAGGGATACGTTGCTTAAGTTTTTTTAAAAAAGCAGTTGCACTGCTGGCACAACAGACCTAGCTCTGTCACAAGCAATTTATTACATCGGTATATCAACTTTATTAAAAAAAGAAAAAGACAACAAAGAAGTCTGTCTTTGTGCAGAGCTCAGCTCAGACTGGTTTGGAAACATAAACAGCTTCAGAGTTTAATTAGAAACTGTTTACATCTTAAAGATAATTTCATTTTCTTCAAATTGTAACAGAGGTAATTCCAGATAGTTCTGCTGACTCCACAGTTTAATGTCTTTAAGCTGCCAGATTGAAAAATGCAAAGTGAGGTCTGCACAGCTGAAAACAAACTGAGAGGGGTCAGGAAATAGTGCACTAGCTAATAATGGTTTGATTAACGTTTAACAGCTCTGCAGCTACAAGATGCTGTGAGATGTCTAAAAAGAAGAAAAGAGAACCAGTCAGTAAATTAAAGTGTCCTTTCCTACACTGTATTTCTGATTTCTGTCCCATTTCTAGCATGACCTTTTGCCTTTTTTTCTTTTAGATTTTTTTTTTTTTCTTTGTGAAGTGTTGGAATAACTGGTTTTCACTTCGAGTTGATTTAGTACCAAAGCCAAAATGCTGTTTGCATGGCATACCTGACTGTCTCCTGAAGTTAGCATGCTGGAAATCTCTGGAGGGTGTATGTTTTCATAGCCCGGTTTGGTAGACTCCAGTTCAGAGTTTGAATAATCAAAATCAAGGTGACCTTATATCCTGCTTCCTTGAGATAATTTTTCAAAAAGAAGAAATGTGATTGAAACTAATACTTAATACGGTAAATGATACATATGAATAGTACTTTCCTAACTTGTCCTTAATAGATTTTAACTATGTTTCATTTATTTAACTACATTTTTATAATGTAGTTAAATATATTTTTTTTGTATGGCATTTTAAAAACAACAATCAAACAAAAGCAGATGACGACAAGGCTTCCTACAAAAGCCTTTGAGAGTCAACCCTACTGAGCAGAACTGTTCTCTAGGAGACATCAGCCACCCATCTATCATGCAAATATATATTTATGCATTATAAAATCAGCATTACTGTTACTTGCCTTCTTTTGATGTGCAGTCCTAAATCTCATTAATGATAATGGGTGATACACGAGGGAAGAACAGACCTGCAGCACCATCAAAGGACATCAGTTGTGTAACACACTTTAACGACAGGGTGCTGCGCTTGGTGGGGAAGGCAGACAGAGAAGGTGCTGAGCATCTCCTCACTCCGACCCAATCCTGCTCTTTACAGATACCCCGGCTGCATCGGGATAACTTTATGCCTGAACCGCCAGGCAGATCACTAAATAATCCTCATTAGTATACGTTCTTCTGCCTCCACAAGCCTTGTTTTTAACTTGGATGATTTCCATCATCTGGATTATCACGTAGCCCCATAAAACGTTATTTGAGTTCACCAGAGGTAGAAGTAAACTGCAACACAGGAGTAAACCAGGTTGGGGTTTAGATCCACAGGCCAATTTCTCTGCCCAAATCCATATTTTGTGGTGTTTGCTGGGGGTGTAATGTGATAATCAGAAATAACTGATGGCTTTTGGATAGAGACCTTGTACATAGATTCTGTAACTCACATGCCCATGACCTACCATTTAATTTTACTTTAATAGAGAGAACAAATACCTGATCCAAGTTGTGACACCTCAGTGGCTCTGGGGAGCATTTCCAGAAGCACCCTTAGACCCCACCAGTTTGGGGAAGAGGGAGTGTACCAGTTGCTGGACTCCTGAAACACCAGCTACATGCGAGCACTAAAACTTCTACTAGTCCTACCCTTACATTGAGCATGAACACTGGAGAAATCTTAAAAGCCTGAGCACTGCAGAATCTGAATCACAGCATTTACACTAGGAAAATCAGGAAACAAAACAAAATAAGACCTTCAACAATGTGAAAGCAGCATGAACTGGGCATGGGGGGAAGAAGAGAAAGCAAAGAAATAGCTATTTTAGATGTCTCTGATAATACACTTGCTACCACAGAAGGCTGTCAATAGAGGGTAGACAATAAAACCAATTTTTCTTTGCCAGCAGAAATGGATGCTATAAATGACACACACTGAAGTGTACTGCACCTTCCCTTGGCCACTGAACTTAACACATGAAAGGAAAGTGTCAAATATAACTGTTTCTCACTTGCAGGACAGCTACCTTTCAAGTATAACTTCTTCTCCCAGATCATGCAGCACCGCACTTTCAAAACAGTTGGGAATTGGCCCATAACATGCAACAAAGAACAGATGTTTCCTAATCTAATCCTTGGATGCCTTGGCCACTTGTATAATGAACCTATGGACCAGTTTATCACCAGTAAGGCAAATAGGAACGTTCACATTTACAGTATCTTCTGTGCAACTCATGGTCTTGCTTTTTAGCTACTCGGAGACATCTGGTACTATTACTCAGGAAAAAATGCTGTATTTCCACTTAAATATTTTATTTAGCCTTAATTGTAAATAACGTACTCAGTGTTCAGCGCAGAGGACCTAACTGTTCCTAGAGGGAATTAAAATATAGTATGTACCAATGCTCTTTTTCAGTAGTATCTGGAAGAAGCCCACCTGATGGTCCTTCCCATCTTTAATTTTTTCCCATTTCTGCTCAGCAGTACTTAGATAGAGTCAATTAGTTTCATCTGGGACTGTCACTCAGCTGATTCTTAACAGATCGTGTTTTGCTCTCACTCTTATTCATAAATATGCATCTATTGCATATTTATGCAATATGCAATAAATTGGCTATCTGCTTGAATTCTAACATAAAGCTTTCAATTTTACTTAAAACCAAAATGATAACAGTAGGTATTTTTTTGATTGGTTAAAAAAAAAAGTCTTTTCCAAATTTCAATAGTAAATGAATGAGTAGTTTTCTACATACTTCGTATGATTTCTATTATGTGCTCATTCTGTGTTCCTCATTGTTCTCCCCCAACCCCTGCCTCCAAAAACTCAATAATTAAAGTGAAATTGTGTACTGAAAGGCAATTACTCAAAATTAGCTGTTATTTTCTACTGAGAGGCACAGTTCCATAAAAATCCTCTAAAATGATCAATAGCTGAGAGTTTAAATAATTGATCTCAATACCATTTCTCCTTTTTCTTCACTTATGATCAGTACACAAACCCCAGTCCCCTGGCTGGAGCAGAGCCTCAAGCTATCCTGCAGCACAGGCAAAACACAGGCTTTTCCACCAGCACGAAGTCACAGTGTTACAGTCCAACCTCCACTTCCCTGTAACATATGCATTCATATTTATCTGAGTAAACTGAATTTAAAACCTGACTGAATCAGAAAAATATACTGACTTTAAATTCTAGCTGTGAAAATGGAAATGGTAACACAAGATCCAAGACAGGAACAGGGGAAAAAAAAAAGGCAGGCATAGAGGGATTCAATTCATTCTTTGACTTTTCAAAAGGAACATCGCACTAAAAGGAACATGACAAAGAGAAGATGTTGTGTGGAGAAATTATCACAGAAAAGCTGCTTCCTTGTTTATGTTACTGGCCCAGACATTCCTGCGTGGCACCAAATGGCTTTCTGTCCCTAATGCTTCATGCCATCACTGGGATGCAAACCAGCATATGCCTTGGAACTCTTGGAACAGAAGAAAAACAGGTCTACTAGGGACCTAGATTAAAAACAAAGTTTCTGAAGAGATATTCTTTCTTTCAGAAGTCTGTTGAGCAAATAGCAATGGCCATGCCCTCCCTCACACAACAGCTTTTGCATTCCTTGAGTATATACCACTTGTTTCATGTCTTGAAAAAAATAGCCCATACAGCATTTTTCTTTCCTAAAGGGTTTGTTATTTTAAATTATTTTTACATTTATTTCATCCCTTCTTCATCATGGTCTTTGAGGAGAAGCAATTTACAGCCAAGGTGGAAATGAGAGTCAAAGTAGACTTACATGACCTGCTGCCAGCCTGTGTTTGACGTGCAGTAGCATTTGGAAGACTGGACACAAAGTGACAGTGCTTGATGCTAGAATTCAAGGGCATTTGAAGGCATGCCCTTGCAGACAGTGTCACGGTTCCTCAGCACAAGCCCATCCTGCCTTCCTACTATTGTACCTTTTTGCAGGAACAAACTCCAAGCCGGTTGCATTTTCCGTTTGTAATCTCAATGCAATGGGGTAAGTGAGGTCTGTGGAATGGGCATGTGAAAGTCCCCATGATTTATAGCTGTCAGGATAGCTTTCAGCCTGTGGTTAAAGCATGCACCCTTCCAGGTCAATATGAGGTATTTCATCTCACAATACATGGATAGTGAAAGAAAGCGGGTGTGGGCAGTAGGACAGGCCTGGAGAAAAATCTCTCATTCCCATAGCCAGGTGCAAAGGAGACTGGAGGAGAGACTACAAAGCAGCGGTTTTCCCGTCATCCTCTTTTCTATCGGCATGGTGAAAAATCTGCTTCTGTCTACAGAAGTGCAAAGAGAGATGAAACAAATGGCTCTATCCTAGAAGCCTGCCTGGAATTTCAATTAGCTGTGGCTGGGATGATTCAGCAACAAGAAATGATCCAGCAACAAGAAATCATCTGGTAAGAGCAATACACTTCTGCGAGAGGACAATGAAAGAAGCTTTCATTATAGCAAGTCATGGGACTCCACAAAGAAATGGATACTACAGTAGGATCGGCATCTGAATGACCTTGGTAAAACTAGCTGTCCTAAGCAGATTCCTGGTCTCTCATTAACACCAAAACTAGGATGGGGGGGAACGGAAAGGCGTCAAGGAATACTTTCTTTAAGAGGGAAGGAAGAACATGTTTCCAGTATGCTCAACTTCCCCGATGACGAGTTAGTTGTGTAAGTCACCTATATATAAACTAGAAGAGCATGCTGTTGGCAAGGACACAGATGTGTGGGTGAGGGGAAGTAGAAACCCTTGGGCCTACAGGAGGGGAGAAGACTAACCATAAAAATTTTCCTTCCCTTAAGGCTGGCAAGAAATTTCAAGCATATATGAACTCTTAAGCTTTCAACTACTTTGGGGCAACTCACCCGATTTCAACCCCCATGGAGATACCTGTGCTCGATTTTGATGGAGCACATAAAAAATGCATTTCCAAAATTTTTAAGTAAACAAGCACTGCTAATTGGCATAATTTTGCTCTGCAGTTTGTGCTAAATTCTGCTTTTAGTTGCAGTGGTATAAATCTAGACTAATGCCTTGGGTTTCACCAGAACTCTTCTGTATTTATCTAGCTGTCAGGAAGAATATTCTCACTCCTAAGAGTGAAAACTTTAGGGAGATACTTGGAAAACAAGTGGAATACTAAAATGGCCTCCCTGGCTCAGCTTAGTCCCTTAGTTTTCAGATACCGAGAACTCAGTAAAAAGAGTTGCAAATCTCTTTAAGACTCCTTATATCCTTCTTTTTCACTTGGAACAGTCTATGGTCAAAACAATCTAAAAGAATTGGAAGAATAGCATTAAAACATATGCATAAAAAGGGCAACAATGTGTTAGTATTAAATATTTCCTTATTGATCCTATTTTTACAGCAAAACCCCAGACTTCTACAGTGGGATTTATGTGATTTCCATAGCAGATATTTGAATTTCTAAAAGGCCTGGAGTGCCTCAAATTCTGGGTTTTATGTGCTTAATTCCATGTTACACAAAATATATTTTGCTAAAGTAGCAGGTCTTCGAGGCATTTGTAGCTCACACACAAGGGGTACACATCTTGTTGGTATCTTTTAAGAGGAAAAGCTATAGGAAGCTCATTAAAGGATAGCTCCAACAGAGTTTAAATTCCACACTGATCCCTGGAGATTTTTTCCACCAAGAAGTAATTTCTAAGACCTCTTCAAAGACTGAAACATAAGAACTGAAAGAATTGGCAGTAATTAATGAAATCACTTTTAAGTAAAAAGCCGTAAAATATTCCCTTTTGCTGCACAACCACACAAATGACTCCAAAATTCAGTTTACAGAGGCCTTTCTTTATAACCCAGATATTTCCTATTCTTTTTAGATATCAGATAAGGACTTCTTGGGGGCTTGTACTTTTTACAATAGCTTCAGCCCAAGGACTTTTTTTTTCTTGCACTTGTTAAATCTACCTAAACCCAACAGAAATTAGAAGACTACAGAGTGAGTGCCTATGAGTATACTGAGAGAGGAGGCTGGCTTTCTAAATGTATACGGCTTCCCTGGGATGCTCTTTGTTTTGATGTTTTTGCTAGTCTAAGAATGCATTTCAGGTAGGGAATATTCACTTGGCCTTCCCTTAACAGACATGTATTTCCAGAGCTGAAAACTCTTTGGTGTTCCTTGAATAATGGTGCTCAGAGGAATACTACCATTGGTCAGATGTTGGGCAAATATTCAAAGTGTTAATTTTAAATTGGTAAAATGCAGTTTGGCTTAAGGCATAAAGTATTCTCCCGGAATACTTATTACACATTGACAGCACAGTATGAAGGTAAAGCCTAAGGCTATAAGCCTGATGTTAAAATTTCCATTTATAAATCTATAATCACTGCAAACAAAACAGCCTACTCAGTTCTGTGAACGGCACAGTGCTTCCACAGGCACAAGTTGTATGTAAGTTTGGTAAAAATTCAAAGAGAGCGTTACCACGCTGGAGTGTACCTGGTAGCCCCCTGCCCAAACTGTCAAACCTGTGGGGTGCTGGAGCTGGGCGCGGTGTTTCTGAAGGAAGCACAGCCTTTAACCTGTAAAGTGCCACAGAAATCCCAACATAAAGTGAGCTGAGCTGCTCGGACTCATGCCTGAGGAATACGCAGAGCGGCTACACACAAAGATACACCCAGAGGACTTTGGTGCAGAAGGCAGGACCAGGGAAGAGCTATCTAGTCTCATGTTAGAGATACCTTTACAAGACGAGTTCAGAAAGTGTCTAGAAATTCCTGTCCTGAGAGCATCTCCTGTGTTTATTTCCAAAAGCGGAGTAACTGGATGCCCCATCAGTAACTCAGCTGAGGTGACTAAGGCTTGCGTGCATCTTTTGGGAGCTCAGAGCCCAGACCTGTCTGCCCACTGCTTACCAGCTATCACACCACCTCACCTAGAGCCCCGTTTCCAGTTTCAGTTTGTTTTCACAGTGTGCGTACGAGCACTGACGTGCTGCAGAATGCAGTTCCATACGGATATTTACTACCTATTGTTTTAGAAGAGCCAAGTTATTTTTCTTTTCCAAACTGCAGAAACCACTCTCATTCTCCTCCTCACACACAACTCTCTTTTGTTTGTCTCTTCACTTGCCGTGCTTGGCCTCTGGCCAGAATGCCTTTTTCTGCCTTGAAGGAGGGTGACAGCACGCCTTTGAAGAAACGCCAAGGCTGCTGTTAGGCCGACCAGCAGGGAGCAATCCTGCCCAACACTCCCTGGCCTCTCCCAGATCGCTCTCCTCCTTTCCCACAAACAAGCAGTCTCGGAGAAGGCAGAGGTTAGAGCCGATCACAATTCCCAGAAGAGATTTGAAGTTTAAGCACATGCAGAGAATGCTGGAGCTGGAAGAGACATCAGAAGATCATCTAGGCCATCCTCTTGCCCTAAGACAAATCCAGCTGCACCTATAAGACACTGCTGACAGATATTTGTCCAACTGGTTCTTACCAGCTTCCAGTCACAGGCAGTAACATTTCTGCAGGCAGTGCAGTCCAGTACATCACTTACCATTAGAAAGCTTTGGTAAATCTACTCTCTCTTACTGCAGTTTAATCCCATTAGTTCTTGTCTGCATATGGACACAGAGAACTCATTCGTTATATCGTTCAGTTTCTAACAGTACTTTAAAATACAGAGAAGCAAGCTATAACTAGTTACCCTGGCCACGGTGCCTGTACTTTTGTGTCTACAAAAGCACTATGCTTCTCTGTTAACATAGGGCCTTTCTCATCAGCAGAGTGACGGTTCAGCACGGACTCAGAGAGATGACCATGCGTTCACTGGTTTTATTTCCCACACTGTCTTCTGTCTTTTCTTGGAAGACCTCCCTCTGGCCACGGAACAGCCCTAACCTGACTGACCTTACAGATTTAATTTGCTCGTGCTAAAACTTCAACACACTTATAACAAGGGGTGAAATGCAAAAGTTTGTGCAAAACTAAAAACATTCTTTGCACAAGACAAAGGCTTTACAGAGAATCTAATAATAGATTTCCTGCATTACTTTGTTTCCTACACATTCATCTTACTCTTGGCCTTGGGACGCTGCTCATTTCCTATTATGACTGATACTCAGTTGGCAAGATGAGAGAAGGTGAAATGATTTGACACTTGCAATGCAGTTTGGTTTGTTGTTTTGGTTTGTTTCTTTTTTTTTAATTAACCAATTGCTTACAGCATTTTTGTCTTTCCCAGTATAACATGGAAATAGAAATGTACAATGGTACATGTCGTGCTCTGATAACAAGTTTAATTGTTTCAGCTTGAGGGGGATAACTGTGAGAAGATTTGACAGGTGTTTAAAAGGTTTTTCTTTTTTTCCCTGTAAATGTTCCTGAGACACAAAATGAAACTAAAAATTCTCCACTATAACTGTAACGTGCCAGTGCTTACCCTCGCACTTACCCAGTAGAGGGGTTCATGATGCAACCCCCTTTATCGGTAGATGCTTTGCAGTTACAGCCTCTCTCCAATGTATCGTGATTCATTCCAAAATTGTGTCCCAGTTCATGAGCCAGCGTGACTGCTGCACCTAGAGGGTTTTCTGAGTGATCCTTAAAAAACCCAAAAGAACTAGTCAAGTCAAAATATAAAAACAATTCAAAATACACATTCCCCCTTTAAGGTCCTATTGCCTGTCCTTTGAAATGTTTTGTAAACTTACCAGCTGTAGTTACACTGTTGTTAAATGGACACAATTTTAAATTCATCCACATTTACCAAGTGGAGACTGGGAATTTCAAGACAGCCTATTTGTCCTGGCCATCCAGTTTCCCCAGCCCATTAGACATTTGAGACCATTGGCAGCTTGGAACATCTGGGCCATCTGTTTATTTAGGGCTTAAAATTCCCCTGCCCAATAAATCGCTCACACTCCCAAGACTTGGCCATGGCAGAACCCGGTCACCCAGATGTGGAGTGTTGGAAAGGGTAATCACTTATGGCTGAGGATGAGTGCGATGAGGTAAAAGCGAGAAGATCCTTCATGTCAGGAGGTAAATTACAAATGCAGCAAGAGACTTCACTTGGTCTATTTAATATTCTTCAGACTGTTTCTTTAATACCAAGAAGTCCAAGATTTCACAAGCCTTGTAAGAAAAAGCAAGCACCTTTAAACACCTCCTTTTTAAAGTGAAATGACAAAGCAAGTAGAAATCTTTGATGGCCTCTTATTAACACCTATGAATATTCTAAATTTTGCAAATGTCAAACTGAAATATTAACATTAATCCTTGTTGCAATGCTGATTTTGGGGACACTTATTTCCTAGAAATTCACTGCATGATCTGATTACAGGCTGCTGATCAGACTGATGTTTTGGCTTAACCACAAGTAAGAGACCTCTCCACATTGATCATTTTCCTTGAGGGAAAAGAAAATCCACTGTACTCATATGAAAGCTTTCCCTAAAGGCAGAAACATGTAATATAAATGCACGATCCACTATTTATCAGTCAGTAAATGGAATTACTATGTACACTTGCCTGCTCTAAAAGCATATATGAATATATTCAGTTTAAATAACTCTTTTAGTATCATCTAAGCCAACCTTCAAACTAAAAAGAAGTGAAAGGTAAAACTGTCTAAAACATTAGCTATATATTAACAACACCCTTAATATGTGACTTGAGGTAGATTTAAGAGTTTCTTCTTTCATCTCTCTGTGCTAATATTTTTAGTAAATAATTTCTCAAACAGAAAACAAAATAAAAAAGAGAATACAGCCATTCTGAAAACAAGAAACTACTCCTTCTACATTCAGAATAAACTCAAAAGAATTTTATTGTTTAACAAAGGATCTCTTTTTAGTTTTTTCTGAATTTTAAAATTTTAATATAAAAATCTTGTGACTAATATAACAGCCAGTTCATGTGCAGTTATATTCTAAGATGCCTGTTTGCTGAAAGAAGCCGGACAACCTGTCCTAGTAAAAGAAGAAACAACGGAGTAAACCTATGTAGCAAAATAATCTGTAATAATCAAGAAAATACATAGTCCTGCACAATGCCTACATATGGAGGTATCTAGATACTAGTCACATACAGATTGATATATCTTCGTACTTATAGTAATTTGTGAAACATTTAGAGAATTCAATGTAACCAAATCTGATGTCATAAAAAGAGCACAACCTCTCACTGAACTGGAAAACAAACCAGGACCGAAGATCAAGAAAACCATGAAATAATTCCATATAATTTACCAGTGACACATTGGAGTGATGCCTTGAAATCTGGGCTACGTGGTCAAGACAGAAACTCCTCTAAGCTTTGAGCTACCTAGACAGATGACAAAGCTCAGTTTTTCATTATTTTGCCTGTATCTCTTCTACTTACTGAACAGAGATTATACTCATCTGAAGACCTCTAAAGCTGGCAATTAAAAATAAAAACAAGAATTCACACAGTCTGCTCAAGAACTAGAGCAATAAATGATCTGAAATGTAATTTGGGTCTTGAATAGGCAAGCAATTATTACATCCCATGCAGTTCTCATTACTTGCTCAGATCCACTTGGAATGCAATTTTATCAGTTTCTAGAGAGGGTTTTTAAACCAAGGAATGTGATTTCTCAGCAAAAGAGGTTATTTGAAGACAGCATAAATGAAGATTATCAAAACAAACACTGACATGTCTCATTGATACTGAGACCATTTAAGTACCACAAGGACTATAGAAATGAATAGCAATGTGACTTTGATTTATTCCACCAGGGTCTTTTAACAAAGTTAACTTGAGCAGTAAAAGTCATTACCAAACAGTTTCACAACCACTGAATAAGCAACCATTAAGACATTATAAGTGGTTGCACAAAACATGCAGCTGCTTTCAGCTGGATGATGCTTCATTCCACTGAGCCCCATATCAAATTGTAACAATAAAATATTGTCACCTATAGCTGGAACAGGCAAATGCCCCAATCCTGGTGCTTCCGTGCAGATTCACTCTGATGTAAGAATAAGTTTTCTAAAACACACTTCTGTTTCATTTAAGCAATTCACTGAAATGCAAGTGCCTCAGTTCCACACTTGCCATTTAGCCTAACTTCCCACTAAAGTCAATAGAAATTTGGCATGAGTGAGAATACTACATTACATTACAGCAACGCAGCAATATTTTACTTTTAAACCCATTAATTTAGTGGGTACTCTTTTGAAACAGAATGAAGACTGAATCATGTGTCAAAGACTTGCTTTAATGTCAAATTCTGTTTGGTCTTTCTACAACACAACAGAACCATCACAGTAAAATAAAATGGTAATGCTTTTAATACACCAAAAGCTTCTCATGCTCAGATGCCTGCTCTCCCCACTCTGAGTTTCTCTTAAAATTAGTGGAAGACAGGGTGTCACCTACCACTGAGAGAATTCAGCCCTATGTAAAAGTAGAGAGGGGCAGCCTCTCAGGGAGGCATGACAGAGGAATTTAGATCATATAGTAGAACTGAGTAACTGCAAAAACAGTCAGGAAAATCAGATTGCACAAGGATGACTCCAGTTTTTCTACTCAAATGTTATTTCTCATGCAATCTCACCATCGTGTCTTCTTTCAGATCAATTTTGAGACTGTGGGAGCTTTTTGGTATTGAGGGTTCGGGGTGGGATGGGTAAGAGATTGGCTGAATTATGAGGATGGCCACATGTTCAGTTGCCCAGTGTTGAGATGGTTGAGCACTACAGCTTCCCTGGTTAACAGTTAATCATTCTTTCATTTGTGTATCTTCCAAATTTAGAGCTTTCTTCTGTAAGTGCTGGTATGTATAAAATTTTTTTGTATACACCTGAATTAGCCTTTATTAAGTCGGGGGGGGAAGGTGCAGCTGCCCCTTTGGGTTTTGAAGGTGAGTGTTTGCTTGTTTGGGCTTTGGCTCCTTTTTGAGGACTTGCTTAAAGAACTGCAAACCATTTCTAGTTATGCTGCGCAAGCCTCGAGTTAATTTGCACCTCAAAAGTTTCAATTCACTGAGGTGGGAGTCTCTGGGAAACATCGCGCTCCCCTGCACGACTGAAGCTGCAGCCTGGCCCATGATTCAGACACTGGGTTTCTCCTGGACATATAAATCAGTCTCTCCTCTGTCAGAGCCCTGAGAGCACTTTAAAGAAACGCTGATTCTTGTTTTCTTGTTACTGGAATGAACTATTTTTTCTTGTTTCTGTTTAAAATGACAGTTTCCAGAGTGAATAGGACTGACTTTGCAGTAAAACACACGGTAGCACATTTTAAAGCTTATGCTAAAAATTTAAAGGACAAAAAAGTCATCATAAAGAGCATCTCTGACTGCAGATAAAGCCAAAGCAGTGACTGCTGGCCTGAGGGTGAAATGGATACGATGGGGCTGACTGCCTCATATATGCTTTTGCCAAGATTTGGAAGTGCACTGGGAAACTCCTACAGCCTTTGCTTCCTCTTTTCCTCCTTTTCCTTCTGTACCTCTCCCCCAGGTATCCAGTAAAAAGCTGTAACAAACACCAATTGGAGATTCAGCTTCTAAAGCTTCCAAGAGACTGAAGCCTTTGCCTTTTCTACAATTTTGACACGACTTTCTCCAAATTACGTGATTTGATTGTTCTTTCCCATTCTTTCCTATAGCTCAGCTCCCCTGCTCACCTCGTAAATCCTCCCAGTCTGAACCATCAGTACATCATCTTCCATGAATGCACACATCACCCCAGCTTGGCTTCTTGCCTACTTGTCCAAGAGACCACAAAGGAGCCCTGCGTTGTGGACCACCCTCAGCTTGCACGCTAGTTAAGAAGGCAGGCGATGCAGGAGCTTCAAGGGGCTTTGAAGAACTGGGAGCTTTGAGACCACGCAAATTCTGAACGTTGTGTGTTCCTGAGCTCCCACCTCATTTGTGTAGAGATCTACAGCTGAGGTGTCCAGCAGAGCTGGAGAGAACTACCCCATCACCTAAGGTGCTGGAAGTCTAGACAAAGCTCTAGGAAATACAAAGATTTTCAGCATGTGCAGGCTGAACTCAGAGAATATCTAGGAGGTTTTTAGGGCTCCTTGGTTTTCTGCTCTGGCCTTGAGCTCTGAGGTCACCAGCTGAGGCTGCAAGTGGCCTGCAAGCTCTGGGAGCCCATGTCTTATTTTATTTAAAGTACTTCTACTGTAAAGCTTAAACACAAAACTTCTCCCCTTGCTTTTGCACAAAACAGGTAAAAATTATAAAAAAAAAATCTGAAAGAAAATATTCCAGAACTACTTCCAGAAATTGGCTAAGATGTTTACTTGTATGTTCATCGTGTCTAGCATCTAACAACAGCATTACCAGTAATATATCTATGAGAGAGGCTCAGGTAGAAAAAATGTTGTCATTGTTTGTTCTTGTTGTCTGGCAATGTAATAAAAGCACTGTGCTGCAAAAATGGAAAATAAGGCCTTACACGGGAAACTCTGTAAATACAGAATAAAATCAATATAATAAAAGATTCAGGATAGACTGTTGTTGCCTGTAACACTAGTATACCCAAGTGCATAGCAAATACATCTTCTGGTTCTCATCCTTCACAGCACCTCAGCACCTGATTTAATGATAATTAGGAGTAGAAGATTCTTGCAAAGAAGTCATGCTATACTTTAATGAAATATTTTGACTTTTTTCACTATGGAAACTATCATTTACAAGCAATGCGAATGCAGGTATAGATAATATTGAGACTGAAAATGGGACAAACAGGGCTGATGTTCTGGCACAGAATACAGTACTACAACACTTGAGATTGCGTCGTTGGGCCAGTTTCAAGTCCCGTGCTTTCACCACTTACCATGACAACCCCTCCAGACTGCTCTGCCGTGCACATGCTCATTATGGGCGCCATGCCAATGGTAGTCCCTTGGAAGTACACCCCGCTGCAGGAGGGCGGGAAAGGAGAAGAGGAATCACAGAGTCACCATTCAGTGCCAAGATACCGCCCCATTATTTTCACTCTTGTATTTCTGCCAATCTCAAACAAAGATCCCATTTCAAATCTGTTAGCTCCAGACATTCACAGGTTTGAAATGGTGAAAAGCACAGATTAGTCATGCCGACTTGCTGAACCGACAGTGAGAGCATCCCTGCTACGAGAAGGATCCATTTATCACCGTCCTTTGGGTTTACTGCTGTAACAGGACCCCTCTTTCCCTTCTTTTTTCCCTGACTGAAGTTGGGAATAGAAGTACAAATATAAAAATAATGTCTCTAGCTCAAAGAAGGGTTATTTTAATGCAGTGGGAAGTTTATATGCTACTTGTTATAATACACAGCCTAGAATGTAATCATTCCAAACAAAGTATTATTATACATAGAGACCACTCAGATATCTCATGAGGGACAGTTTGGAACACTCTATTCTTTTGGACACTCTATCCTTATGCAGCTAATGTAGGAACAGCAATGTCATGAGTAAAGAGCTCCTTTTAATTACTAAGACGTAAGGTATGTTTATCTTTATAGTATAATGAATAATTCATCGATCAAAATGATACCTGATTCAAGAAAGAGGTGCTTCTTTTACTCAATTTTTTTTTTTTAAGAGTGTTTTTTCTTTGAGCATATTTACTCAGTTACTTTAATCCAGGAAATAGCAGCAGGGTAAAAGATGTGCATGATTTAATTTTTAAGTCACAAATGCAAATGAATCGTCCACTTTAGACTGCATTTTAAAGTTTACTGAGGTCTTTCTACTAACAAACAGGCTTCACATAGTGCCCCCTTAGCTCTACTTTTGGGGTGAGGGCAGGACTGCCTTTTTCAGTAACAATTTAGACTGAGACCAGCTTAAGCCACTTGTAAATTCATACCCTAAGCATTTACCAGCTTATTACGCATCTACATTTCTACATGACTTGTATTCAGGAAAAGCCTACAAGTAATAGAGCTATTGCAGAACTGTGGAAGGAAATTAATCCCAAGCATCTGCTGAAAGGCTCTGCAAAAGGCTTTTATGTTTGATGTTTGCAGAGGGGAAAGACAAACCCTCAGGAGCACAGATGTTCCTACCAACAGCTTAGCAAATGGGGAAGAATTCAGTACAGCTATTCTGAAATCACTGAAATCCAGTCCGATATTACATAGAGTGTGAATCTACCTTATCAGCTGTGCATTGTCATGGGCTTTACGAGGTAGTAGTTTTAGCTTTCTCCAGTCCAGAAACTCATGGAGGCTGGTGAAAGGGTCTTGAGAAATAGAGCACTTATCCATGTCATTCCATACTTCCACTCCGACCAGGGCTACTCGAATATTTAGTGGCCTATAGAACTAATGAGAAAAGAAAAATAGAAACATGTTTCTAAACCCCATTTTAGACCACATTGGATTAGAATATTTCAACAGAAACATAATGTGCATACGAACCTTTCTTGCAGAGGCTTAAATGGTGTCTTCTCCAGGACACATGTGAACACCTGGCAGGACTGACTCAGCCAAAATATTTCCATGACTTACAGAAAACAATTCTGACCTGACTAAATACCCATAAGGCATTCAAAGACATTCAGAGATATGCTGCTTCTCCATGTTCCACCCAAGTTTGGTGTCTTCCTTCAAGATGAAATGCTGCTACTACCTTCACAGGTCCTTCATTTCTGAACAAACTTGTTGCTAAAGCAGATGACTCCCTCCATGGCTGTCCGCCCTCACTAGCGCCAACGCAAGTCAAGAGGTAGAGGCAGCTGTGCTGTACTACGGTTGCGATTCAAAATAGTAGCTGAAAATGCAGCCACAGTCATCAAGTCTTGCTCACAGCAGATAAAAGCAAGTGATTCTAGCACTGTGGGCTACAGACACTATTATGCCACTGGTAAATGCCACAGCTGCTACAAGAGGGGAGATGAAGCAGCATTAGCAATGGAGCGGAGTTAACAATTCCAATGTGAGACTAACGTGAAGAAGGATTCAAGAATCGATCAAGTTCGGATTTGGCTGACAGTCTGAGAAAAGCATATACTAAATCTTTGTCTTGTTTATATGCATTACAGTCATTTGGATAACATTGGCATTTGCTGAGCATAAATTAAGCGTGAAACATAAATATATTATAACATGCAAAATTAATTTTGAGCAGGTAACATATAAACACCTGTCCTCCAGTAATAAGTCAGCAAGACAATTATGGAAGAGGTGGAGGTGTCTTCAGCAGCTTGTTTTTAATCAAGAATGCTTCTCCTTGAGTTATTGCCCTTGAAGTATCACTTGATAAGTTCTCAGCTAAATTAAGACTCTGTCAGTTATAATTTCACAACTAGACTCCTAATTTTTCCTGGCCATACTGCACAACAAAAATATATTTTTTTTTTCTAAAGACACTGTAGAGGACTCTTGGTGTTTATTGTCAAGAAATTACTTAAAATACAAAAAAATCCAGTGTGTGTGTCTTTCCTATTGCTCTCACTCAGCCGTCAACTTCTGCTTCCTTAAGCACTGCATATTTTTAATTCTTCTGTCTTCCTTGGGCTATATATCTTATTGACTGTGTCTTCACAGGCCTTTTTTTGGCTTTACAACTGGACCATCCCTTGCTGCTGCAAAGGACTGTGTTCTCCAAATTCCTCCTCAAAATAATCCTTTTTCTATGGGCTGTTCCATATGTGATTATCCCCACCCTCTTCCCAGGTTAACAAAATCCTAGGGCTAAATTGTACTTCTCCTTAGGAATAGTGCTTCCACAGATATATGCATCCCATATATAGCAGAGCAGAGTTCACAGCTCAGTATGTTGAAGGGCATATGAAAAGTTTAAGTCTACTTTTTGGGGGTTTACTGGTTGGAGAGGAGCATTACTCTGAAATACTGGCGTATTAGGAAAGCAGCAGGGTTAGCTCCTTGGAAGGGTAGGTGGGTAAGGAGATGTGGCAAAGGTTGTGAAAGCTGCTGATCTGAGCATTGTGGCTTTCTTAATTCACTACTAGAGAAACATAGATTTCACAGCAACATACTCCAGAAAGTGTAATAAGTTTGGAAAAAGTGAAATAATGCTCATGTTCTTACCTTATCAACATAGTTTGCAATCTCTATCAGCCTCTGCTTAATTTTTTCCACATCCTTGCCTTGCCTCTGAAACTTGGAAGGTAAAGGATCAATGCACTAGCAGCACAAATATCATAGAGTTTCCGCCCCACAGCCACCTTACTCTGCCAGCATGGTTGGTGACGTCTGGGAATTACACAGTGCAACCAAAAGCCATTGGCAGACTCCTGTTGGCTTCATGGGGCCACAGTCTGCTTCAGAATAACCACAGGCTATGGAATAGGATTTTGGTTCTCACTGAAAGATTTTAAAATCCCTAAGTCTTACATCTGGATCTTTCAGGGACTGCTGTTTGGTGAAAAAGAAAAGGCTCTTCTGTTAGCTGTTTTGGCTCTTGCAGCAAAGTGATTGTAATTCCCTAACTAGCAGTGTTCAAGGAGAGAAAAAAAAGTAAGTGGCAAAATAACTCAAACCCAGATTTAGATCTTTGGCTGCCATTCAACACTCTGGAACATTTCTACAGCCAGTCCTGGTTATTCGCTTTGAAGCTCTCTTTGCAAACCATCAGGAAGGCAGTTGTGCTTCATGCCATGTGATGGTAAAGTACTGCTTCAAAAGCAAGTGCAGGATCCTACCATGTCTTCCAAACAGTGACAGTCCCATGGAGGGCAGAGTCAATAGCAATGAAGAGTTAACTAGCTCAAGTTGATCCTGGGCAGTGAATTCGTATTTGCCTCTTCTTCAATTACTGCTAGATATCCTAGGTATTTTAGAAGTACTTAATACTTCAAATTCCTTATGAAGTATTGCAAGAAATTTTACAGCTGACTACCAGTGGTGTTCTATCTTAATAGTGCCTTCCATTGCTTAGCCCCCATTAGGGAAGAAGCTTTACTTTTGAAAACCATCATATTACTGTCTGAAGCACATTACTTGCAATACCACCTTTGCTGAACTGAGCTACCCATGCTTCCCACAACGTTTTAGTTTTAAGTTTCTTACCTCACGATTATCTGCCACGATAACAAGCTCCACATACTTTGTTGTCTTCAGAGTCTCCCTCTTGTACTGCCAAAAAAGATGAAAATAGTATTTTGTTTTTGCAATAAGTGACCCTTGGAATCAGCTAAGCCTCAGTCCAACGAAGTGCTTTCAAGAGGAGATACACAACATCTCAGACTTCCAAAGATTTCACTACATACAAATTTTTATTGTATTCATTCTCCTCATGGAAGTTTTCCTTTTATCTACAACAACAGAAATAGTCTACGTGGTACTTACAAAAAACCCCCCAGGATTTAATCACAGCAAGCGGGAAAGTGGTGCAAAGTCTCTCTCAACCTTTCAGCTTTCTGCAGTTGAAATGTTTGAGTTATCTTTCCTCACAGGAGAGTATCATCTCTAGCAGAAAGACCTTTGCTATTTCCAAGGCACATTTAAAGAAATGATGAGATGACTTTTAGCAAAGATTTCACACAATAGACAAGCTGGCTACTAAGAAAAATGAGAGATAAAGGGATATTGAGTGAAGCAGAGAAGAGATCAAGTGGTCAACTGATAAATTATGTAGGAAGAAAAACCCAAGAACAAAAACTGCAGAAAAAGCCAGAATGAACTGTCAGTGTCTGGGAAAGAAAACTAGGACTTTAAAAACAGAAGGCATACATTTCATTTTCTATCTGTATATTCATATAAAACAGCTGGTCATGCTACTTGCAGTTCTAAATACAGGTCTAAAAGAATCATACTGCTTAGCTGCAAAAAGATCACTGAAGAAAATGAAATTATTTTGTAATAGTACTAATCATAGCACAGCTCCTCTGCTACCCTGAATTTAAGTGACCTATAATGCCTGTAAAAGTTCTGTGATTTACAGCAGCTGAGCATCTATTCTGTCATTCCTCCCTTGTTTCTGGAATAAGACAGTTAGGAAAAAGAGGGCTCAGCAGTATATCTGATCTTCATGCCAGAACTTAAGGAGCTTAAGCAAGTGTATGACCTATTAATGACCACAATGTCTTGAACTATCCCAGTGCTCTATAACCTAAAACATGACTAAAGCTTTCCGAAGTAAACTGTTCCAAGGCAAACTGTGTGCTCCCCTAAGCTAAGTCAGTGCTGGACATCACCTTCCAGCCAAATTTCACAAAGTTTTCTTCATGCTACCAAAGTGTTCCTCTTTGTTATCTGCAGATTAATGAGTTTGAAAGTTTTGCAAGCAACATTGTGCTTAGAGAAAAGTGGCAGATGTAACCTCTAGTAACTCTGACTTTCAAACTAATTTTTAATAGTGTTACACAGCCTTCAAACCACAATAACTGGAAAATAGTTGAATTCCATTTGGACAATATTTATGAACCAAGAAAGCAGTATAAACTATCATTAATGAACTAAACATCAGTAATACAAACACTTCATGGGCTCACACTTATTAGGGGGTCTCGCAAATGAGCTCAGGTAGATATTCTTACAACTTCTCCTGGTATTGGGGTTCTCTGTCACCTTCTTGTGCTCTACTGGAGGCAACCATCACCGGCACAGGGTCATGGTGTGTGCACAGACCTGGTGCACGTGCCCATGCCTGGTCTGCCACGCGGGTCATCGGCAGTGCCCAGTGAGGTGCTGGCTGGGAACCAGGACACCAAGGAGTCAGCATCTCCCCTCCTGCTGCTCCTGGAACAGCAGCAGATGCAATGTCAAAGGGCCTGCCATGTCTCAGTAGACTTCAGAGGAACCTATAGTGCTCTGGCAGAGCTCCATTTACCTCCCTGCAAAATATATCAGACATGGGTGAGACGCTACATAAGGCAAATGGCCTTGTGGGTGGTGTTTGTGATGGAATTGATCCCTCAGACACTAAAAGTCTTACATAAACCTGAAATTTATTATGCAGTCCTGACCAGAGATGTACCCCCAAGGTGCCTCAAGTCTTCTTCCAAATGAAGGGTAAAAGATGAGACATGAAAATCCAGATACAAACATAGAATAAGAGCTCTGTTACATCAGTCAGTTTAAACCATTAACTTTTTACCAACAGTAAAACTGTTTGGGCTGGAGAGAGTTAGCCTGAGAGAAATTGGCTAGCAGGCTATAATCATGTAAGCCTCTGGTGACTAACTTGCATAACAAATCCATTCCTGTGATTTGCCCAAAGGCTATGTGCATTCCTTGGATGCAATATTTATTTATAATATATACCTAATTATGACTTCTTTCAGCTTGCTTTCTGCAATCAGCTACATCAACGCACAACCCATTGCCTGAGTTCATCCTTCAGAACTAAAATGGAGAGTCAATGATACAGCCATGACAGATATACACAATGGGAGATAAAACGCTTTGCTCCACTGACCGTTGTCTTTCTCCCCTGCTCCTGCCACACCTGATCCTATCACAAAACTGCTGTCCCACGCTCTAGCCCTTCCTCATGCTTCCCTGCCTGGGAATTGCCATGGTTTGGATTCACACTGCCGTGTTGCAGCCTCTCTCTTTCTCTGTGGATCCACTTGCCCGGAACAGCTCACCTGCCTGATCTGTGGTCCACCAGCACCACCAAAATGGCTTTTTTGTGTGGCTACAGAGAAAAAGCCATACTGTAGGGCTGTCTTATGAACCAGGCTTGCTTTCTGTAGGATCCTGTCTCAATGGGGCTTAAGTGAAAAACACACTCCCTGCTGCAATTTGAGGGTCCACTGGGTTATGAAATGACCCAGTATTTATAGAGACCCAGCTCCAATGGGGCAAAATATGTCTGCACATATCTGCTACATTATCTGACTTGCTCTATTAAATCTCATGTTTGGATCTGGGAAGCTGTGTCTACTGTTTGTCCCATCATTTATCTGTATTTACATCTAACCCGAAGGCTAGTCTAACTTTTTGATATATTGATCTCACATCTCAAGAATTTAGTGTAGGTAGTTGAATGAAGGGTCAGGGAAAAAAAAAAAAAAAACAAACAAAAAACTCTCCCAAACCTGTCAAGAAATGAAAAATTTTCATCAAGTCCTGAATCTGAGATTTCTGCTCGCTTCTGTCACCCAGTGTAATTTGGAGCAGCCTTATGTCTCCACACTTTGCAGGTCATCTTTATTCAGTATGTCCTGACAGCCTACTTAGCTGATGACAACACTGAAATGTGAAAACTCACTCCACACATTACATTTGACAACTTTCAAAATTCATACATTAGAAGCGCATCCAACATACTCATTACATATATTGTACCTATCCATATGATGTGGCTGTTGACAGGTTTTATAATTATGTCCACTGAACCACAGCAAAAATATTTTTCTGATATTAAAGGTGAATTCTGGCTTGTAGTTGAAGCCATCAAAAAAATGTGAGAACCAAGAGGGTAATAGTAAAATTGCTTTGATTGTATCAGCTATTTGTATCACCTTTTATTTCAGTTTCCTAGTGTTACATTGATTACTTCAGTGAAATTCAGTCAAAAGTCACAAAGATTTTGGGGGAACCTTAATAACGCTGCGAAAAGTACTTTTCCAATGCTTTCAACCTACACACACTTTTAGAAATATGCTTAGCCCATAAAATGCTATACACAAAAGCTAATGCATTAGATGTAATATTTATTATTCCTAAAATGTAAAATAACGTAATTCTGCTACATAAATAACATCTAGGGATGCCATTTAGGTTGTTTTCCTTAACAATTAACTTGATGCAAAGGCTTAGTAGTATATGCAAGTATAAATCCCAATATGTGACATTTAATGAATGCTGGGGCAAATTTGTATCATTGTATAATTTCCAAACACCTAAACCAGTCTTTTCTACAGTCCTCATCCAATATGCAGATGAACTTATTACAGTATTTCCTCTTCCTGATTTTTAGCTCATTTAATTTTCTACAGTTTCCATTAGCTAGATGCATTTCACGTTAAGTGCATTTCTTCCTACATAAAAACAACTACGATAATAACTTCTGTAAAATAATACGGTGAGAATCTGTTTTGTCTGCATAAGATACTTTCTTACTAGAATGTAAAGGTTCAAAACCTAATATTAGCAAAGCATCACAGTTATTATTATGCCCTCTTCAATTTTGGGTGGGCAAGAACTTTTCCAAACATTGCTCAGTGTTTTTATGGGGTCTTAAATTCTGGCTATAATCACACATGAACCAAAATATATTACCATAATATGGAACCATAAACTTTTCTGTGCCATCTCATTACCAAAAAGAAAATAAAAAGCAAGCTATGCATGCAGGATCAAGAAAAAGTAGTAAAGCTTTAGCAAATCATGTAAGTATATGCTTAATTTTAAGCATGCACTTAAGCACATGATGTCAACATAAGTTGACTATATGGTTTAAAGTTTTGCTCAGTAGGGACTCTTTGTATCAAAGAGTTATGGCAGGCAGTAATGTGGAAATGCTACCAGAGGCGTACTCGGCAAACCAGAAACATAAAAGTGCATCATCCACCTACCCTGCCAGCTTGGGAATGGTGTGATGTGTCATTGTCACTAGCTCTCATGGCAGAGGTGGCCAGCTGGTGGCCACAAGATCCTGGGGCTATTTTCAGATTCTCTGCTCGGTAGATCTTGTGTTCACTTGTAGCACCTTCTAATGGCTCCAGAATGTAGCTTTTGTTTTCAAATACAATAATTCCCCTGTTACAGAAGAGAACAGAGTGAGATGCATGGTTTTCAAGAGCTAATGTATGTTTGTCTACAACAAAGTTATTACAAGTTTTAATAATGACGGAGTATGAAAAAGCAAAATGCTGATTTACAATGTCATGGTTGAGTGGAGCAGGAAACATCAAAGCTGTATATTTGTCATTGCAGCACACTATACTTTAAAAGAAGCAATGGCTCAAAGAAAATTGTCCTCTTCTGAAGTGCTGTACTGTAGTGCAAAATTATATTTGTGTTTTATGTGTTTTCCATTCTCCCAGTGATGCATTGCCATTGCTGAGTGGAGTCATGATGTGTGTGCTACTGAGGACCCATGGCAAACAGTAATGAACAAAAGCATGGTGAAGAGCTTTTGTAAGAAAAGCTATGGAGTGAAAGTATTCATTATGATCTGCAGTGTACATTATACCTTTTAAGCCAAATGCTGATGCAAGCATCAATTCTGCCAGATGAAAGAGGCATTGCAGTATCAAAATGGATTGTTAAATACTGCACAGTGGGGCAGCAGATTGAAGCTCAGATACATGAACCAATGGATTCCTGTTTAACTCATTTTACTACCTCAAATAATAATTTTTACAGCAATACCACCTGCTCTCTGAGGATCTCAAAGATTTTCCATCACTGAAAGCACTCTTGTTGCACTACTTGAAGCTACGGTATGCAAAGAGGAAAGATGGGTTTAGGAAGAGATACCCTACCTTGCTCCAAGAAACATGTGGAAGAACCCAGGACATGTAGCCAATCCTGGGCTTCATGCCAGGAGGCTTCATGCTGCCTCTTAACCAAAAACCTGTCCCCCTATATACTCCAGACAACTCACCAAATAAGCGCCATGCTTGGGTTCTTGTGCCAGGTCCCACCCAATTATTCTGAGCTGCTACAGTAAAATAAAGTTGACAAAAGGTTGAATATCTTTCCAATAAGTCTGTTCTTTCAGCTCAGCAGAGGAAATACGGGCAGTGTGGTATGGGTGTCCACGGTCTGCCCATGCTGGAATAGGATTTCTGGTACTATATGCCATAAAGTAGGACAATCTCCGACAATATCACTGGAATTAGTAATTATAACTGCAATTGTAGGACCACAGAGTAAGAAGACTGCTTTACTGTACACCAGGACTGGCACAGCATAAGAAGGCATGAAGTAGGTGTACAGACAGGGCTCAGGTAGAAATTACTGTAAGAGAAAGGAATTTATTATTCCGTGCCTAACTTGCGAGTGTCTAACTTGCATCCTGAGCACATATGGCCAACCACACAGGAGAGTCCTACATAATTCCCACATCAAGCTGGACACCAGGTTTTGTTATGTAACCGTGTGACCAGAGAAAGGTACCCTTTAAAACCCATTTCTCTTTTCTGAACTAAGGATAAGCATTTGCTTATGGGGTATTGTAAACATTCGTCTATTAGCCACTACACTGAATAGTGCACTGCGTTACTAATTTCTTCCTGTCTTTAAATGATGAAGGCATTAATCCTTAAGCACTGGCAAGGGTTCAGCAACAATAATTACATTCTACCTACCTGGAATTCCATGAAACTTTTAATTGGCCAAGGCATTCTTCCTCAATTCCTCCTCTAAACTGCTCTATACTGACTATATATGCTATTAAAGAGCAATCATTTTCAGCCCAAAGCTGGCTGTATTTTATTAGTGTGTCTTTTTGGTGTATAGGAAGTGTCTGGTCTTTTTATTTCTGTCTGTACCGTAACAAAGGTAAAGTACTACAACCATTGTGAGACTGATACATATCTCTACACAATTCTTCTGCAGAAAGCTAAAAAAAAGAAAAAAAGAAAAAAAGGAAGAAGAGGAAGGACCCAGAAGCAGGTTAATGACACTATAAAGAATGATTTAAAAATAAAAAGTAGAATTATTAGGAAAAAGCTACCCTAGCTATTCTATTCTTAGCAAGATATGATGAAGCAGCTCAAAGTCTTTGGCTTCCTAACCAGTTAACTGAAATTTTCGTTCCAAGCTGACTGCACAGTTTTGCTACAAAACATCATTAGCATCAGTTCAGCCAAGGCAACAGATGACCATTTTACTGTTAACTAGAACAGCTAGAAGTCCCAGAGGGGGGGAAAAAAAAAAAAAAAAAAATAAAAATACTGTAAACCTGTGATATTAAAAGCTGTGCAAAAGCGTTCACAGAATACTGCCTGCTTTGCTGATCTGAACCAAGAATCAGGGTCGGATAATTCATTTGTAGCTTCCTTAGTACCCTTGGCAAATCAGGTAAGATATATTATTTACCCATCACGCAGGCATGCTGTGTATGATGGATCACAGTTAGAAAAGCAGGACTGATTTATCACAGCAACCCTTGCAGCTCCAGCCAGGTTACGCTATAGCCTGCATGACACACGAGAGACCTCCGAGCAGGTCACCCCAGGATTTGAGTAACCTTACACCCTGCAGTTCTAAATTATTTTCAGATCTGCCTTATTCCTTGAAGACTTTAGGAAACTAGGACAACATATTCCCTTTACTCCAATAATCAGCGACTCTGTAATCAGCACAATCGTATAAGGATTGTTGTCTTTCCCTTGTGCAATTAATCATTTAATTTTGGAGGCAGCTGGATCCATAAATGGAGGCAGAAGTCCATCAGTCACTGTTTGAAATGGGCCAGCCTGACCACCTCCCTTTACTGACAACTCAAAACCAACATAAAACCATGAAGGGTTTTAATTTTAAACACTATCCTGCTTAGAACATGAACTTAAAAAAATATAGACTTAAATAATTTTTTCAGAAGCCAGCATCTTCTTGTCAAGAGTTCATAGCCAAAACATGCTACATCAATGCCAGGTTTCCCATGTACTCCTTGTATACCCAGCAACTGTCTAAAATAACTAAATAACCATTTCTTTACCCCTCATTTTCTTTAGCTGCAGAGGATATGGACAAATGGTCAGATACCAGAGTGACTAATTTTGTTTTCTACTGAGCACACCAGGGCGAGGGCAGCCTATTCAACTTGCCACTCAGACTCCCATCCCAAGTGACAGCATGAGCCTTTAAGAACAGTTTCACCTCTGCATATGAAGCAAATGGTAAAAAAAATCCGTAGATTTGGCAAAAAGGAAAATATACTTTTCATTTAATGCACACTTATCCTTTGAGTGCTGCCTACAGGATATCACCACTTGGATTGTGACCATCTGTAATAAGATAATGAATATCAAATATGAATTTTCTTGGCCAGAACTCTGTTTTTGACTAATTTTCTTTTCCTACAATTGCATTTTTCTCCCATCTATCAGTGCCAAGCATAGCACCTTAAAAATGTAACCAGTCAAAAGCTATGGTTTCTTTCATTTTTGGTGCGGCACGATTAGATGAACAATACTTACCAGTCATTCAGTACTAAGAATTTGATGCAAATAAAATAAATCCATAACTACTTTTTCCTTCCACTTTTGTCATGTGTTTCAAAAAGCCTCTGTTACTCCTACACCATTTCTGTGTCATTCTCTTGAACGTGGTTCTCCCACATTCCTGAGTCAGCCTATGTCCCGAAAGAAAAAGATGGTGCAACTTTGCAATTTTTTAGGAGACATTAGTGTTAATTAATATAATGTTTTCCAATGTGGCAAATAGACAGTATGTTCAACTACAGATCCCCAGCCAAAAATTATACAAGGAACTCCAAAGAGATTTCAGCAACTCTGTGAGTACTCCAGAAGTGGCTATTCTTTAAGGTCAACTTCTGCAATTTGTGGGATCTCTACCGTTACCTCTACCAGACAAAAGACTCCCAGAATTCTCAAGCTTATAAATGTTTGGGAAAAATGCAATATAAAATATATATTTTTTTATCTCCAGGTACCTAATTCATGGCATGTGTATTTTCCCCAGTCCCAAACCATACTGATGCTGGGAAGTCAAAAAGATCTTGCAAATGAGCCAGGCAGGAAAGACAAAAGACAATTCAAGCTCTAAAACTATCGGGCTGTCCTTTTCATCACTGGTAGCAGAGAGGGAGGAGAAAAAAATGTCTATACCATAGAGCATGTCCAGACATCAGTTCATAGGCTCCAAGCCAACTGGAAGCAGCTTCAGTGTGGTCTTGAGCCTGAGCTAATATTTTACTCTACCTCTCAGCAGGGTTTGAACCCTGCTCATGTCTGGTGGTCAGCACCACATAACCCACAGCCACATTGCCGCTAGTCAGCTCTAAACATGAGCGACTCACTGGTATTTACCTTCTGTACGCCATTATATACTGGGTGGACACATGGGGAATGTGTATATGAGATGGCCCATGATGGGAGAACTCTCTCTATCTCAAAGAAAAAGAAAATTAAACATAACTTAAATAATTAATTGGTTATTAATAGCAGTTTAACTTGCCAGGAATCTCTCAATTAGGGAAATGCTATTTGGTGGAATAATTCCACTATTTACATTGTTGATAAAGTAAAATATGATTTTTTTTTCTCTTAAAAAGAAAAACCAAAACAAAACCTAATACAAGACCAGTCGTATTTCATAAATCAACAGGCTTTAGGAAATCTCAAAATATAAATGGGATTTTTCTTTTCCAGCTTGTCAGCAGAAGCAAAGGCCCTGCCAACATAAACCATCAATGCATACTTGTCTGAGAAATTGTGATGCTGAAGTAAAACTTGGCTAGGACTCCATTATATGAAACTGTTATATATTATTCTGCTGTACTATACAGGGAAAGTTAAGTAAATCAATAAATCTGATATCCATGAAAGCAATTAAACATTTGGTTTTAATGAAGCTCAAAGTTATACTCATTTCTAAACAATAATAATAAAAAGCTCTATTACCACTGGAAGAGGAATGTAGATGTTTTCAGTTTGTAAGAAATTAATTAGTCTATAGAGGGCTGTCATGCTTACACACCACATATTCACATTAAGTCTGTCTCTGCCCACAGACACAGCGAAACACTGCGCAGTACTCGTGTACCACCTAAAAACCTACAGAACCTTCGGCTCATAATTAACGCTACAGCGTCAAAAGTAAAGGGTCTGACCCCACAGCTGTAGCACCCATTTCGGTGACAATCGTAAGTGAATAGATAACAGAACTGGAGCCTTGTGGCGCTGGATTGTTGTTCTCCTGACACTTGTGATAGAGGTATAGCAGTTACTCACTGCAGTGTGTCTCAACATGCACGATATCAGGAGGTGATCCATAATGTGATAGGGCATTTTTGTTTATTTTTCTTATACGTTCTACATTCTCAGGTCTTTGTGTAACAAATTCCCAGGCAAGTAAGCAGGCAACCAAACGAAAGAGGAAGAAGAATGAAAAAGTGAATGGAAACTTCACTTTTAGTCTGTTTTAATAAGTTGCAGATGAATACTATTGGGGTAAATGAACAAGATGATCTATCAACCGTTTTTCTAATGGGCTAGGTGATCTGTAGATGTTCTCAGAATGGTTTGGTCATTCTTTAACTTTAAAGGACTGGCAAATACAGAGAATGGGAGCTGGGCTCCAGAGGCAGAAGCACTCCCTTCTCTACCAGTGCCTCTGGGCAGCCTTGGACAGGCAATTCACCTCTTTCTGCATCAATTCCCCACCTTTAAAATAAGGTAAATTTGAGTAACCACAGACAATAATTATCTATTGATGAAGAGCATCACACAAGACCCAAGTAATGCCGTTATCCTACTATGCTGCACATCAGGATTCCATTAAAATAACAAGTCTGACCCAAATCAACAAAGGGCAACATCTCAAAGGGAGGTTAAAGCAGTAGCATTATTGATTTTACATATTGCAGTAGTGGTAGAGGTGTTCTCATGCAGACACATCATTAGTCAAATATGTTTTATTCCAGCCAATGCCTTCAATTAACCCGAAAATACATTCTATAGCACAGTGTCTAAAATTTAGTCATACCCAGAGACTACTGTAGCACGCACTTAATCCTTTCTCAGTGCAAGACAGATTTGTCCAGAGTGAATGCATATTGGTCTGCAACTTTGATGCCTGGAATTTAAGCAGGGAGTTACTTGAATTGGAAGCAATAATGCAATTTCATGTCCAGCATTTGGGTTGCAAGAAGCAGTAATTGTGTTATCAGAGAAAGTGTCACATGTGAGCTCAGCTGGGAGAGTGACAAGACAGACCAAGGAAAGCAGAGAAAAAATGAAGAAGGAAAGAGGCATTAGCATGAGTGCCAATTTAGTGAGCACATTTTATAGCCATGTGCAGCAAACAGTGTAGCGATAAAAGAAGGCTTGATTCAAACTTGCACATCACATCAAAGCTCATAGGATGCTTTTTCAAGTCACAAAATGTATAAAAATATTTTTAGGGTTAGTTTTGTTTGTTGTTTTTTTTTTTTTTTAAGTGCTGTCAGACACAGACTTGATGGAGAAGGAGCAGGCTCAAACAGCCGGGTACAGTTTATATCATACTTCTCCTGGCAGTAGCGGTGATGCTTGGGGGATTACACTGCACCTGGGGACAGCGTGCACATAATTGTCAAACGATGGACATGATGTTCATCTCAGATGCGATCGTGATTCAGGAGCTGTTTACCACTTGAACAGCCAGACTACAGAAGTTATGAAACCCCAGAAGCTGAATGCTTTCTAACATGAAGCTCAAAAACCTCCAGTAGTTTCACGGTCAGATAACTTACAAACCATGTGAGATGTTTATATGAACTAAAAGCTCTTCAGAAAGTATGGAGAAAAAGCACACATCCAAACCAGTGCTTTTCTCAGCTGGGATTTTCTCCTAACTTCTTTTTTGGATGAAATCTCCCCTTCTGGGGGGAAATCATGCTTGAGGAGTCAGGAGGAATTTAAATCTTTTTCTCACTGGTTTCCTACTTCCATGCCTTTTTTAAATAGTTGATGTCTGGAGTGTCATATTTAAATCCCCTCTTCAGCTGACTGCGTCTGGGATGTGGTGGGTTCAGCCAGACCATTTGAAAAATGGATAGCTCTAGTATTGGCAGCCTTGTGTAGCATAACTATGTAATCCCATTAAAAATGACTGTCTGTTCAGTTCTGGGGCTTTATCCCTATCACTGTCACTGTGGACACAGCATCTTTCTGTTGGTGATGAGGTTGGGCAATGACGGAATACTTTTTGTATGTGAGAATGGGCTTATTATCTAACAGTTGGATAACTCTGAGGGATCCTTAGGATTTTCAAGAGCATTTTAGTGTTTCGGAAAGAAAAGGCTTCCCGTGAGATTTATATCCTTAAACTACCGAGGCATTTCCAAGAGCACTTCTCAAGCTCCCCCCTCCAGAGAGGTCACTGCGGATGCCTTTGTAGCTGCACGTCCCCATGCCAGCATCCTCTGCCAGCCCCTGGACCATGGAGATTGCTCTTCTTCAGGCTGCATTTTTCTGTGTATTTGCTAGGTACTGCATTTGCAGAGAAAGTAATAGGGGGAAAACCATTCAAGTTTATACAAATTTATCACATAAGATGTGTGTGGTGGCTACAGGCCAAAATTATTTGCTAAAAACTTGAAGAGCCTCCGAGCTAGATAAACAGAAGGACAGGAAGGAAACGACTTGACTTTGTCATACCTTCACCTTCCCACAAGCTTTGACGGTCTAATTGGCTTTCTTATCCAGATGGAAGCGCCGGAAATCCTGATTACCCATTGTTCCCATTTTGCACATTCAGCGTTTACTGTCTCCTTTCTGCCATTCAGCTCTTCCTCCTCTGGAGGAGCCAGCAGGATACAGATTATGGCACGATTATATTCTCCTCTAACCTGCATTTTAGGCAGCTATCAGTGTCAATCCAACTATTTATGCCATTGTAATCCTACGTGAAGCCAGGCACCGGAATGTTATGTCTGAGAGGATGTAACACAGCTGGAATACATGAGGGTCTGTGTGTAAGAGAGGCAAGACTGCTTCTCTCTTATCTTTGTATCTCACCCCCTCTATCTGCCTGAAAAACGTAAACTAGTCAAACCTCCCTTAGTTTGCAGATTTCACACTTGATTCTTTCTGTAGCTCATCGCAGAGTAATCACATCATATTTACAAGCTAATAACACACCTCAAACGCTCAGCCACGTGGCTGCACTGTAAGAACTTGATGGCTGTGGTAGGTCTGAGCAAGGTTGCTCCAGCTCAGCACCTTGTCTTCAGACCTGGCCAACAGCAGGTACTTAGGGGTAAGATATAAGAACATAACAAGCACCCCCCAGTTGGTACAGCATGAGTGTCAGGGACATCTGTGGGTTTCACAGCCCTGGAGAGGCTCCCCCAGCTCCCCTCCCCAAATTGTCTCATCTTTTTTGAATCTACTGATAACTTTTTACATTGACACCCACCTGTGACAGTGAGCTCCACAGCTTCGTTATGTGGTGAATACGGAAGTACTTTCCTTTGCTCTACAGTTTCATTTGATATCTCCTAATTTTGGGGTTATGAAAAATATTTGGTAATTGTCCCCTCTCCAGCGTGACATCCAACCTTGTTTCATCATACCCCTTTCTCCGTCATCTCCTTTCAAAAGTGACAAATCCTAGGCTATTTTCTCTTCTTGGATAAAAGCTGTTCCATACCTTTGATCATAATTTTTGCCCTTCTCTGTACCTTTTCTGGATATAATGCTTCCTTTTCTGAAATGGGGATGGGGAGGGGAAAACAAGAACTGCATGCAGAATTCAAGATGTGAGTGCACTGTGGATTTATAAAGTGGTAATGAGGGTTTTTGTTCTATCCTCTATTTTTGTCTCAGTAATTCTTATGATCCTTTTTGCTTCTTTGACTACCACTGAGCATTCAGGCTTCAGAGCACACTAAAATGTGGAACCTATTCTTTATGACTAGTTTCATGTCTTTTAATGAACTCTCCTAATCTGGGGGAAAAGACGCAGTCCCTACCTATCCACACCTGGAACAATGCCCAAGGTGCCTGTCTAGTAGGAGTGGGAGATTATTAGCGCTCTGAGATTTCAGTGAGCTAACAGCTTGCACTTCCTTTCATTAGATGTTTTTCAGGCACTGAAACTTCAGCTCCGTGCAACAGCTGCATGAGGTAGGTAAGAATCATTAAATGAATTTCACAGATGGAGAAACTGAGACAGAGAGATTTGTCCAATTCATTCAGAAACTGTCACAAAGCCAGGAACAGACCCTGAGAATGAGACCAGTCTTTCTTTCTACCGGCTGCTGCAAGTGAAATGGCTGCTCCAGGGACTGTCCTCACCCAGGGGTCCATGGCCACACGATGCCTTATGTCTCTGCCCCTGCAGCTTGTAGTCTTTATCATGCCGTGGAAAAACAAGGGTCCCTACTCTAGCAAGTTGGTGGGCAAACACATCATCCTATCCTATCCTATCCTATCCTATCCTATCCTATCCTATCCTATCCTATCCTATCCATAACCATTCTTTCAAGTTGTAATACTAGTAAAGTTGCCAGCAAAGTAAGCCATGAAGTAGTTTTGAACCGTCCTATTTCTCCTAATATTATTTCAGACTGGATCACGTGCAGGAAATCACAGAATCATAGAATGGTTTGGGTTGGAAGGGACCTGTAAAGGTCATCTAGTCCACCCCCCCTGCAATGAGCAGAGACATCTTCAACTCGATCTTTCCACTCAAATTCTCAAGGGATGTATTGCCACAGTAATGTTTTGGTGGCAGAGGTATACGGTGACCTGTGGGCCTGATTCTGGAAGATACTTAGTGCTGTCAGGACCTCAGTGCAGCTACTTGGGACTTCACACCACCTGGCCTTTTATTCCTAACCAGTTTTAATGAGAGGGCCTGAGTGGTTCAAGGAGCTGACAGTGCGTTATGAAGCCTTTTAAATAGACATTGCTGGCTCAGATCAAGCACAGGTAATGACTGGAAGTTATTACTATTGGCTATCAGGCTGTGAAATGAGTTTTGTGCAGTAAGTGAACAGGCACCCTTATCACAAACTGGTCTCGCCCATGGACACTCTCTTAACCAACCTCAGCAGCAAATACAGCGGCTAAATGGACAGAGGTACTGACACACGTCCTCAGCTGTTCTCCTACTAGAGCAAAACATGCATTGGCAGGGAAACTTATGAAACTTTGTACTGAAAAAGATGCTGCTACACTTTTTCTATGGGGAAGGAGCCTAATACTGTCAGCTTGCACTTTGGGGATTTATCTGCAATAGTGCCAGGTGAGAGAAAAATGTCACTGCCAGCATATGTTGCTCTGACATACCTGACTACCTAAAACTGGGAAACAACTCTGTGAGCTCAACAATTGTAAAAAGAGCACATTAGAGAAGAAAGAAAATGCTTTTAATGTGCAGAAGAGTAATTTTTCTCGAGAGTTCTTAAATGTTTAGGTAGCTCTGGAAAAAGATATTGGTGCAGACCCTGTACCACACAGTGCAAATCTTCCCTGTGGACCTTGCTGCAATGCAATCCCTTTAACTAAAATACCAAAAGCACTGCATTACATTTTTACAGACTGTGAGAAGGACTGGTGAATGCAGACTGCCACGGTCCATGCAAGGGGTGAATTAAACTTGCAGAACATGCCAGATACATAAACACCCATAAACCCCCTCTCTGTGTGGGAATGAGCCACAGCAATCCCATCCACTACAGCAAATGGGTCCCTCTAACAGGGAGAGGGGTCCTGGTAACAAACCGTTTGCTCCCTCTGCTGCTGTCTGTCCAGGAGCTCCCTCATAAAAGCCTTGATAATGCCACTATTGCACAAAGTGCAAAACCAAGGGAAAAAGACTCCAGCTACTCATGCTGTTTGTAGATAAATTAAACAAATCCAGAAAACGTTGAGGTAGCTGGAAATCTGACAGGAAAACTGGGTTTTCCAGGGAGAACACTAGAGCCAATTTACAGTTAATTACTGTGATTTGGAGCAGCTCTGTGAGTAAATACCAGTCTCTGATTGTCCAAGTAAGGAAGATAATTGTTTCCTGAACCGTGTCCATTGCGTATTTAAAACGTTGTCAGCCTGTTCCTTTCTCAAACCTATAAGAGGTTTGGTTTTCGGCACTGTAAATCTGCTATTCTTCTGTTAACAAGTAGCTAAAATCCTAATGCTGAGCATCATACCTGCCACGAAAGCAATTTATTGAGCTCCACAGCCGTGTTTACAAAGCAATCTCTCCTAGTGATGAGACTGCTGGATGATGCACGGGTTCACAGCTGCCAAGCAGTCCAGGCATCACTGGTGAAACAGCTTTGAGGACAAGGAGGACTGGAGGGCCACCGGGCACTGCCAGCCCAAAAACGTGCCAAGGACTGCGCTGCTGCGAAAGGACATAGGGAAGGATGGGCAGCGAGGGAGAAGGGACGTCATGGAAAACCCCCAGATTGCATTACCTATTTCTTTTTTTCTCCTCAGAGCAAGTAGAGGCAAAATGTTTTTACAGAGATTGTACCAACATTTGAAAAACAGATATCAAGACACTCATTAGGAGGCAAAACAAAAACTCAACGGGTACCAGGATGTTTTCTTAAGGAGCTCAAGTATTACTGAAATATTGGCTCACCTGAGTCCAGAGCAGGTACTGAGACTGACTGAGGAGTCGGGGTACCCTCGTACATTGCCGTGGTAATAGCAGTGACCCTGATTGCAAAAAAAGAGAAAACATTTCAATAGTCATAAACGGTCTTTGCTCTCTAGTTTTCTCATGGTTTTCCATCCCCTTTATTTCAAAGCGATTATCAATTTCAGGCTACAGCATTCGGAACCACACCGACAGAACCTTTCCTGCCCCAGTAAATATTCACCGTACTTAACAGTCCAAATGGTTCCTAAATGGAAATCTTGGGTGTTTTTTAACCCCCAAAGTGTGGGAGTGGGGTTTTTTGTTTTGTTTTGTTTGGTGTTGTGTTTTTTTAAAAAGGGTCAATGGTGTTTAAATTGCATGACTGGCCACCTTTTTCTGTGTTATTTTAGTTAAAGCTACAATATGGAATATTTTATAAAATTAATCAGATGAACAAATCAGCTGACATATTTTGTTACTTTCTGTAGAGGCACATTTTTATTCAAGGTCATTTACATGTATGTATGTATGTATGTAAGAGGTAGCTATGTATAAAAAGAAGTATAAAAAAGCCAATCCTAACCCTATAGTTTGAAAAAAATCACAGAGCTGATGAAGGAAAAGGGAAACAGGTTGGAAAGGAAACCTTTTATTGAATTACCCAACCGAGTGGCTGCATGTTATTAAGAACAACCAAGAATAAGAGGGTCTTCTATTTTGAGAGGCAATAATCCAATTTAATTTTGTGGCTAGGTTATTGTATTTCCTTAATAATCCACTGCTTGCAAAAGGCACCCACAACAGAGATATTTTCTCAGCACATATACATATCTGTCTGGAATCAAGGTTGATTTTATTGTTGACTAAAGGTTATATTACATTCCCAATTATGTGACTGGCTGGAAACTAATGCCTGTGTCACGTCCAACATTTCTTTTCTCATGGCTCCTTTGAATGCCACCTGGAAACTGAAAACACTGTTGTAAAAGGTTCCTATCTTATTAGCGCAAAGGAAAGTTATCATTCATGCTTCAACCTGACAGTCATCTCACTGTGCCTTTTTATTATTTGGTTCATTCACATCCATCTAGCTGCATTAATTAACCTTTTCAGTTTTGGGGCATGGCTTTGACTTCCAAAGCCTCACATAGCAGACTGTTAAAAACCACCTTGATTTTGTTAAAGAAAGCAATAGCCATGAAAATGCTAGGCAATATGGAGTAATTCAGATATGAATTTTCTGCAAATAAGGTTATACCATGAGAAATATTTATTCAGAGCATTTGTATTTCCAACATGAGCAACTGAACACAGAACAGCAACATCTGACTTTCTAAATACACATCTCAATAGCTTTTCTGAGTGAAAGAAATGACAGAAGCAGGGTATTAGTGTTTTACTCTTGAGTATTTTTATCATCAGTACTCATGAGGAGTCAGAAACACATTAGCAAGGATAAAGCCACACTAGAAGGGAGGAAGTCATAGGCTGAATTTTTGGGAGTTGATTGCTGCAGTCACAATTGCTGTGGATGTCAAAGTTTTCAGTGTAAATGTACTATTTCACTTCATAGTCCAGAGCTCTTACGGAGGCAGTCTTTGGGGTTTAGCATCACCAGTGTTAAGCACAGTTCTCAGTTAAAAGGGGAAGGGAAAGCTGATATCTCGTCCCACACAGGCTGCTGCTGCGGTCTAGCTGTCTTTATCAAAGAGTGAATTATGGCAAAGGTCCTGATTTCTTTCCCTCTCCACACACAACTTGTCATTTTATTAACTTTGAGCTCCTTGTTGTGGCCCATTTCACAACTTCTCTGAGATCCACATGCTATATGATGCCAAAGTTCACAACTGAAAATGTAAACTTATCAGACCATGGCCTGCAATTGGACTGGTAGAAAATTGATTTCTAGCTCAGTAACTCCACTGAACTGCAGGATTTTTTTTTCTCCTATCACATCTTTTTATACCTGTAAACTAATATATAAAATGGATGACCCCCTAAAAACAAATAATTACCATGGCTGATTTGTCATACTTAAAACAGCACTCTACCCTTACTTGAGATAATTTAATAAAAAACAGCTTTTGACAACTGCAAATTTTTAAAGTGCTATAAACCAGAAAAATAACCTAGACACTGACTCTTGTGCTAGAGAAACTCCTCAAATGACAGCTCCACAAACCTGACTTGGTTTGACCTCCAAGCAGAATTTGACTAAGCAACTTTTCAAGGGGAAATTGGATTTGGTTTCAACTACAGACTATATTGCTGTCCTCAGTGAAGAAGAGATATAAAAATAAAATCACAGAGACTTATCTTTTTTAAACCATATTGCAGCATTTAATGAAAAATGAATTCACTGATCTCTCAAAAAAAATCTTTTAGGCAGCAAAATGCACTGTCAGTATTAATCATGACTTACTGCCATTATGAAAACAGACATTTTTTTTTAGTAAGGGAAAGCCTAGCTATCGTTAGCTGTACACATATTCATGTAGGTTAATCTGTCAAAGACTTGTGTGCTTCATTTCTTTCCTTTTATTTCCTTTAGGAATCTCTACAGCCTTCCTGTTTCTAAAACAAATGACTATTTTCTACTAAGCTGATTTTAAAGAAGATATGAGCATCCAGCAAGAAAGAAAACATTGAAAGCTTTCACAATGATTGCTTTACTTGGGAGGTCTGTAGCTATAATGAAGATGCTTTTTCAGAAGTAAGATGTTATGCATAAAAATAACGCCTTTCACTGATACCAACAAAGCCCATTATGGATGGGAACACAAAGCACAATGACTCTTCTGACAGTGTCAATAAATAACATAACGTAACATAACAAAACAAATACTTTGCAGCACTTAGGCAGATAAAAGATAAACTTTGTAATTAAAATCACTTGCTGCATTGTTTCTAATTAAGGCGTTCATACTGTCAGAGGACAAAAACCTTACTGCCTTAAAGCCTTTTTTATTTACAAAAAGCAGTTTTTAACTACTGACTTTAACATGGATCATAGCAGCCATATTTTTTTATATATACACATAAACATAAACATACACATACATACATATATACATATCTGTATGTATAAAGTATATCCATAACAGTCTTACGGTGTGGTTTAAAAAATAAACAAACAACGAACCCTCTCTCCCAAACCTCAGCCATGGCTTCCCCAATGTGGAAAGACACCCAAGCCTTCAAAACCTCTGATGTGAGTTTCTGCACTATAGAAATCAGATATTTAGGGCTTTCTTCCTAACTGAACCAGGGCTTTCCTCCATAACTGATCAACAATGACTGCATTTATTATAACATTTTAATGGGTATATTTCCAAGAAGCTGAATAAATCTTACAGATTTTAGAAGTCACCTGGTTAACACCCCAAAGCTTGCCTTTAAAGTCTCTCTCTAAAAATTCATGTGTAGGATCACAGCAGTCAAAAGGTACTGAAGGCAACAATAAAAAAAGATCACACACCGAGCTGTTTCATCCCATGGCTCAGATCCTGGCAGAGAGCACTTTGGGTTTTAACGATGAAGCATCATCTACCCACGAAACACCAACCTTACCGTGTAATTGCGTGCGAGAACCACATCAGTGCCATCTTTCAAATAATGTGTTTCTGTGAAGCTGCTGGCTAACAGGCCCCTGAAAAAAATAGAGCACACGTAATATTAAGGCCGCGTCACCTTGACTTTGTCCTTTAGTGGTTCCGTTTGAGATAGCGATCAAAGCCAAGCATTAACGATACAATGACTACTGGGTCTATGTGCGAAATAAGAGAAAATATTACTCCAAATACTGATGCTGCAGTGCATGAACACTTCTTTCATTAATTGTAAAAAGACTACGAGTTTCCAGACTGCTTTTTCTTCCAAATGAGGACTGCATTGCTGCATATTTCAGTATTGAACCTTCCATGTAATTTTCAATACATTCTGAAATCTGGACATTTGGAGTATTGTTAAGTAATGGTGGTCTGTGGAAAAGGAAAATGTTTTCCCTGTGTTACTTATTTTACTATATAATGTATTGTATTCATCAGCAAGTGACCACCCAAAGACTAGCTTAGCTCTCAGTAAATGAAAAAACTTCTTCCACTGACGCTCAAGGAAAAACAGTCTGAGAACATTACGGAAGTTAGAGTACTGGATTTATTCTGATCGTCCGAAAACAATATTCATGAATGGAAGTCTAACAACTTGAAATGATGTATCAGGAGATGGTAGAAATCATGGCTATGATGAGACATTTTGTTCTCATTCTCTCCACACTTCTGCTCCTGCCTTTGACAATGATAAAAAAAATTTTGACTTTCAATTGCCATTTTCCAGAAATCTCAAGAGAAGGGCATGTGCATGACAGCTATGAAAACTTTTCTTTTTGTAGTAAACTCATGGAATGGGGAAAGCAGCATCTGCCTTTAAAAAAAAAAAAAAAAGTCTTGCTATTGATCTGTTTTTCAACTCCTTATCTAAAGAGCATTTCTAATAAGGCCAGAAGGAAGAATACATTTTCACATTTACTTCTAACATAGGTCTTAAGCTATGCTCCTCAACACAAACGTGCTTGAGTTTTGACAAATATTCTAGTGAAATGCAAAAGCACAATATGGAAGAAACCAAACATAAATGCCAGCATCACCTTCAGAAAACTGGAGAGTTTGGACTATTGAAAATCTTTGGCACAGTGTTTCACAGTGTTCTTTCTGTTCCACTTCAAAGACATGTTTCTCCCTTAGGTTGTTCATTTGAACAATCTGGGCCCTTTTATTTAAAGCTGGTTAATGCTGCACTCTTGCATATATATTAGTGTGAACTAGCACACAGTCTCAGCGCACATTTCTTGCACTTTATATAAACATTAAAACTAGAACATGAACAAACATTTAATTTTTGTTACTGATTTATTTGCATCACATTAACATCCAATGGCTCAGTCATGATCAGGACCTGCTTGTGCTAGGAACTGTACTAACACTTATTAGAGAGAAAACCCATCTTTAAAATCCTCTATCTTAAGGTAGAAGAAAAAAAAAAAAAGATGAAAGAAGACAAAAAAAAAAAAAAAAAAGTAAACAAAAACAAAAAAAAAAAAAAAAAAGGAAAAGAAAAGGAAAAAAAAGCAGGAAACGACAACATAGAAAGATGAAGATAGCAAAGCCCCAACACAATGAGTATTCAAGAGAAGTTTCTCACTTTACATTTTTCAGCTTGTGGGAAATGTTAGTATATTAACAGATACCGAAGGTTAAAACACTGCAGCATTTCGTGGGTTGTAGAGGAACTGCTCTGGACCTCAGCCAACCATCACACCTAGGGCAGGATTGGGTTGCCCAGCCAAGCATCTTGGGTTGATGTAGAAACTCTCTCTATTTCACCAACCAGCTCTGTAGGGACACCTCCACCTCCTGTGGTGTCTCAGAGAGCACTTGACACCAACGTTTATCTCACCTCTTGTGCCTGAAGCCTCTAGAAGGCCTGCCTGACACAAAGTGTGCTGTGTCCATGTTTCCTACTGTCTCATTATCGCAAAGAGCAGCTGCTTTCTTTATCATTATTATTTATATAACGACAATGCTAAGTTCTGTGGTTAGCAGGCATTAATTACCTTTGTAAAGGCAAAAGGTAAGATTCCATTGTTGTTGAAGCCAGCAGAGTTTTGCTGTGCACTTTTTGGAAATGGGATTTCATATAGGATAACAGAACGATTTTTATTTAATGGGACAAAATACAGGCAAGGGACAGGGTAACAGATGTAACACAAGGGCAAAATGATTGAGCAATATACTTTCTTTGTGCTCTGCTATTTCCAAAGTGTTTGACAGCAGTGATGATAAAGGTGACCTTTCTGCTTCTGTTCATTCTACCCTCAGGCACAGATTTAGAAAATATTTCATAGATTCATGGATTTTAATACCAGAAGGGAGCGCTGTGGTCAGCAATCCCACCTGCCACATTACATAGGCCATTTGACTTGAATTAATCTTCTAGTACGATGACTGTGATGGAACCAGATCCATTTTCTTACTACATAAAGCTCTTGTCTGGACCTCCCATGATGAAGAAGCTATCACAAGCCTGGTAAGTTTTTAACAGTTAATTATGCTCAATGTAAAAACATTGCACTTTGTACCTAGATTGACTGTATCAACATTCAGTTTCCAGCCACTGGATCTCGTTCCCTTACATCACTGCTTCATTTTCATTTGAGTCTTTCATGGACAGTTCTACTTACCAAAGTGAGGGAATATTGCAGGTAAACAAATTCCTGGTGTAGCTGTCCTCAATCTCCCTACTGGGATGGAAGTTTGTGGTCTACCCTGATGAAAATACCAGCTGAACATAAGAATTACCAGTGTGAGTAGTAAAAGACTGGTAAGAGCACCAAGATGATGGAGTCCCACTACGGGACTAACCTAATAAAACAAGAGGTATGCCCCAATGTAGAAGCCAAAGGAGGATTTCAAATCACGGAAATTTCATGTACGACTGAAGGACCTTTTTAAGAAATGAGGAAGCTTTTCAGAAGTCTGCATTAACACTCCTTCAGTTTAATAACTAAGACATCACTGCTGAGACGTCCATTTTCCTGCCACGTACAGCGCTAGTGCTAGTTTGAGAGCAAGAGAGAGGGAAGGTTTTCTCTGCACTGTAGAGGCTGGGGACTGCTATGAGACATGTTGCCAGGGAGTCCAACAATTTCTGGCAGAGAAAGAAGCTGTTATCCCCACTTTCAAAATGCCTAATAGCTTAAAAGCTGTATAGGCGTACAAGCACACAGCATTAGTATCAAGGGACAGCAAGTCATGTAAAGGCATGTCTGGGAAGGTTATGAAAGCTAAGTGTAACAAGCACTCAAATTCCACAACTGAGTGTGCAACACTTCACTTTCCAATTATGCCAATAATGTTTAACATACCAAACAATGAATTCAACATATGTGTCTATTAGGTAATTTATTTACACACACACCCCCCCCCTGCTCCCCAAAGATATGCAAAGTAATAGATTGATTTACTTTTCTGTTTTTGACCCACAGTAAAGGAGATTAATAGAGGAAAGTGAATTAATTTAGATGGCAAGCTATTTAACCTAATTGGATCAATGTAATTTTGAAAGAGCAGGGATCAAAATAACATTAATGTATCACAGTGCAATTCATCACCATGTCTGGAGTTTCAAATGTTGTCAGCTACAACGCTCAGCAGTACCAGATGATTATCAGGTTTTTGCACTGCACGAAGAAGCAGAAACAAATGGTTTTGAGAACCACATCAACTGCTGGATACGATTAAAAAAAAAATCAGTTGAAGCAACACCATAACTTTCTCATTTAGTCTCTGAAGATGCAAAAGTGCAGTTCTTGAGTTAAATTACTTACGTACTTAATTGCTGTGTTTGTCAGCACTGTGGATTTTTTCCACATTTCCCAGAGCCAAATTAACACATAGAAGCTTCGATGGCCCAGAAGGACAGGTTTTATCCCTCCTGATCTATGACAGACTCAGCGCAGGCTTCCTCATCCTCTGTAAATCAGTAGGAAGCTTACCCGTCAGATTTGCTGAAACATTTTCAGGTGTCAAGTAGCTTCCACTAACCTAAGCCTCAGGGAATATGATGAACATTATTGAAACTTCTAACCCTCAACTTCCTGGCCGCCCACAACGTGAAGTCTTAGGTGGTTTGTTTGGGGAGGGGGAAAATGTCCTGTTTCAAACACATCAAATTTTTTACTCAATCCATTTAGTGACAGGAATGGTAATTTAATGCACCGCCTCTCACTTGCAAATGAGAAAATCAGTCTCTGCTCTCCTGGCACCAATATATTATTTTAAAAGGTTATAATGATATTTCATCACCCAGGGAGAGTCAGAAAGACAGAGTCACAGAAGTTAGAGATGGGAAAAATCTAGTGGATCATACAGATGGCCTCCCTGAAAGCCAAGTATGCTGTACATCAAATTAGGTTCTGTCTCGTCGAGCTTCAAATGTCAGAAGTAATGCTGATCCCACCACTTTCAAAGGGAGATTACTTTGCATTCCAGCAGCTGTTACTGTCATGATGCATTTCCTGATATTCAGCCTTTTCTAGTTTTTCCTAGTTACACTTCTTTCACTAGCTGAAACAATTCTTTTCCTTCTTGGTACACATCTCAATCAGATAGCTGCAGATTATTATCAAATTCTCCCTTAACCATCCACATGCCAAGTATAGAATATCAGGCTATAAAAAGTGACAAGAACTGTGTACTTTTCATGTTAGTGTTACTCAGGAAAAATCTAAGCATCATCACAGTAGGAGCAGACACCAGGGTTTCCCTCGGTGATATAGGAGAAACCAGTAGACAAAAGCCTAAGGAGCAAATCTCTTCCTAACGGCACACAGGCTTGTTTTTCGATCTGTCTTTTAGGATGAAACTTCTTTGGTTGCCCTTCCTGTTCCAGGTCATCCCCTTGCAATACATTTGGGGGAAGACACCAACATTGTTATCCATCAAAATGATCTACAAGTCTCTCAAAGCTGCTCTGTGAAACTGAAGTGACATCCAGCAACCGAGATTCAACAGCACTGCTTTAAAGCCAAACGAAATGATGTCTGGATGGTCTGGTACACATTTCTTCAACATATCCTGGGTGGTATGTGGCTCACCGTTGCACATCTCAGAAGTACCACGCCTTGCTCTGGCCTGACATGGAGCATAAACCTTGACCTTTGCTTCCATAGGGAATCAGGGCTGCCAGAAGAGACTCAAGTTTTTACAATAATAAATCCCTGCTTCTGCTAGCACTGTCTGACTGTAAGAGCTCGTGAGCGAGCAGAGACCTGGGCTGCTTTTTCTCAGCAGGAGCTCTGTGGCATACAGCCCAAACCCACCAGCACTCCCAGGGATGTGGTGTCATCTGCCTTCTATCATCAAGCATTAACGAGAACTCTGAGATGCGGTAAAGTGAAGCTGGAACTGGACACTTAGCTAATATAAATGCCTGAAATAGAAACACCATGAGCAATTTCTAAAATCAGCACTGTGTTTTCTTTTGGATCTCACGGAGGTGTAAAGCAGCCTCAAATCTGAGCTAGAACGTTGTTGACTATTTGATTCTGATGTCTGACGTGCCGAGGAATGAATCTTGGGTACTCTGCATATACACCGCAAGACTCACAGGACTGAGATGTGTGATCTGATTTTAGTTTTATGCAACTCCTTATCCTGTGGAAAGGTTTGGAAATGCAGCCTCTGATCTTCTCCTTAAATCTTGTTTCAAATACGGTCACACATCGACATCTGTGTTCTGGGGTCCAACATCACAGCAATGCGCTCGTTGGTTAGGAGGTTGCACAGATTGCTTTTAATGATACAGAGAAGGTGCTGTGAACCTATCGAGCTTTGGAGATGAACACATGCTTTTCATGCCCTTAAGTTTGCTCTTCTGCTTACCTTTGGTTTTGATTGACTTGTCAGTGTAGCTACACTACTTTAAGAACTGGTGTTTTAGGAAGAACATTAAATATTCCTGTGACTTCTGAAATTGTAACAGTCAGCTTCTCTACCTACTCTGTGGGAGCATTGATCATAACAAGCTGCTGGTAGTGCAAGGCTGTGGTGCTTCCCTTCTCCTCAGATATGCCGCCTGCAGCTCAGACAGACATCTGACCTTTACTTATACTTGTTACTCTTTCTCCTCCTTCCGAATGATCAAGTGCCTGTTTTTCTCCCCATCCAAGTACTGCCCCACTCTGTTAGACAAATTCGTACCAAAAGCCCTCTGGCAATGCATTTTAAACCTTGCCTAGAAATGGCGGCGGTGAAGAGAGTGAAACAGGACGGCATATCGGCAGTTAGAAAAAAATGTCATCTAAACCTCTGCCTGCTGACACCAGCATACTCCATTAATTCTTAAGCATCTCAGTTCAGGTCATTTTGACCTTTAGACTGGAATTAGTTGTTACTTCTTCAATTGCCTTATTTCTTCACAGGTATATCCAGAGGAATAAACAAGTGTGTTAAGTCTGCTGCTTCTGTGGTAGTGGTCTCAGAGCAAGTACCTCCTGATATTCAAGAAGGCAATATTCACAGAAGCGTTTTTCAATTCTTCTTTCTCATTACAATATAATGAATGAGTGAAGCATGGGTAATGAGTTTCCCATGCACAGGCACCTAACATCATCCTATTCGCAAAACTACCACATATTCTTTAAACACGCCACATTCTTTCCCCTTGTTTAATTATCTTAAGTGATTTGAAATGCTTTTGGACATTTTCCCATTGAATGTCTCCACTTCATAATATCCTATCTGCTACACTCCAGTGTGCTGCCATAGAGGGACTGCAATGTCATAATTGAAGAACCTGAGAGACTGAAATTTGCAGAGCTTAATTAGCACAACAATTCTGAGGAAAAGAAGGGAGCAAAATAAAACTATAAAAGCTAGGAAATCAACCAAGCATCCAAAGTTTCAGTATAAACTCCATGGTAGTAGCTTCTGGCCTATTTCACACGGTCTGTAGATAGACGATTTGAGTTGATCATACACTACATTTGAAAAATAGGCCTCTCTACTTCTACCCAGTTCTTTTAATGCAGAAGTTCATATAATGCTGTGTTTACTGGAGCCCATGTTAAAATCCCACCCCCATCCCCTTGCACGAGTGGAACAGTATTTGGCACAAAGAGCAAATTTCCATAAACACATGCTGCAATGCCAAAAGCGAGAGCCACGCTCTGCGTTGTCCCTAGACAGTGTGTTGAAACACAGGTACTCCCAGCGGTAGCTGCTCTCTGGTGAGCTGGGGCTAGGGAGACAAGAGGGACGAGCAGAGCAGTTAAAGCCTACAAGCATCCTGTCTTCAGAACTAGTCACTGCACGAGGTTTCGGTGTACGGAACACACCAAAGAACAGCCTAAGCAAACAAATCTGAACAACTAAGGGAGAAAAACACCTCCCTAGCTGGCAATCACTGAGTGACTGAAAGCTTTCTTGTTTCTGGACTGCTTGGAAAATAAACCATAAACCTCACCTCCCCAAACTTCAATAGAAAAAGATTGAAATGAAATTAAGCACGTCAGTAGCCTCCCATGCTGTTCCAGGCTCTCGGCTGCACACCCTGCTTCCATCACTCATTGTAATGTTTACGGCAAACATTTACTTGCCAAAAGCGTAGCATGCATTTTACCATTCTAATTCCAAAACGTTAATGGAGAGACTACTGCTAACCACTGTTGTGGTGAAAGCATGTTCTCCCTTGGAACAAGATTAACAACGTTTTCCAACAAAGCAGACGGGTAAAAACAAGATCTCTCCCTAAAATGGCTTAAGCTTGGCCAAAACCCTCAGGGTAGTCATGATGGGACAGTGTTAGGTACCCTGCACCTCAGGTGGTCATTAAGGGAAAAAGCACCTCACACATTGTGTGTGGGGGAATGAGAAGAATACCAGCAAGGCTCGCTGCATCTTCGCAAGGGAGCTCAAAGACACAGCAAAACTTCCCCAGCACGAGAGGAAATGGCATCGTTTACTTCTGTGAGCTTTGACTAAAACTGCTCATCCCGCACACTGAAAGTCAAAGTCAGAACAGGTTTCCCAGCATCCCACCCATGTTAGCGTCAAAGATGTTCTGACCTTGTTTTTCACCAGCCAGCTCCAATATACCAGAGCAGCATTCCACGGTTTTCAGCATCTGTCTCACAAAATTGTCCTAGGAGAGCTCCTTGTGAGGAATATTTTATATTACCTCCTTGAACTTCTCTGTGTAGCAGAATAAGAGAAATCATGTTATCGGTTCAGCCGGGCAGTATGCCATGAAAAGCAAACACCTTCAGTAAACGCTCCGGAGTAACACTGGCCACAAACTGTTGTCTGCTACAGAGAGTTGGCAGTGCTTATGGGCTAACTAACTGATTTCTGATGGAAAAATACAATTCTGTGCATTTAGGCAAACTATGTAGGCTGACTGCTTTTGAGATACTTTACTGTGTGAGCTGTACTAAGTAGTTTTAACTTAGAGTAACAGAAGTGGCTGCGAAACCCTGAAGCAACATGTCAAAAGTAAAGCATTATGCTGGAAATAACCACAGAACTACTACACCTCTGAAGTATCTATGGCAAAGATCAAAAGTAATGTGCACTGCTATGCTGCAGGCTGAACCCGGACAAATTTATGCAATTCAGTATTCTGAAATGGCTTTGGCTAGACCAAAGACTAACACAGCTCTGAAACTTCAGGCTCCCCTTCCGTGGATCTGTTCCTCAGATGACGACAGTGTGGTTTCTGATGAAATGCATACTTCTATTATAATGCTTCCACTAAAACTTGTACAAGATAATCTAGGGGCTTTTTTTTAACACTGTGATCTTGCATGCAGAATACAGTGTGAAAAAACATTGAGATGTTTCAGAAGCTAAGAAGTACATATATCACAAGTGGCAGACATAATATTTTAATGCATTGTTTTCTGACATCACAGTACTGCCTTTCATAAAACAAATGCTTTATAGTCCCTGTAACACTTCTAGGATGGCCTATTTTCATTAAATAGTAAGTTCAGAGATACTGGGCTGGAAAGCTGTCAAATTCTATTTGAAATGTTTCATTCAATTAAATATGTCATTTGTAGCTGAGTAAGATTACACTGCTGAACAGATGTCATTGGGCAAATTGTCTAACTGTACTTTCATCTGAACATTTTCAGACTAGTACAGAATTCTATTTAAAACATCCAAGGAAACTAGTCCTAACATGGAAAATTTATAAAGATAGAAATTTAAGCAATTCCAATGAAAAATCAGAACTTATTAAAATATAACTAACAAAATGTAAATAGTGCTGTGGGGTTACAAAAGATTATATGCAAGCATATGCTATAGTTTTAGAAAGCCAGGTTCTTACATTAATAAAAAGTCACTGAGCCTAGGTTTATTCTTAGACTCTAACCAACAATCACATCCTCTCCGTATCTTATTTTTGCTTTTGAGTGTGTACCTGTAGGTTTGCATTTGCAGTTTTAATTCAAATGGAGTTGTCTTGCCATTTCTGCCAGTTTGTTGAAACATAAAATAGTATTTTTGTTTTACTTAAACCCACATTTTTTTCCTTGCCACAAGAATGAGCCATTTGGTCTAAGTAGGCTTTACTCATTTTTCACTTGCAGAACCCCACTGACTTTTACAGATACGACTTCATTTTGCCCTACGCCTCACTGTCTCTCTCACTAACCTTTTAAAATTCTGGATGAAGAGGGCAGAGACGTGCAAGGATATCTTTGTGCAAAATCTGTGTTTAAGTCTCAAGCTTACAAATCTGGTACGCACGCTCATTTAAAACTAAGTAGGTGCAAAAGGCATAAGATTGGCTGCAGGTTGTCAGACCAAAGGTCTACTTAGTCCTATATTCTGTCTCCAGCAGTGGTCAATACTAGGGAAAAAGCTCATGAAGAGGACAAGTGTGCCACATTTTTCCAAAACACTGCTCCTGCTCTGCCTCCAAATCCTTTATGGGCCAGGGGCAAATGTGGGGTGGAGACTGAGATTAAGCAAGAGCTCACTCTCCCCTGACACTCTTCCTTTCCAATTAAAGCAGTGACTTCCATGAAGATCAATTAATTTGGTAACATGACAAGACTGCAGCTGCAGATTTCAGGCAACGAGTTAAGGCTAATGGCAGCAATTACAGCGTGGTGTGCTCGAAAGTCAGCTTCCATGGAAGTCAGCAGGTGAGGCTTTGACTTCGGTGCCTGGCACAATTTTACTGGGACAGAAAAACAGCCGGTAAGATACCCAGTGTCTCAGTAACCTGTATGCTTTTGTTTGGAGGCTGACTATGAACGCTCGTGTGGTTTTCAAGTCTCTAAGGGTTATTCTTACTGGAGCAAGCAAAGCTGCATGAGATCACCGACTCCTTTTAACACTACTCTGATTCAATAAAAACACAATCGCTTTCTGGCTTTGCTAGCAGCATCACTTCTTGCATGAAGGCGTAACGGCACATTTTCTAAACCACTTCTGAAACAAGCACATCCTCCCCCGTTCAGGCTCGAAGACAGTGGGTTGCTCCTGCCCTGTACTGCCTGCCTCAGCCCCTGCAGCAGGGGAGCACATCCCAAACACTGCACCAGCTGCTGGCGTTTGGCACTTCAGGTGACTTGGGAAAGCCTGGAGTGATTTTTCAAGTAACATTAGGCTATACTCTCAGAGGATGATGGCTCATTTCCAGCTAACTCTGCTTCAACATATGACTTGAAATTGGGAAGAGGTGATTCAGGTGTTTGCAGAACCAAAGCACGGGCCTGAGGTATCAAGCAGTGAATGAGTTTATAGGGTGGAGGCATCTGAGAGAAAGGATGGGAGCTGAAATGTTCCTCCTTCCTTTCCTCTTTCTTACCCCTTAATTGCTTTCCTACATTCCCTGCATTTTACCTTAGCCATTCTTCATCATCTTTCCATTCTCTCTCCTTTTCCTCACATTATTCCTCCATAGCCCTCCTTTCATCACCTCTTACATGCCTATGTTTATTATTACACCTTTAAAGAGGAGATACGTTTTTCTTAATAAGCAAGACACAAAAAAGCGAGACAACCACATTGGTGCTTTTCTTAAATAAATTTCAAATCTGCAACACGGTATATGAAGCTGGCAGTTGCCAGGGCACCAGGTAACCAACTCTACAAGATGTGACTTCAGTGGGACCTCTAATGGAGATAACACAGATCATCATCCCTGTTTGTCACATCAGGCTCCATGTTCATGTTTTTCAGGCAGGAAAGGAAGAAAGGCCAGTGAAATCAAGACACTAGGGTAAGGGTAAACTAGGTTTTTAGATTTTTCTTTGTTTTTTCACCTCTCTCTCTGCTGCATGCTTCCACTGTATCTAACTCCTTGACCCTGCCATGTGTCAGAACCCTTTCTGAACCAATTAAACACACTAATTCAACAGCAAATGACTGCAGGAAAACATCAGCTCAACACCTGTGGCTTTAGCTAGGTGAGCTGGCTCACCGCAGCCTATGAACATGATAGAGCCGCAGCAGACGGCCGTGGGAAGGAAGGGCAGGCGGTGGGGCTGGGGCACCAGGATCCCTCCTCCCCACTCCAGAGCAAGCCTGCAGTCCGAAACACAGTGGAAAAATGCCACAACAGCAGCTGCTTCTGCTTTTACTTATTTAGGAATAGGTTAATGTCAGAAACAGATCCTGACTTCTTGCTAGGGTAAGGTTTTTGCTGACCCAGGGGTCCAAACTTGCTTTTCACCCACTTCAAGGGCATCTCATTGCACTGAAATCACTGAAGACATGCTGATAAACAGCTTGGGTGAGAGAAGGATCAGACACTGTCTTTTAGCAGTTAAGACACAAATTCTAATTTTCTTTTCAATTCAAGGAAGTAATTAGTTTATAAAAACATCTAACATTTAGTTGCTGACAGAGATATGACACTTATCTTACATAAGTAATTTTAATTATTCCTACTAACCAAGACCTCAAAAATATTGTGTAGTCTAAGCTAACAATGCCTTTCCAGATATTTTTGGTTCTACTGTCATTTGAAAAATTGATGCCTAGAGCATCAGCATTTATCAAGCTCATTATAGATTTCACCCGAATGACTACAGATAATTAAAAGTATGCTTCATTTTTATTGTAATGTTTTCCCCCTTAACACTATAAAGTAATTCTGTTGTTGCTCAGGGTTTTAGGAATTAACGTACACTCATCTGCCAGAAAATAAAGTTCCACAGGATTATATACAAACTATTCATATATACAGACATGAATCAAACATGCAGAAATGATATGAGCATACACACACACACACACACACATATACTTTGGAGTACTATATGCATTTGCACATACTTAAAATAGTCTTAAAAGTGAATGGTTATTTCAGATACACAGCTTCAGACACATCCTCTGAAAATCAATCTTCTCTAAGGCACTTGGTCTAGTTGGACACGCAAAATCCCTCTAGAAAATGTTTGTTGTACTTATATTTATCTGTTACCTATATGACACAGATGAACCTGATGCCCCATCATCTTACGCCGCACAGAATTATTCACACTTAAATAAAGCATATGGATGCTACTACTGCAGACATGAGTGGAGCAGTCCTGGCAGCACGTTGCTTTATTTTGTGTAGGTGTTACTAACTTAGAAGATGCCCAGACTGAAGAAACAAATCTTTTGAGAAACTGCTCAACAGGATTCTGGAGAGCCATCCTTCCTGACCTAAGATTTAAGTGATATATTGAAAGTTGTTTAGTGATGTAAAACCCATTGGGAGACCTCTGAGCCAACTCAGCTGCCGCTGCATTGGGAACTATGTCATTCACATATAAAAAGCTGGATTGCTGTATAAATGTAGTGCATCCATTTCCACACAGCACTGAATTAACATCAGTTTAAATATTTTTTTCTACTATTCATGGATCAGGCTATGTCTGTCACATCTGGAACTGCTACGATAACTGTTAATAATGCTCACAGAAAACATACATATGATATTTTTAACTGTTTATGAGTTTGCAATAATTAGTACAACACTGAGTTTGACTTGCATAAGTATAATACATTGCACCTAGAAACCTGCTTCATTCTAGGATCCATAACAGTACTTCGATTGAATAACATCACGTATGATGGATTTTCCTTGGCACACCTTTATCATCAAATGCTTTATGTTTTTACATAACTTTCCAGGTTACTTTGAAGCTAACATTACCCATAAATAGCAATGGCATTAAAAAGCAATTACAGATACATGCTTTTTTAATGCCTCTATTATAATATGCATTCTGGTAAATCAGAGAGAGAATATTTAATGACACAGGCACAGAAGAAACTCTAATCATTTAGTATTAACATCCATGTGAAGCAGTGCTAGCAAAGAGGTTGATGAGGTAGTTTCAGACTGAGGTAAGAAAGAGGAAAAAAAATATAATGAGTAGAATCTGACATAAATATTAGGAAATAGATCTATATTTTATAAAGGCCATTTTATCCAAGACAGTTCAGGTTTCCTCCCACTCACAGAATGAATTCACAGTGAATAAGCCCTTGACTCATGAGAATATTTCACATACAGATTTGGATTTTATGTAAATTATTTAAGTATGTTTTAGAAAGTTTGGGCAGTGATGTAGAAACGTTCCCCTGCCTATGCATATCAGTCAAAGAAACAGCACTCATCACCAAGGAATTCATAAGGGTAAAAGTTTTGCCAACAGGCTTAAGGCTAGACTGTGGCATGGAAAAGATCAGACTCTATTATCCTATCCCTTAAATTTGCCTCCTCCTGACAACAGGAGGAGAAAGCAGTGCCTTGGATCAGGCTGTGCTAGCAGTACAAAAACCTCTGCCCAGAACAGCACATTGCAAACTGGAGAAACCTAAACCCGAAGAATGTGGAGACATACATTAATGCCAGTCTGTATCCAAAAGGAAAATTTTGCAACCTTCACATCTGGAATATCAAAAGAAAGGTTATTTACATGAAAGGATAGGATTTTTTTGCTTTATCTCCCAGTTATTTCCAAACCAGTCAGAATTATCTTTATTTTATTTGAGTTACGCTCAAGCCAGGACAAGTTCCTCCATGTTTTAGTGTTGGATAGTATCAGATGAGGCAAGAGATTGTTTCTAACAACAGAGAACTAAAACCACAAAACCCTTAGAGTAAATCCAGCCAAAAGAGTTCTCCAAAGGAGAACTGTTGAGACACTACAAGAGGCTCAAGGTAATCAATGCATAATTGTCCATTGCATTGCAAACAAAAAAATTGTTTGCTTTCTTGCACATAGCTGAATTTTTACTCTTTAAATTTATTTATGTCCAAAAAGAAAATACATACGATATTTTATTGTTGATTGTCCTACCTAAAATAAAGGGTGTTTTTTTTTATCTAAGCTGAGCTCTGCCATTAGGTCAATACTAGCAGGGAAACCATGAGGCTGTTTTACTTGATGAGAGACGTTGCACTGTGCTGCACCATAGGAATTAGCTGCAACGCTTCCATAGCAAAAAAGCAGGAGATAAAATTTTATCAGTGCCGTGCCAGCTGCCCAAACAACGCGGCACGCACTGAAGGTGCGCAGAGGCTTTCTACCACTCGTCTGTCTGCCTGCTACCCAAAGCCGGACAAGCCTACAAGAGTGTTGTCGATAAAGGTTAAAGAGGAAGCACACATTACAGAAGAGATGCCAGGTTGTCAGGGAGATCTAGATAATACTGAACAAAAAAGCTCTAACCCAGCTCGGTTAGGTGAGGGAAGAGAAGACACAATCAATCAGAGCTACTAACAAAAAAGCAGGGAATTCAACAATTTGGAAAACGCGTAATGGGATAAGGAGCCTTTCCCCTCCAGACTTCTGGTTTTAATTAGATCCTTGTCCAAAATAATGGAAAGGTTTTTAGCAACTGATGGCTGATGTGTAGATTGCAAAAAATGAGCTGGTCTGAGATTAGATAGTGATATCATAGTACAATACACTCAATCTAGCCACATTCCCCTTTCCCCTCTCAATTCTGCCAATTCTGACTTGTTATCAGTCTGAGCAGGAAGGAGATACCGTGTGAATTCCCAACTACTCTCTTGCTATTAGGAGACAGGAGGCAGAGCATGACGGAGGTGGATGAAGTGGGCAGGGTATTGAGGGGTGCAGTAAAACTGGCTTACATGTTCTGCATGCAAAACTCCTCAGTCCCAGGGATGTTAGTCCAGCATCTCAGACAGCTAACTAATGCAATAAAAGGAACAAAAGAAAAACAGAAATACAGATAATCAAAGCAACAGCCACCAAAGAAGTATGTAGCATTTTTCCTTAACATTAATAGGCATTGTTCAGGTGTCAGTAATGCTTTGGGACATCCTTCTACTGCTTTGAATGCTTTTCTTCCCTACCTCCTGACTATTTTTTATGGGAAGTGGTTATTTTTTCTTAAAAACCTACCTTGATTGCATTCACATTTTGGCCTAATTTTCCACATAGGAGTCAGGCTCTTGGTTTCGGTAATAAACCACACGTACCCTTGCCACAGATTTAAGCAGGGTAGAAGTTTTTATGATAACCATTGTTATCATAGTTCTAACATTTTTAGATACCATTAATGAAGTACTGCTACTTGATTCTGCCCTTTAAGACTAAACTGCTTGCTCCTGGATTTCCCCTTGGTCTGCTCCAATTTGTCATGCTCCAGAGCGGATTAATATTCCAGCTGTACTTCAGAAAGTGCAATGGCCTGCAATCTGCATGACCTTCTACGACATGCTGTTTCCCCATATCATAACACACCAAGAGAGATGAGCTTTGGTCTGCAGCCCAAGATACTGCTTTTTTTCAGCATCAAGAATTGAGGAAGTTTTCCTTGGAAGATGGTCCTCAGTGCAGCAGTTCCTTTCTTTACCTCAATCTGACACAAAACTTTACTCTTAAAAAGTGCATCAACTGATGAATGTACATACTTGGTTTCATAAGTGTATTTTGGACACACCTAGAAAATGCACAGGAAGCAGTATTTCATAAATATTGGTGCAAATCAGCAGAACCTTATTATCACCTAATGAGCTATGGGATTCATATCAGCTGAAAGAGATATGGCAATAAAAAATAGAATGCAAAGGAGACTGGGTCTTTTGATTAAAATTAGGCAGCAAACAGATGAAGCTGAGTTTTGAACTCAATGCAAGACAGTAATTGTAGCTTATGAAGGAAGAAAAAAAACTATCACAGCACTGGAATTCTAGAAATCTGCTCTCCTAAGAGGAAATTTTTCTTATCCTTTCTGATGGATGAGAGACTCAAAGTACAGTGTCACTGAAACAGGAAAGTAACTGCAACTACAGAAACTCAAACCTGCCAAGATACAGAGAGTGCTGCCAAAAAGGCATTTTAAACTTTAACAAGACCTGACCGGAGACTATTTGGCTTGTCTCAGCTTCCTGATGGTTAAAAGCTGGAAAGGTAGCAGATCCTCAGCAAAAATACCTGGAAAGTCTAGGTGGCAGAAAAATAGCCAGGAGTGTGTCTGGAAGGGGGAGGACACAGGAACGTCAGTTGTCCATGAGGTTTCACTGCTGGACAGTTTGCTGATATTTACAGAGTTTTAAAGATATTGTTTACTTGAAAGCTTTTCTAAACATATCAGCTTGGCTTGTGACTCTACACCTCAACAAACAGAAGGCAAAGCTTCCCCCACTTCCCCAAATGCCCCTCTGCATCTCACTGAGTGTGATTTTGTTTGTATTTCTTCATATATTTTTTCTTTGATGGTCTGGAAGCAAGAAAGTCTTACAATTTTTTGAGCTGCAAATGGTTCCAGTAGGAAAGCAATGACCAACCACCCTATGAAAGGATCAGCAAGAAAATGTTGACGTTTTGTATGTTTGTTTGTATTTGAAGAATCCCCATTGCCAATTACAGTTGGCTGCTGTCAGAGAGCATTACCCCTAACAAGATCTCTAGAAACACACAATGAACACGATCTTGAAGTTTCTAATATTCCAGATCAGTAGAAAGCTTGAGGACAGTGATATCATTCTGCCAACAGCTGTCATAAGTAGTATGGTTTCATCTTGTCGTTGGCCTAACAACTGTCTTTTCCTTTTCTATTTCATGCTTCAGCATATCTTCAGCTGTCATGACAGATATGTCAAGCAATATCAGCCTCCCAACAATATCAGTTCAAATTATTTCCCAGAATATGCGTCTTCTGGCCTCTCAAAGCCATGAGTCCATTTTCTCAACTGCAGTCAGTGCAATAGTAGAACTAATTCATTCTATATCAGTGTATCTTTTCCATAAAATACCAAATTCAACATGTCAAAGATTAATCCGAAAGGCAAATTCATGCAAAATTGCTAAATCACAGCACTTATATGTTGAGCTGCTATAGAAAACTTCACAGCTAAAGGAAGAAAACCTTTGGCTTACGGCATCAATGCCAAGGTAACAGAAAGATGCATTCTGCAGTCCAGACCGACTGACTACTCTCAGACTTTTGCCCACCAGCAAAATTAGGAATGCGCAATGCTCTTTTTAAGCTTTGCTACTTCCTAATAATTATCTGCTCATGGAATCACAGATGTAAAGAACATAACAGTTTACAGAGAAAGCCTCAAGAAAACAATACCTTTCCAGTGATATAGATTTAAACACCTCTACAAAAAGACATCCAAGATGGGGGAGGAAAGGAAACTGTCATTCTAAGGGCTGGAAATTCAGAAAAAGCTGCCGCATGCAACAAACACGTTACAGGTCAGCCTGCATTCACTGATGCAGCTCTCAGTGGACTGTTCAGACCTTTTTTTCCCTATGCAAACATCAGTGGTTAGGAATCCTGTTCTTTCATGAAGACACAGCTCTTGCTGTAGCAGAGCCTTGAACCTACTGTGTATTTATTGTAAGGTGTTAGCTGTGGGTAGCAGTGAAGAAAGGCTGACAAATCCTCTTTCTCACTATATGTCTCTATGTTAAAAAAACAGGTGTGCCACAGCATGAATATTTTATTTCCACAGAGAAATTATTTCGTCATTATAATATACTAGCTGCTCAGCACAGCTGATTTCACACTTGGTTGGTGTAGATGCTGCTACAGGTCATACAGTCGCTTTCTGACACGCCAGATAAAAACATGTCTGCTGGAGTCAAAACTAAAACTGTCTTCATCAGAGTCAGTATTTCACTCAAATCATTACTGCACATATGATTTATCTGTAGGTAGAAGAAGAAAGGAACAAGCCAGCAGACAGCATTCAATCTAAGACAGACATACAGAAACATATCAGATAATACATATGAGAGCTAAATTCTGTCTCTACAGATGTAGACATGCACCAAGTACCCCAACAGTGAACTGCCGCCAAGAAAATGAAGTCTAGTCAATTTAAATTGCAGTGAAGAGTATTTTCAAGTTTTCTCTTTTCCCTTTATTTGCCTGCCAATTGTGTGTGTGGGGGTACAATTTCATCTTCTTGTTTTGAAAAACATCTCCTCCTCTTCCCAATGGGTAAAGCCTACCAAAACTAAATAGGAAACTGCAGAATTATGGCTAGGATCCAGCTGAGGTTTCAGCACCCATTTAAGTAAAAACACATGCTTACTTCCAGCTCTCTTCAGAGAAGTCCTTAAGCACATGGCTGAAGCTTTTTAAGGTGTTTTTTTTTTTAACTGTTTGATAAAAGTCAATGTTAAGTAACCAAGCCCTTCAGAAGAGAAGCAGCACTCAAGTGTGCAGGTGTTAACTGGGACTTGTACAGCACATAAGCCCAAGGTTGCTCAGGGCACTTTCTGCCAAGACGTTTCTCTATCTAGAAAGCCAACATGCAATAAACAGGAAGAAAAAAAATGACTTATCCTTCATATCCTTTGTGTACAGTAACTGTTGAAAACATCCAGATAGAAGTATGACTCTTAACTGTGGCCCATTTAACAAACAAAGAAATTGTCCTTAAGACACAAAGAGCAACAACAGAGTACTAGCACTCAGTGTACCTATAACACATAAGAGCACAATTTAGGCTGCAGCGGCTCCTATATCCAGGAATAGACAGGAAAACACCAGCTCTTCTGAGCATGAAAGCAAATCAAACATCAAGAGAAGAAAGTATGACAAATGCCACCCTGTCCTATCATGGAGGAACATGGATGATTTAGCAAAGTCATTCAGCAGGTACAGGCAAGACAAAAGTGTTTTCATTAAAAAAAAACCAAAACAAAATATTTAGAAGAATAATCTGACATCTCTATTCTTTCTACTTCACCTGTTTTCTCTCTCCAACTGTCCTTAGGCATCTTGTCTAAGTAGCTAAGAAATCAGTGTCCTCTGACCACTTGGCTCCTGCCTCCCAAAAACCAGGCAGGCCCTGAGGTGCTGAACATCAGGCTGATGGGTCACCAGCAGTTTGGTTTCAATGGTCTTTATGCTGCTGCAGGATCTCTGCAGCACAGGACACGAGGCCAGCTTCTACTTCCCCCAGGTATTCATGGTCATCCATAAGTATCAAAAGTTTTCTGACTCGCATCTGATTAACTCCCATATGAGTTTGGAAAACACTACAAAAATCTTCATTAAAATAGAAGAAGCGATAACTATAGAAAAGAGAAACCACCATGGTATTTACAGTTCCAATAGCAGCAACTTCTGTACTCCAGGCAGAATGAAATCCAATAAAATTCACTGGATAAATTTCAATACATGTAGAGAAAATGGAAGAGAGACAGGGATTACGACTCTGAAAAATCAGAAGACTGCAGAAGCCTTAGAGATAAAGCATAATTTACAATCTTCTCAGTTTATTTATAGCAATTTAAAAGTATTTGGAGATTGCACCAGGAAATTGGTGGGTTGCTTCTACAGCAGACCTGTCTGTCTTCTCCAGGCCAACACCAAGTGCCAGCTAACCAAGCAGTCTGCAACAGCAGTGATCCCCTTGACATTCAGGCTTTCCAGCATCTTAAGCCAAGCAGTGCAGAATAGCAATAGAAATTGTGGTACGGTACGAGGGAGGATCATTATCCTATATAAGTGGTCCAAATGGTACTCTGAGGTGTCAGTGGTTACACAATTTCCAGAATACAAGCATCTTTTCCATGTGGCCTCCAAAATGTTCATAACCAGCTCAAGCCAACCACTATGCCTTATTAAATGTGAGGCTGCAGCTAGTTCACTATTTCTTACCACTTTGCGCTCTAACGGTAATATCTCAGGCTTCAGTAATACTGTGACACAGTGTTAGAGTTCTGTGTGGGTTTGTAAAATGCTGAGTCACTATTAATGCATTTAAAACATCAGCTGATAACAGAACAGGATTTTCAATGTAAGCATAAGAAAAGAAAGAAAAAGAACGGAAATGGCGAGAAAGGCCATTAGTCTAACTGCTATAGACTGGGGAGGGCGTTCATCCTAGGTAAAGGCTTTTGTAAAGGTATTGATCCATCATTATAAAATGAAATAAGTCAAAGGGTTAAAGTATAAAGAGGTACTGGCAGACTTTCATTTATGGAATTGCACTATGATTGTATCTCACAGTGTGAAGGTGAATGAGTTTTGCTGTTTTACGGGAAGACTGCTAAGGAAATTGAAGAGTATGTCTTTTGGCATAACTCTCAGTCCCTGCTGAGGTTTGGTTATACTTTGAGAAGCGCTAGGATAGACTTAACCCTTCCATCCCTTACAAGAATTACTATCCACTATCCCTGAAACACACCCTGAAGCTTCCTTAATATGATGAAGAAGGGAAAAAGAACATCTGATACTTAAAGGTCGACTAAAAGAAACCTGCAAAATAATACTCGAGAGTAGTCGATAATGAGGGAGACAAAAGAGAAAAACGAGCAGCAAGAAGCTCTTGGCTCTACACCTAACTCTTCTATATTGAAGCACCTTCAGGAACTCTCTTCATTTGTCCAACTCCTTCATTTCCTCATCTGTGAAATGCAGTTACGCTCTCATGCCCCAGTACTGCAGACTAGACAGTTGTAGTTGTAGATCTTCACCATTTATATCACGCAGTCCTATGGAGTCTGGTGCTAAAAGCAATATATAGTTCCAGGGTTACACAATCTGAAGTGTTTCATGGCTAGTTTCATCCGACTTCTGCCTCAAGATCTTTAAAATTCCTAATTAAAACTGAAGCATAATTCAGATGCTTAACTTCAAGAGCAGAATAATGAAAACAATACTAAAAATCTAGCAGTATTAGAGGACAAACATGGAAGTGAGGAACTTCCATGCTCAGATGAGGAAATTGACCTCAATCTTTACCTTTCCAACAAAAATTTACTGTAATCTTGTTAGATGTGTCTTCAAACAACATATGTTGTGGTGTTCTCCTGTCAGATATTCATGTTTTAGCAGTTTTAGACTACCTCCAACAACTATGGTATTCTATTAAAATTCTTAGTATTCATTACCTTTTAAAAAAGTTATTTAGCCAGTAAGAAACAATGAGGAATAGTGTGAGCACAGACAAAGAGCTGGCAGTATATGACCTCTATTTTGTTCTCAGTCACAGTAAATTTCCAAGCACTCATCTAAAAATGTTATTATTACATTCACACTCTTATCTACCATCTTTGTCCCGTTTCATCAAAAGGCAAAGCTCAGCTTCATGGGATGAGTTACAGGTAAATAACAATTACAACTTCTTTCAAGTGTAAAAACTATTCTTACATAAAGTATTAAAAAAAAAAAAAATCTTGCAAAGTCATTAATTTTTCAAAGATATAATCCCCAAGCCACTAGTTTTAACATCTAGGTTGAAGGAGAACCTAGAGAAGAATTCGGCATAACCAGCTAAAATACATTAAAATTATAACTCACCTTTCCTATCTTATGTGCTTTTAATACGTATCTAAAATCATACCCTGTTCTTCAGGAGGAGAAGGCTTTCAAGTGGTTTGTAAGGTGCAGACATGTGCAAAACAAAGGCAATACGAAGCAGCCAAACCCGGATTCTGCCATATTTAATGGCTATTTCTCCAGCTTTAAACTTTGTAATGATTCTATAGGAAGCGATGTTGCCTGTTCTTGCAGTCACAGACTCTGTGATCTTATCGTCTTGACTACATCTTACTGAAGAGACCTCTTCAGCTTCCCAGCGTACTCTCTGTCTCGTAACTTCAGCATTTTACTCTCCTCATCTGTATTCCAGCCTTTTGTCCATTCACATATTCACTATTGTGTCTACCTGAATGGCATCCATTTGCTTCACATTTTAGGAAACTGAGATTTTAAAGGGGAATATGTGATGGAAGTTCTGTTACCGATACCAAAGGGCTCAGAGTTTGATCAACTGCTGAGTACAACTTAAAATCCTAAACTGAGCCAGTGAGGCACTATTCAGAAGGCTGAAAATTACAGGTAAATAATAATGATAATAATACAATTGTATTTCAAATCCAAACAAGAAAACATGTTAATGAGTCTAATCCAACAAGCAGGAGAAATTTAGACGGGGCTATATTAAATCCAGGATGTTTAATATCCCGGCCTTCATTAACTTAAGAACAGGTCCTTGCATATAATTTCTTAAAGCAGAGTAACAGAGGCTTCCATGTGCTTTATTTTTCTCAGGGCATATTTCATACCTCTAATCACCCTTCCTTTCTTTCCCCCATTATAAGATGGCTGCAGAAAACACCGAACCAAGAGTGACTTCCAGCTCACCCACACCACTTTATAGAGCAATATTCTAATAGTACGCCTGCAGGGTTTTCACTAGGAGCTACTCTCACTACCAAGAATGTAACAGTTTAACCAGGATTCAGGAAGAAAGCCACTGAACTAGCATTTTATAAAGGCTGAGACCTATAAAACAATAATAAGCAAAAGGAAGTTTTGTAACTGAATCTTTGTCAGCACTGTTGGAGAAAATAGGTCATGTCAAGGAATCCTGATTTCAATCATTGATATGATTACATGTTTATTTTTATGAAGATGATTACATGTTTTAAACTGCTGTAAAGCATTTGACTGAGTACTGTACAGTGTACTGACTAAAGATCTATGTACAAGACATGCTAAATGAAACAGGGATTAACGAAGCAGGAAAATTCAAAAAATGAGTGTCAGCGAAGAATGCCCTTGTTCAGTTCCTGGTGGGATTCCACAGGCTTTTGTAGCAGGCACTGTTATTCCGCACTGCGACCAACAACTTTGAAGTAAACATAAAATATGCAGCTTACCCAAACTTGGAAGGAATTTCATATGATGAGAAAGAAAACACTATGCTGTAAATTGGGCCACTTCAAGGAAGTTGTCTATTAGTGCAGCAAAATACAAAGGCATTGATCCATTAGAAACATCTCCACATCAGTGGTGGCTTTGATTTTCTTAAACAAGTACGATGCAGCATATGCCCACAGAGTAGTGAGAAAGAAGAAAGGAGGTTTTTCTCGGAAAGCAGTCGCTGTAGAAGAATACAGGGTCCTATGTAACAACATCAGCCATCCACGTCTCTGGACATGAGAAAAAGCAGCCAAGTGAAAGAATGACCCAAAACGGAGAGAATCAGGAAAAGTGCCCCCAAGTAGCAGAAAATGGAGACAATTTGGTGAGTACTTCGAACTATAATTACAGGACCTTTAAGAATACAGCAAAGAGGAAAGAGAGGCAGCTTAACAGCTCTGAGGGCTTCATAAAGGGGACACCCCCCCCCCCCCAAAATATTGAAGGAATATTCTTCTGATCTAGACTGGGATTCTCTGGAAGGTCTGAGTTATATCACCAGGTGTGTCAGGGAGCTCGGCGGCAGCCAAGGGAGATCTGCACTGCACTGCCAGCTTAAAAGCATGTCCAGGTAGCTAATTCTGCCAACCCCTCCAGCACAGGCATAGCTGAACAGCATCCAGTGGTCTGGAATAAATAAAAGGTCAGACTAGAGAATACAACAGTTGGACCTCGTGTTCTGTACGTGTTTGTGTGTAAATGTCCAACATGGAGGCAGAAGGAGAACAAAGAGATTAGATGCAAAAATATTTCAAGGAGAAAAAGGCTGCTGGGAATGCATATCCCAGGGCAACGCGGCGTGAATTAGGAATCGTGGATATAGGATGCTCTGGCCTTTTTTACTGTACCCATGAAGGGGACAGACAGCAGCATATTAAGTGGCTTGGAGAATACCAAGGCCCTTATGACACTACTAAGTACCAATGTTTTAAACTAAAGCTCATAATAGTGAGATCTCAACTTCTGTGTCATACCTGACCTTCTGAAAGCTACAAATTTCTTATGCAAGAACACAAAGATGAGGAGCATTGCTGGCAATAAATCTGGTGCCTGCGCCTACTCAGAGGCATCCTTCCTCTTTGAATTTAATGGAATTCTTCTCCTGTAGAGAAGAATGGAATTCTTCTCCTGTCTCCATGTTGCCTGTAATTACTGCACATCCACCAGGTTATTGTGATGCAAGTTAAAATATACAGCAGGACAAGTTGATTTTTTTTTAAATACAGATATATTTCAATTATACTGTGGCCTGAAAACACAATTAGTCAGTTAGTCCATGTATTAATTTTGAATAAGGACTTTTGCTCAGAATTAATGTGAATTCACCACAAGCACCACTTTTTGTTTGGATAAACAAATTAGACATTGCTTTTGAGATGGACGAGTAGCAGATAATAGTGTTCAGAGGGCCTGCTGCCTGCCTGGGAATCCAAGGTATTCCAGTATAATGAGATATTGCAGAGCACGAGACTTGATACTTCTTTAACAAAATGGCATTTCTCTGACAGAAGTCTTTCAAGGTTAAGTATGTAGAGCAGCTAAAATTTATGTGAACAAAATCTACACTGATTCTCAGAACAGATCACATCTATTTTCTATCTCAAGTGTAATCTAAAAACATCAAACCCATCTGATTTCCCTCTTCTCCCCCCACCCTCCCCTTACTGAGAATAGTGGTGGTGCTTTCAGGAAAAGGTCCATGAAAGCACTACTCTTGCTCGGAGTTCACTTCTGATTTTCAAGTGTGCTTATTTCGACAATGTATTTCTTATCCGTTTTTTTTTGAATATTTTAAAACCACTGAGCCGTGTTGCAGTATATACCTCTCCACTGCAAAATTCACCAAGGAGCAAGTTAAATAAAAAAGAGTTAAAGAAAATATCTACATGTGCGATGCAAAATAAGTAAGGTGCAACCACTGGCTCTTACTAAACACAATCCAACTCAATAGTTTAATTTACTTTATTAGTGTATTACCCTCCTTCTTCCAATTTCCTTCCTTTCTAAAGATCTCCCCTTTACCAACAACGTGGACCAGAAACTCTTGTACTGTTTTAAGTTTTGTCGTAATTTAATGTATCTTTTAAAACACACCAACTCTTCCTACATGAACTCATTGCAAACATGATTTATTACCTCGCTTTTCATTTCATCAGCCAGTAATCAAATTCTTAATGTGATAATATTAATGCCAAACAGATTTCACAGAAGAAATATGAAAACATTTTCCATATGCTCCATTCTTCCTGTTTCATGACTCTTACTAGCTGAGAGGACACAGAAAAAAAACCCAGAAATCTGAAGGCAACGTGTGATGCTCATTTCAAAAGTTCTCAATGGTGACGTAAGCAACAAAAAACCCGAAGAAATAATCTCAATTGTTTTCTGGTTACCCTAAATATGAAAGCTTAAATGTTGTAAAATTTGTAAATCAAGCTAGTATCTGTGCTATGCAAGGCTGTGGAGGTATATATATATTAACCATCTATTTACAAGATAACTCTGCCTTCAAATCACAGATGCTCACCTTGGAAATGAACAGAACTCTACATACATAAGTGAAACATTTAAAGGAAAATATCAAATACTGGTCAAAGGCACATTTGCTCATTGTTGGAAGATGTCACATGAAATAAATACATTTCATTCCCTGTTATACATAAGAGTAAGTAAAATCTGTCTGTAGGTTGGCCCAATGAAGTGTCAGAATGCAAAATGGGAAAAACTAGAAATGTAGCTACAAGTGTAGCTTGTAGAAGACCCTAAATTTAATATAGTTTCCCCTTTCCTGGCAAGAAAAACATGAGGGTGGGCAGATGCAGACACTGTTTTCACTGGCTCTTTCAGTGAGACATTTGCCATCTGGTTTGTTGAGGTAAAGTGAGTTGAGAGAAAAAGCCAAGATCTCTCTTTGAATGTTAAATGAGTTGTTTCTGTTGGAGAGTAGATATTAAAACTTAAACTGCCTGGGTAGAAGGTTCTTTCTCTTCCTTTAAACAACCATTCAGTTGTTAATACACTATTCAATTATAAGTAATGCAGCATATATGAGAAAATCTAATGACACTATAACATTTATAAGTTAAAAGCAAAGGCTTCATATGCTGACAATGAATTGCAATTTTTATCTCAAGGTATGTATGCTTACCCTTTCCAATGTTCACTTTCAATTCTGTAAACTATTTTTTCACATTTCATGTATATTTATGAATATACTATTACTGCCAAATTCCTAGCTTAGCTATCCTTGCAGAGCTTAATACATATTCAAAAGTCACAGCTGTGACTAGGAGGAGATGAGTATTTTTGTGGAAACCAATTTTTCTCACATATCAAAATGTATTTCCTTAATTTATTGTCACATGCTTGTTAAACCATATTTTAGATTCTTTTCCTAATGCATACTTAACGCAGAATATGTATTGCAGTTTAGAAGACTCCTACAATTGCAGTCCATACTTATTTAAAGAAAGATATCCTTCAATTATGAAATACTGTGGGCAAAACACTGGCAATAGCATTTGGTGCTTAACAGGAACCCTTGGAAAACTAACAAAACTCTAAAGTTTTATTAACATGCAGGGTGTTGATGACTCTCCTATAATATCTGTGACAGTTATTATGCCTGCTCTCAGAAATTACTAATTAAGTAACCCAGTAATAAGGATAAAGGATGACAACTGAAATAGATTTAATTCATGATAAAAATCCCTCTGTATACTACAGAATATACTTGTGCTTTATAAATTTTGGGAAGAGCCATCTTCCAAAAAGGAAACCGGGAATTTACTGTTGATCATTCAGTATTAACTGAACAAATGACTTTTTAAATCTTGATTTCACTGAAAAATGTGACTGCTGAGATAGCTGTAAGTGTCTGATGCATGTAATGCTACTCATAGGTAGAACGAAATGGTGTTGCTCCCCTTGGCAATGATCCTGTATAAAGGGAAGGTTTTGGGGAAGCGTATAAAGGGTAGTTTTGTGGAATACATAGATCCCAATTTTCTCTAAAAGTGCGGCTAAACGTTTAATTTCTAATGTTACAAATTTCAGTTCAGTAAAATCTAAGTTTGGACTTATAAAACAATGGAAATTTTTGAGTCGTCTTTCCTATCACTGACGAACTTTAATTCAGGCAAAGGCTACAAGACAAATCAATAAGACTAGTGAGGACAGCAGAAGTGGCTCACCCAGCTAATTAGTGCCAAAGCCATTCTCTTTCCAGACAACAGAAAATACCATTTATTCCAGTGGACTTTGTTGTCCTGACTGGCACAAGAGCTATGTTTTTGCAGTGTAACTAATACCATGCTTTCAACCCAAACATGGACAAAACAAAATGAGTTATGCGTTATTTAGGCAATATGAATAAGCAGGAGAGAGCTGGTAGATAGATTAACCAGGTAGAACGTCTTCTGTCTGTACCAGACAAGCAGTTAGCTAGCGCATCTAAAATACACATTTCCTTTCCTAGTCTGGACAAACTCAAAGAACAGTAATTGTTACTTTATAACAAGATATGCAAAGAATAAAACATCTGGCATTAAGATACAGTCTGTTCTGGAAAACAATATAGATGTAATGTTTTTGCATACTTTGCACATTTATAATGGAATGGCACTATCTCTAGAGCATGGATTTTCCCAATATCATTTTCATCTGGTGAGTGAGCCAGTTTGTTAACCATCTGCATATGTGCAGTATAGATTTTTAAAGTAATTATTTTTATAGCATTCCAAATTGCTATTGCATAAAATAGCATATATTTTTTAGTTAAACAGCCGGAGGTTACCTAAGTCATAAAATAGCATTTTGCATTCATTTTAGTTTAGCTGTTGTGCAACTAGAAGATTGTGTACATATATATTTTGTCTCAAAGAAATGCAAACATTTGGATTGAAGTTTTAAGGTCCCTTGCTGGTGACAATGTTTGAAGGCAGAGGTTTTTGTGGTTTATTTTCATGCCGTCAGGGATATATTTAGGATAATGTCTTATACTTGGGATGTTGTCTATCATAACCAAAGTCTACAGAGATTTAATTCAGATGGAAATTGTTTAGGTAATTTTGCAGGGGAAAGGGCTTCATTTGGGTACAAGACTCTTCCTTTCTACTTTTTCCTACTGAACGATCACTGCTGAAATTCTGGTTTACAAAGGATAAACAACGTCTACAACACCCATTTAAGGCTAACCATGGGCTGCGGTTGTGCTCTTGTTTTTATTGTTTGGGAATGCTTGGGGTTTGCGGGGGGAGAGGAGGATTTGGTCTAAAGCCTTCTGCTGTATAATTTGTGAATTAAGTAATTAGGAATACCCTAGGTTTCTGAAATATTTACAAATATAAATAAAACAGGACTGAATTGCAACTGAGTAAAAATGACTTGGCTTCAAATGACAACTTTCAGTAGGCAGATTCATGGAGACAATAAAATTAAAGCTGTAGTTAAACCTTCATAACAAAAACCTCCACTGAAAACTAAGTGAAGTCTAGCATGCATTTAAATTTTCGATTTACCCAAAGAAAGCACAATTTCTTTTCAAGGTAGCCATTGTACACAAAATAGTTGCTCAGCACAGTCCCAGACTGGCTGAGCTGCACCTTCACTAGGACAAGCTACTTCCAGAAGATCTCTAATTATTTGAAAGGTCAGAATGAGGCTGAATACCTCAAAACCACTGAAAAAAATTACTGAAGGCTCTTACTTTATTTTTATTTTGTTTCCTTTCAGAGAAGAGCATAGCTCACAGTTAAATCCACATAGGAATTCATACAAAGTTAGGAGGCTTCTGATAAGCGAGTCTTGCAAAATATTACACTTTTGTGGCCTCAGGCAAACAATTTTTTTCTGGTGGATAAACAACAATATCATCCTACTAACATGTGTAAATTCTATTCCTTCATCCACAAATTCCGTAATTATTTTTCAGGCTTTGATAAATAGCATGAATTCTATATTATGCATAGTCCTCCCCTGTAATGAATAAATTTGCTTTTAAAAGTCTGCAGCCCTAATAACTAAGTAGGAAGTAAACAAGAAAAACAGAAATAGGAACTGTTTCAACATGCTGATTGTAAATAAGGTTAAAAAAAAAAAAAAAAAAAAAAAAAAAGGCAAAACCCCTAAAGTGTATTCAAAGTTTGATAATGATTTCCAAATGAGACTATTCTAAATGTAACACCTTCAGACAGCTGTAAATTTGATCTACAACAGTAACAACTGTAGCAGTGACTTCTAATCAGGAATTACCAGCCTTATCATGTCTGGTACATTTTTTATTCATAGTTTTATATTTTTCTTTTAGCATCCATTTAACCAGAGTTGCATATTTTTGGAAATAAAATGAGAGAACTTTACTGTGGCTCCATCAATTTAAAGCAAATACAGAAATGAATATTTTTGCTTTTGAACTGCCACTGCAATGGAATTCCTCTTCCTTAATGAGATGCGCTCACCAGTGCTAAGAAAGTTTCAAGATCTTAGATCGATAATAGGTGCATGCAGATGCCTCCTTCCATGCCCTCACCTACACACCTTGAAAGCAACTGAAAATTTGATCAACACGGTAAGATTACAAAGAATAAAGATCTGCCTATATGATTCAGACTGCAGAAAGTAGGAAGTCAGATTAGGAATTAAATAATATAAGGTGTATTTAGCACACAGATATGCACAAGCTGAACTTCTCTGAGCTTTGCAGGTCGTACCTGCTGGTATCATCAACCAATCTGGTTGTGAAAGAGTGCACATAAATTTTTTTCATATTAGGCCTGCTTTCTCCATCTAGATACTTGTGCGCATACTTATGCATGTGGGAAAAGAACCACTGAAATCAACATCAGTCACATATTCAGGGTTTGCACAAGCTGCAGACTTGGAGCAGGATGTGGTACTGTGGACCAGAATAGAGCAAAATACTGACTTTTTTCTGCTTTACAAAAATTTGATTATGTTAGTCTACTATCACTAATTATTACTTTGAAAATAAAGTCAAGGAACCTGGGCTGCATATGAAATAGTTTTCTCCTTGGTGCTAAACAAACTAAACAAAGAGTCCTACAGAGCTTTCAGTCAATACCTCTGAGCATTATTTCTTTATCATAGAAGACTCCCATTAAAAAGTAGACCAATTATAGACACCAAAAAGAACTTGCACACTGTATGACATACTCTAAAAATCAAATTATTTAATTCTTTAAGAAGTGTTTAAGTGAAGGGAACCCTATTATTCCCACCATCTGGGAACCCAAGGTGGTTTTGTGTACTTGCATCTTCTCTTCAATGACATAGTTACTGCAAACCAACAATTTCTTCTACTCTGTAAACCAGCTATTTCTCTTCAAAATTACATGAGGTATGGAAGCAATGTGCAAACAGCTGCACTCTAAAGCTCTAAAAATATTATTTAAGAAGTTGATGTATTACAGTGATCTCATCAAAATATGTTTTTTATCAAAATATCTCTTTTTGTGCAAAAAGTAACTGCTTACGTCTATTTAAGCTGAGGTCTTTTCGTACTTTTCCCCTTCTGAAAAAGTAGAGCAGAAAAAAAGCCAGGAAATAATAGTTAAAAAGTCAGTGATTCCCACCTGACAACTACTTTGAGTGCCACTCCAAAGAGTTGCCATGACAATGTAAAGTAGTGTCACTACTAATAATATTTTATTAAATCAAGATCTAGTTCAATTACAGCAGTTCTCTGTATGATCAGCTCACTTCACTGGAGAGCAAGAATTTCCCTCTTCCTGTGTTTAAGGCAGACCTCGTGTGCAATATGATTATTCAGCAGTGTGAGATGACAGACAATTCAACTTCTGCTCAAGCAACCTCATAAATCTCTGCTCACATCACCCAGATCAACAAAACACGACTCTTAAAAACCACTGCCTTTTGTTATGCTTTCTTGATTTCATTCTCCTTTCTTGGTTTCCCATTTGTTCTGGGATTTCTCTCTCTCTCTGCATACAGCGGTATGTGCATGAGAAAACCAGAAAGGGAGGGCAACACAGTCTTGCATCAATACCTACACGTCAAACAACAAAAGAGGGGTCAGAAAAATTTGCCCACTCTGACCTGTCATCCCAGTGGTTGTATCCCCTCCATGCAGAGGGACAAGATTCAGTTCTGAAGTCACTACCTTTTTACACAAATGCACCTCTATTTACCTTTTGACTGCCCATCTTTTGGTGATGCCCTTAGGGCACACAAGTGCTGAAATCCTAAATGAAGACACAACTATGACATTCGCTGGAAAAACAGCCAAGTTGACAACATTACCTCGATGCAGAAAAGTAAAACCAAAGCAGCAGTATGCCACGCAAGAAACACTCATCCCCCCCACCAAACATCAGGTTGGAAGTGCTAGAGCAACCACCCAGCACTGCATAACTTGGCACAAACCCCTGCATTCGCAATGGTCTTTTTGGTTCCCCCCCAGCACAAGCGTTTTGCCCCGAGGACAGTGGAAATGCCAGGTTCTCTCTCCTCTCTTGCAAGACAGCCTATTTGCTTTTAGGGCCCAGTCCTTGGAGTAATTCCAGTGCAATGAAGAGCAGTATGCCGAGCACCCTCCTTCACAGCTCCCTGTCCCAAACCAGTGGGTTTCCTTCTGGAATCCAGTTGCAAACCCAAGGTCTTGTGTACCACATAGCACAAAGCTCCTTGTTCCTGCAAGACTATTCGTCAAAATATATAAAATTATTACAACTGACAGCTACTTATGTATGTGGAAACTGAATTCTTTTTCTGGCATATTTTAGTCTACAAGCCAAAAACAATTCTATGAATGTCCAAGGGTCTGAAGATTAGAGCAAATTAAGGGCACTTCACATCTGAATGATAGCATCTGCAGAAGGGAGGGTGGTGAGTGTGCAAGGTAGATATTTTCACTTAGCCTGTATTAACTTCGTATTTTTTGATTAATTCATCTTAACTTTCTGAGCTTCCCTGTGCAGTAAAGTCCCCAGAGAGCTTGCGAGACTGTCATTCTTGCTGCTGTAGCAGCTCCTGTCACTGGAGGGCACACTGCTGCTGCTTTCTCAGGCTTTCACAGGCTCATCACAAAAATTTTTGGGCAGATAATCTTTTTTTCCTTTGAAAAAAAAAAAAAAAATCTCCCTAAATTATCTGAATGCACAATTCTTCCTTTTATAGATCTCTGACTACCAAATTGTGCAAGAAAAAAACAAAACCCCCCAAAATAAAAAGGAAAAAAAACCCCAGAGTTTATTTCCTGTGTAGCGTTACAGACAGTGTAACTATTCATTAACTTTAAAGCATACAGTTTAAAATTCTGTATTTCTTTTGGTCTCAGCTTTATATCCTGGAGTTCTTTTAGACCAAAACCAAATCCCTGGCTCTGATTCTACCCTTAATATTAGGAAAATTTGGCTTCTATCCATTTAGGCTGTTATGCTTATTCAGCATTTCCTCTAGATGATACTTGAGAAAAACCTGACCCAGGTAAAGCTTCTTCTTAAGGATATGCATTGAGCCCAAAGAAAATCCTTTTCATTATGCCTGTGCTTCTCTGGCAGAGCTCTCTTGGCTGCCAAGTGTCCAGATAGTGTGAAACACTGAGCTATGGTGCAAATTACAAAAGAATTAATTAAAAAAAAAAAAAAAAAAATCTTCCTAAATGTTTAAAGCTCACAGGATAGAAATCATAAAGCAATGAATTCCCTGAGGCTACCTGTCTTAACACAACCCTTACGTAGAATGCTGGGGTAACTGCAGCACCCCGCTGTATTCCTTCCAGGTCCCTCCTCACGATGCTTTTGCTCCACCAGACCTGAAGAGGGAGACTGCAGAAGCAAATGCACAAGCGGATTCTTCTGAAATGGGCCCTCTCTGGGGTTTCTCCTTCTTGCCACAGCCTACGAGATGCAGATTTGAGCCACCCAGGGCCAGGAAATATGTTTCACAATGCTGACGGGCTCCTCAGTACTTTTGAAATTGTATTGTGACCCATGGCTTGGAACGATTGGACACAACTACTGAAGAAGCTTTTTGGAAAGCAGTTTCATTAGCACACGATTGGCCTGACTCTGCCTGAAAAGTCAATGGTAAAACTCAAAGTGATTTTAATGAGAGAAGAAGTAGGTCAGTACTGGAAAATCTCATGCACAGCCTTTGTATTCTGTCACTGATTCCTTGTGATCCCCAGAGAAAGAGGAATAATTCTGATCTCCACGAGCAAACCAGGGAAGTCAGTTTTACTGCCCTAGCTGGGGTTTTGTACAATCTTTACAGCGTAAGAGTTTAACTATGATGCTTGCAAATAAATGGCAAATGCATCTTAGCTGTTGTCTCAGTCTTTCAGACCATCTCACTGTAAGAAGTTTCCTTTAAAAAAAAAAAAGCGCCAAACATTAATAGAGTTTTAGATTAAGATATTTTAGAGTGCAGTGTAAGAAGTCTCACGTAGACATAAAATCTGCTGGATGACACGTACAAGTGTCAACAATTCAGTGTCAGTCCCTGAAAGGATCAATTCTTAATTCCCTGACCAAATCAGGTTATAACACAGCCCTTACTGTTCAGACTCAGAGGGTTTCTTAGCTGCATTTACAGTCTGAGTTTGTCTTTGCCTAGAATATATGTGTTATTCGATCCTGCATACCTCCCAGCCCAGACCCTGAATGCTTCATTTATTAATCTGATATTATTTCCTCTGTAAGCAAACGACAGGATTCACAGCTGATGATTCGGACTGGTTGTTAAACAGCTGGGTCTTCTTCCAAGCCTTTTTCACGCTATGCCTTTTTGCATGCTTGAGAGTTCAGCTACAGCTATGTTATACAAACTTTTCAGCTCAAGGAACAAATTAAAACACTGGAATCCAAACCACTTTAGATTGGCAACCACACACAATTACTGAATCTCCCTAAGCCATAACAAAACTGTCATGGAGTCAGGCCCCTATTTCCAAAGCCTTCATGGAAGTTTTCCATTCCGGCCTGGCTCGTCACATCGCTGATACGCAGTGACATGCCGATTCCCGTGTCCTCTCGGTAATGCCGTACACGGCAGTCCCCGCTCTAGTTACAGACTTCACCGGCACAGAGCAGGACCAGCCCTCCCCGCAAGGCCCTGATTTACTGCGCCCTGTCTGTGCGTAGGCTGTATTCCCCACTCTGTGCCCATGGGCTCCCCAGGAAGGGAATGCTCCTGCGCTAAGGATGATTCATCGGTCCACTTGGTCAACCCTAGAAAAGGCCTCCAGAGAAAGGGTAGGTAGACATAAATTGGAGGCCTGTCTTTCCAGGTCACATAATCCCCTGCCAGAATTGCATTTCTGAAGCATCAGCTTCCTACCAGTGAGGAATAGCACAAGAGAACATCTAAAATTGGATAAACATGGCTAATTATCAAGGGAATGATAATTGTGACAGTGAAATATGATGATCTACTAGGTCAAATATTTTCTTCAAAGAAACATGCTTCAAAATTATATTGAAAGCTTGACTTAGACAGATTGCAGGGAACTGATCCAACACTATGTTCAAAGATATTTTTCCCCTGAAGAAATCAGTCACTGCACTACACAAGGCTTGCACGGACAAAAGAACAAATACAAAAATAATTTAACGTTTTTTCTAACTTATCTTCCTGTGTTAACATCATTAGCACTGATCCATACTGGAATATTAATCAAATCTTGCATGCATGTTTTCTTGCAGTACAAGTTGAGGTCTTAAATGACATTCTGAAAAGTTAAGTTCAAGACAAGTTGAAAAAACAAAATGTTAATATTGGCAGTATCTTTAAAGCACCATCTATAGATAATTTGTACCTGATAAAGTAATATTTTCTATTCAGCAGGTAAGACCTCCTCATTACGTATTAAAACTGGACTGTAGCTTTGCTTTCAGGGAGCCTAACTTTTATATGCTCAGATATCATTAAAATTCAACAGGCCACAAAGGTTCCCCCAATATCCTAGGTCCCTGATTTCACACTTCCACCCTCAAATGACTAAATTATGTTGTTGCTTGTTAAAAAATCACATGACATAATAGTTTGAAAAAGAATTACAGGAATGCAGGACTAGAAGGAATGACCTGGTAATAAATGTTCACTTTGGAAGGGTGTATATAACATCAGCTCCATTCATCTCAGGTTGAAAAAATCCTAGAATCTCATAATACAACAAAAGCCTTCAGAAAAGAAGCCCAGAAGCCATAAAACTCTGCTGTGCCACAGGAGGACAGCAGGAGAGATCAAAGGTGTTGCCACTGTCTTAGATCCCTCCATTAGCAACAGTTTTGCTAGCTGAAAGCACCCAGACAGCTAAATTACCTGGAGACGTTTGTACTTGCTCATCTACCTCCATATTATAGAGGAACTCCTCTGCTACTGACTATCGAAATAAATAGACATTCTTAAAATAAAAAATATTATGTTCAAGCAATATTTCTACATATGACAATCTAGATGTAATATTAATCCTAAATAAAGTACAGTTGCATCCAGATTAAGTTACAGTTGCATCCAAATAGTTTACTGTTGCATATCGTTATCCGTGTCCATCCAGATGTTCTGGAAATCATTCATTATAGTTGCATTCTGTAACTATAGAGATAGTTACATTGTGTAAACATCCTATGATTTATTGTGTTTTTAATTGCTGTAGGAGTGAAACTCGATGTCTAGAGCACATTCTACTAACCACAGCATGATGCAAAGGTCTTCAAATGTAGACCCCATTAGTAGCCATAGACACTTGAAGAGAGCAATCATATTGTGAGTTCTCAGCCAGGAGGACACTGCCTATATGGCTACAGGCCATGAATGATATTATGGACATCTTTGGAAATCATGATTATAAATTTATTAACCAAAGATGAGCATTAGGTCAATTAATCATTAACCTAACGATGAATGCTAGGTCATTACATCTGCCCTAATAAGCTTTTACTACTACCTGTTGTACGAGATCATCAGCTACTGTAAATCAACATAGCTCAAACAAATTTGTGTAGGGCCATTGATTTTGTGTCAATGACAGATCTACTCTACCGGTTCCCTTGCTCTGATTTTTCAGCTTTGCCTAACTTACGCTACTTACTTTGCCTGCCCCTGTCATGCTGTCTAATACTCTAACACAGTGTCATTCTGGCAAGCTGATGCATGCATTAAAACACAGAAGAAGTAAGAAGATGGAATTTGTTTAAGAAAGGTGCTGGCAACTGCAAGATGTCAGCTGTATTTGTAATAATAAAGCACTCTTCTGGGGAGCACAAGACACACAATTTTCAATAATTAATACAAAACCCAAGCTAAGTCAGTAATGCTAGCCAAGGGTGATAACATGAGCATATTTTATTAGCAGAACATCATCCATTTATTTTTTTCTGGCATACAACATTACTGCTTACATTCTTTCATGGCATCTGAATTTGTATTATGGTCCTACATGCTACTCCACCCTCAAAGCACAAGAGCTTCTCTGTATATCATTAAATGTCTATCTGTTCTTTTGGCATATTGAGCTTTCATATTGGATAAAGAAGCTTTTTCCCTGCACTGAATTGTCACCTCAAAAGCGCCCATTTGGAGAAACCTTTTAAACACATCAAAGAGTGCAAAAGAGTGTCCTACCCTTCCCTGCACAGGGCATACTAAAGTCCTGTTGAACCACTGATTACTGGAGACTGCTTCAGGAATAAAAAAAAAAGTCTCTTGTAAAAGATAAAGAAAACTGAGATTTCATATTAATATCAACAGACTTTGATCTAGCAATATATCTACCAAATGTTATTCCAGTATCACATTATAAATCTTTGTCTCTAAAATGATGTGTATTGTCAGAACTTCATACATAAATTTATAAGAGACCATCTTTAATTTCATGCAAATGACAGTCCTAAATGGCCCTAGTAAAATAGTCATTGTCTTCTACTATCATAAATTTCAAACTTCTTTCAGTTTTTCATGAACTCTGAAGATGAATGACATTCTAACTGTCCCCATAACACATTGCTATGGCCTTGGCCTTGCACTGTGTTGCCATGCTGAAACAGTAAGTTCCAACAAAAAAGCTGGTATCAAGCAGAAGTTTTAGCAGTTCTGAAATAAAATTCTCTATAAAGTCAGGAAGTTAAATATTTTAACATGCTTTAAATGGCCCTTTTATTTCCTAGGTAAAAATGTGTGCCGTATTCAGTTCAAATTCATGATTATTTTGGAGCCTCATACACTCCACTTTGATTAATTTGTTAACTTGAGGGTTTTGTCCAGCTATCCCATTTTTGTTGTACTAATGACACTACCTACTCCTCCTTCCTGAATGAATGGCTAAATGGTTTCCTTCAAAGTATTTTCTCAGGACTAAAAATAGGTTCTAGAGGATTTTTCCAGAAACATCTGTCTTCAGAACAGAAAAATTGGAAGCCAAATCTCCCAGCTCTGCTCCTGTAACCGTGCTGCCATCCTATGTATTTACTAACTGTGTAGTGATCATAAATGTGACCGAGCTAGTTCATCCTGTGGCCAGGCTGTGGTGTGAACTTACTGGGACCCAAGCATGGCCATAATCTGGAAGACTCCTAATTAATAGCTGAGTCTTAATGAGTCTATTTCCATGCTACTTGTCTCTCAGGATTAAAAATAAAACTGTCAGGTCACCAAGAGCAAGGTATTGGTTCCTGAAATGCATCCTGAGCTGTGACATGCTGTAGTTGTTGGGTCACAGATATAAATAGTTCAAACCAATTAACAGTATAGAGGTTCATTTAATACAGTTATGGGGAGCAATTCTACATCTAAGCTGCCTGCAGAGCTTCTGTGGGCTTTAGGGACATGAATCAAACATGACAGCAACCTCACAGGTGTTATTCTACATCATTACAGAAATTTTACTGTGGCCTTTCAGGGGTAAGAGAGTCAGAAATGAACACACTGCTGCTGACACAGGCATTCAGTTCATTCAGGCCCACTGAGAAATCACGGTCTCAAATCTTTCCATAAAAATGTTACAAAATTTGGCCTTGGAAGTCACCCCTATATAATTAGTACCTGTAATATAGAACAGAATTACTACATGTATGGTTCAGGGTCTGTATGAACATATACAGTGAATTCCCCTATGTCATGACAATAATAAAAAAAGAGATTCAGAGATACCTTGCAAGGGAATGTGGAACCAGCAGCGTATCTGTGACTGTTCTTAACAATTAATGAATCATTTTCAAAAGGAGGAAACAAATCAGTGGCAGAAATGAATGGTACTAGAATACCTTTCACATGCAACAGAATAGAAACAGAACAATTCAAATTCCCTACTGAGAACATGAAAATGATAAACAAACCATGACTAAGGAATCACAGGAAACAAGAACAAGGGTAGAGCACACTCCTCTTTCCTATTTATCCATGGAGAGATTAAAAAATGAAACATCCTTAACCACCACTTGATGCCTTTATTTCAGAATAAGGGTGTTATGGTCCTTCTGCATTTAGGATACTGCTGCACAAAATATACTTGTGAGTGTAAATATAAGAATCAGTCTTTGAAATCTTTCTTTTACTTTGAAGATAGATGTATCACATGAAGTAGCTGTGTCCTAGCAACAACATAACTCTTGCTAAACTCAGGCAATTGGAAAATCAGTCAAATTCAGACACAATGAAGATTAAGTGTCATAACTGACAAGGTATGAAAAATACTAGGCCTTTCCAATTTAACTTTTTTTTTTATTCTCATCTCCATATCTTTTGCAATGATTCATGCAATGACATTAGTAATACACAGAAATAAATTAGAATTGACTTTCACTAAAATATCTGAAGAGTACATTAGCTCTTCTCTAAGCGTGTCTGAGTGGAGTTCCCATTCTCCTCTGAACCAAACACACGCAGCTGACACAAAGCACAAATGTACCTAGGCTCCAAAGTGGGTTATTTTAGTACTTAAACTTAAGTCACATCCTAAATCTCTTTATAAGCCCAAAGGCTCCTAATTTTTCCTTGACTGGACCTCAGCTCAACACCGTTCTCAAGTTTTTGTTCATTTGCTAGTGGGTGCAAAGGCTTTTGTCTGTGCTCCACTTGAGAAAATCCTGTGCTTCTGAATCCTATGTTTCCATCCTTCCTAAATATAAGGTTTTCTATTTTCCTATAGAAAACAGGATTGATTCCTGTTCTATGTAAGCTTCAACAATCAAAATCAGACAGCCAATTCTGGTGTCAATAAAATTGTTTCTTCAAGATCCCAAACAAAATTAAAAATTACACATTAGTATAGAATCAGCATATTTTCAAGTCTCTTAAGTTATTAGGTTTCATTTTACTTCTCTGCTATCACATATTTTCCAGCAGTTTTCTCTTTATGTAAGTTTTGTAAAGCAAAGAATCTATCCTGTGACCAATTTTTTCTCTCCATTTGCTACCTGTTCTCTTTCTCTCTACCTCTTTTCTTCTTTGAAAACATCTTTTCATTTAGGCAGCTGAAAATAATGATATGGAGAACACACAGGAACTGCTCATGGTTGACACTATTACAGCTCTACAAATTAAGATGACCTTAAATGAGCAATTTGTTCCCTTGACCTAACCTATTCTTCCTGTACAATTTTTAGTCAGGAATTATCACGTTGTGTCGGTTTCCTTATATTTCATTCCTGACATAATTTCCTAAGGGGAAAGACAGTTTCCCAACATCCTCTTCCAATACCAGCTGGGCACTCTACCTTGTACCTCGTGGGCAACTTCCAGGGTTAAAGTAATTTGCATATTTTGGTCCTATCAGTAGTTGCACTGTCAATCACATACTTGACATTCTTCCTTTGCTTGGACTGAGGTATTATCTTAATTTTTCCTTATCTCTGGATTGCAATAATCCCTTCCTAATAAATTCTGTTCTCAGACTCCCTCCTGGAGTGAAAACCGAACCAAGCCTCAGCAGACCAGCTGGGTGCATAGGTGATCTCCTGACTTCTAGGGCTCACCACAGTGACTCTTGTTTTCATTAACGGCAGTCCTTGTGCCACCTTGCTGCACAAGAAAGCTTTTCCGTAGAAGATTCCTATGCACAGAGCTTACCTGAGCCTCTTTTCGCTACCATCACCTACACAAAACATACATCTGCCTCTCTAGCTCTCCTTGGCCTGCCGTGAACAGCTAGAAGTGGCGTCCAGGATGGAGTACCACATGGCACACATGCTGTGTTACGAAAACCAGGTTGCAGTCACAGCCTCCTCTATTGCCTTCTCGGGAATCACCTCACTGCATGACTTCATGCCTGTGTGAAAGCTAGGTGAGTTAATTCTGTCATCTCGTGACATCAGCAAACCCATCCACATTCGGAGTGACTCAATCACCTCAGATTCCTTACCCTTATACTACCAGCACTGCCTCTTCGATCTTCTAGACTCTTAATCACGATTTCTCTACTACCTTCAGCTCTCTTTCACATACTCTTTTGTTTTCTCCTTTTATCGCGTCAATAGTATCAAGGGTTTTTTTCCTACTGGCCTCTACAGTTCAGTGCTAAACCTTTACCATTTTGCTCCTTTTCCCCTAAATCATCAATGATGGTAAAAGTCCTACTTCTTCTTCCACAAAGGGCTCACCCATATCAGTTTTGCTCTCTGCCTACATCCAGTTCCTCCCTCAGACTCTTTTGTCACTACTCCACCACATTGTTTCTCTACCTTTGCTCAACTGCACTGTTAAACAAAGAACATGAGAGTCTCATTTAATGAGTTTCTGCTCTGTGTCTGATATTCCCATTAGTTAACTTCTGCCAAATATATTTCTGCTAACATGCAGAGCTCCAGAAGAGTTAACTGGATTCTGATCGAGCCCACGTCTAATGTGAATTATTGATTTATATCCAAATGGAGATGCATTTCTGTTCAGTTACTCACTACGTGCTTTACACTCCCCAAAGTGAAAATACTCAAACACTTTAGTACTCAAAAGCTAAATTTTAGATTGTTTCTTTCACCATCGGGACAATTTGCCCCTGTGCCACCACACTGTGAATCCAACATGTGAATCCAAGGGTGGCATTTCTGAGCAGTGACTATCAGTCAAGAACCTCAGTCCCAGTGGCAGCAGTTTCATTTTGGTATTGAGATGAAGTTTTAATCACAGCTAAAGAGACCGCCTATATCCCACATTCCCATCTTACACATTTGCTTAAAATTTGGTACTCCGACTCATGTGTAACCTACGCACAAGTCCTTTCTCGTATTCCTCCTCCAACCCTTCTAATAATGCACAAGCGCTACACCGTGTTTTACAACCCCACAGCAGTGTCAGAGTACTGCTCAAGGCAACTGTCACAAGCAGTAGCAGACTTTTAGGTGATCCTTTCAGATAAAGTAAAAAGGAAGAAATTGCATCTAGCTGGAATTAAGGTTAACTCCATTTTTAAGGTAAGGAAGAGCTCAGGTTGTAGACCGTAATCACCCAAACAAATGGATTTCTCAAAAAAAATACAGTAACGCAAAATTTTGGAATCTTGTGGGATCTCCAGCTCTTGGGGATTTGAGTTATCATCTGCTGAATTTTCACAGACATACCTGCCCTTGCATGGTCTTCAGGAACCATGACAAAATCCATAGAGCTGAGATCAGATGTCAGGACATGAGTTTCTTGCAAAACATGTCGTGCTGCGGGCTGAATACTCTCCCCACAGTCTACCTGTACGGAAAAGCCATGCCTTTCCTTTAATAAGAGGAGTATGGGAAAGCCAACTAAAGAGGGATTTTCTCCTTTCAGTTCTACTGCCAAAAGTGAGAATGTTTTCCTGCCGAACTGAAAACAGGTAAGGTCACATCCTGCTCTGTTTTAACTCTCAGACATTGACAGACCATTCAAAACCTAACTGGTAAGACTACTCAAACACAAGGGGTGTTATGGTTTCAGCTGACTGTGTGAATGAAAATAAACAAGGAAAACTAACTTAATAAAACTGCTGCACCTCTAACTACCTTAACAATTTGTGAGTAAATGTTAGGAAAACCTACAAATTTCACCCCAATGCAGAAAGCCTGTGCAAAAATCCGACAACAGCAAAAGCCCTAGAGATGTGGTTTCGGTACACTACATGATCTCACACAGTCCCTCAGCTCTTGAAGTGATTTTCGCCTTGCTTGAACTTTGTAAAAAAACGTGTATAAAGAAGCAACAAAGAACATTTGAGATGAGAAAAGCAACCATGTTATGATTAAATATGTATGGTAATGCCAGTGCTTCTTGTGGAAGTATACAAGAAAAGCAGCTGGCTATTAAGCCAAGTAACACAAGACAAGGCATCCACCTCTCTGCAGACTTCTAATATTGTAAGGGCAGTTTCCAAGGAGAAAGCTAATATCACTATAATACTCACTTTCTCCAGTAAAATATATATGCTTTTGCAGAACAGGAGCCACTTCTGAAGCTGTACCAACAAGTAAATTATTCATACAAGAAGAGATAAAAGAGAGAACATTTCACAGAGTAAGATATTTAGACCCCCCTAGCTCTGAGAGTGCAATCATACTCCTACTAACTGGGCATACTGGGAATCAAAATGAACCTAAATTAAGTGGTACAAACTATGCATATAAAATACATAAATTTGATAAAAAAGAGAGCTCTCCCGTACCTACATTTCATCTTTCATGTTGAACTAGTTCAAATAGAATTAAGCAAAGATGCAATTAATCAGTGCTCTTACATTGTGCTACTTATCAATATGTGAGTGTAAAACTTCAATAAAATAGGATGCTTAAAGGGCTGCTAAATGTATCAATATTCAATTAAATAATGTTAATAAAGCCATTAAAAGAGAATTAACAAGGGTTTACACAGGAAGTATCTCTGTCTGACATTAGGTGGCTCTTTAAACATTTTCTAAAGAAATACTGTAAAAAGCTATTAAAATATTTATGCAATGCTTGCATTAGTTCTATTTAACGGGCATAGCAGCAATAATATCAGCAGTTTAAAATGCCTCGCTCCTCAGCACCACATGATTATCCACCAGTTATGAGAGATAAAGAAATTCCCAGTTTTAGAATGTTAATGCTTTTCATTATAAAGAAAAGCTCTTCAAACCCTTCATTAAAGCTCATAGCTTCACCAAAATTGGATGCTTCCAACTATTTGTTGGGAAACTAATATGAGAGTAGGCTGCAGCAGGAACCTGGGCTGGAGCTTGCCACCAGAGCTCTGGCTTGCTGCTCAGCAGTTCAGGTAGCCCCGGAGGAAACTTGGGTTTCGCCCCAAATCTTTGTTCGTCGTGAACCCAGGCCTCGCAGGCAAACCCTTCATGGAGTGCTTAGGAAGCAAGGAAGATTATTTCATTCAAAGAGATTGTGCTGGTGCAGCAGTTCTGGGGTTTGTGGCTCCTCCTCTATTACCGAGTAACAAAAAGCCTCCTAGGACTTGTTAAATTAGCCAATGTAATGAAGTCCAATTCTGTGTTATTTGCACAGGGACTGGAAAAGATTTCATGTTTCCATGTACATAAACAAAACCTGGCTCAGCACACCAGGGACTTAAGAGGTTTATAAAATATAAAAGACATTCACATTAATCTGTTAAACAATTCATTCTCTCCTCTGCCCTTTCCTACTAAGTGAATTCATTACTTATTAAAAATATATATCTGCTGCTGGCCCATTTGCTCCCAGTGACTCACTACTGGACCCCGAGCACTGGGGGCTCACTGGTGGGGCAGTGATGCTGCCCTTGGGGCACGTCCAGCGGAGGGGGAGGAGAAGGCCCTGTGCTGGCAGCACAGGCGCTGGCAGAAAATTGAAGATGCAAGTGTGTCTCTTCCTATTATTAGAAGGATTTGGGTTCATAACAGTGCCAGTCTTGCTGTAGCAAGAGGGACCGAAAGTCTTTGGGACTGCACCATTGACCTGAATTAAATTATCAGGAGGTGTGGAAATGAAACAAATGAATTCACCCCCTGGAAAATGAAAAATAAAGCAGTGCCTGTGATGCTGCTTAGACGATGGTGAGTATTGTTCTTCCAGGAATTGCTAAGCTAAGGGAAATGCTTGTTTCTTGCAGAACAGCTTGGGCAAACTTTGTCAAGATAAACCCATCTTTACATTCAAGCACCTGTGACCTCTCAAGGAACTGTGCTTGCAATTTTGATGGAGACTACTCTAAATTTATACAAAAATCTATGTTTTTTCTGAAAATAACAGCACTTATTATTAAAAAGGTCAAACAGGTGCTACTAAATAGAAATATCTTAACAAGAACTGTTTTTTTTTTTTTTTAAAAAAGATCATTATACCAAATTACTACGCCTCTGAGTTCAAAGAAAGTCAAATGCATGCCCTACTTGAGCATTATTCCCACAATAATTTGGAAAGACATTAATTTGCCACAATTTACATCCACAAAATATAGTGATGAAGGCTTTTAAAGATTATACAACTCCTCTATGAATAAAGATTGTGCTATTCTTCAACCCAAATGCAAGTAAAAGTGAAAATAGCAGCTACTTGCTTTTGATTGCTTTATTTTCAGAAGACACTAATAGCTACCCACTTCTTTAACAAAACCAAAAAAATTTTCCTATCGCATTCCCTCCTCTCCTCTCCTCTCCAAATATTTTGTTTCAGAAGCATTTATGTTACAATCATTGCTGGGTTTTATGCTACCTCAACACTATCACCCAGCTAGTAATGTGACATTATCTACTTTGTATTTGGGGGGTTTTTTTGCTATTTATGTAGGGGTAAGAGATATATTCTATTTTTCATTTCTTGTGTAACATTCAAAACCCCTGCTGTTTCATAAATTAGATTTTTATTTGTCCAACTAAAACTGCATAAGCTATCCGATGGGTCTGTGGAACAAGTTAAACTATTGTAGCTTCCACCAATCCAATCCAATCCAATCTCCAACTAGATTAGTTTCAAATCTAATCAAATTATGATACACCTAACAGGCACTAGCCAGTCCGTAAGGGGAGATTTGCCCATTTTCCAGCCAAATGCAGTGGGTCTGCACACTCTTATTTTCATTTTGAATCCTCTGCCAAGTTATCATACAGTCATCTTTCATGCAGTGATTGTAAGAGTGTCTTTTTTAAAGCCCATATCCAGCCAGGGGACACATCTAATACAGGAAATGGTATTGCACCGGACCTGACACGTACTGCAAAGAAACAAATGTGTATGTTGAATTTATGAGTCACCCCAATACATTTATTAAGCATTAAGTTGTGCTTTTACAACTGGTCTTCATCAAAGATATTTCATCTGTTAGCCAAAGCGTCATCTTTTCTAATGACTCATAATGAAGACTCATTCCATTTAGCTTGATTTTACTGGCTCATCAGCCTCTTGTTCTCAAGGGGCTAAGCTGTTCTTTTCAGCATGTTCAACCCACATATAAGTGGCCATTAACTATACTTTCTCATTATGTAAGAATCAGCTAATCAAGACTGACCAAGAAATAACTGATGTTGTGATTAAAGAAAGACACATCTGCTTGGAATTATCCAGACCGCTGTTTCAAAACTGATAAGGCATTTACTGCCTTAGTATTAAATTATAACAAGAATAAATGATTTTAGGGGGTGGGGAGGAGAATGTGGAGTTCGCTTTACCTATCACTTGGAATGGGAAGTGATGGAGAACACAAAGTGCAAGCAAGGACCTGTGTCGAGGAGAAAATGCAGAACCTGTCTGTAAACCGCATCAATACAAGTGACAGAGGGAAGCAGACAAAAATTCTAGGCTATATTTGAGGGACTGTATGTAACATAAAGAAAACTGTTATTTCCATGGTTTTCAGAGATGTAGTAAAGGCTAAGTTGTAAAAATATCTCTACTTCCATCTCCTAATTGCCATTCAGGTGTTTGGTTTTTTCCTTTTTCTAATATCCAGAATAAAAATAGCATTCATATCTATAAAATTCTTTTCTCATGTAAATAGACAATCATTTCCCTGAAGTCAGAGTGGGCTGCATACATGTATTTCTGATTAACTTTGACTAGGAAGCCTGCTTTAACTTATTTCTAAATGTCATATGCAACTTTTCTGAAGCCAAAAGTTTACTTATTTTGATCAGAGAGCAGGAGATACATAATTCCTCTTCTTCTTTCTTTTGACAGAAGAACTGTAATAAGATATGATCATTTTATACATAATCACTAGCAAAACACAGATACCAGAATGCTAGTCAGATAAAACACGTAATGTGAGACCACACTGAAACTGAACCATAACTAGAGCTGTAACTGCACATAACTCTTTTTTTCCCTTGGGGGAAAAAAAGAGCATCAGATAGGCAGAGGACAGTGTGCTTTTACTGGACTAAACAACACTGAGAAAGCGCAAATATGTGGGTCAGATGAAGGAACAGGCAAGCTCTGTCCTCATCCCAAGAGGACTTGGGAAGCATAAATTGCCAAGAAGAGTCCCATTTAGCGGGAGTATTACAGTGTACTCAAATTACCTTATTCATACAAAAAGCATTATTCTACACACAGCCAGGTACTCAATTTTTTTCATAGCTACTTCAAATGAACAAGTAGCAGGTAGTAAGATAAAAGCACAGAAATAAATTGGACCAATTTCTTGAAGGAATCTGTCTGGATTACTGAGGCCAGACATCAAAGAGGGGGAAAAAAAAGTGCCCTATTGCCAAGCTTATGTTTCCATATATGTATTTCCTCCACACTCAGACTCTTCATATACACTCTGCTTTTTGAATCATCCCTCTTGGCCGATATCGCCATACTTAGTGCTCATATGCTGCTTTTCATCTTCAAAATGCGAACAAATTAATCCTCAAGGCTCTGCTCGAAGGAAATGAAATAAATAAATACCGTGAGTCCTATTCTGCAGCCGGGCAGCCGGTGGTGGGGAGGTGAGCTGACTTGGCCCGGGGCTGGCGGAGCTGGATGTGATGGGAGCACCTCCCGCCCGCGCGCTCCCACCCCACCGCGCTCCGCAAGCGGGTATTTATTTCTTCGGCAGTGCTTTCTGCCATCCTCCGCGGCCCTGAGAAACTGCTCTGTCACTTGGACAGGAGCTGACATTTTCTGGAAAGAGTCTCAAATTTAGCGTCCAGGAAAGTATCTGCTTCTCCTCTGAATCCAGCCCTGTACAGAAGATTCTTGTCCTTAAGTACCTTGCATTTGGCTTTTTCTCTCTTTCTTAATTGCTTTTTTTTTTTCCTTCTTCTTTTTCTATCTTTTTCTTTTCCTTTTTTTTTTTTTTTCTTTGGAGGAGGAAAACCTTCCATAAGTAGATGCAGAGAAACAGCTGTTGTAGCAAGCAGCTCTGCAGACATGCCTGCTGCCTGAGTCACATATGCCTCTCTCAAAAAATGTAAAAGAAACCGTTACATCAGTGATGTTGAATCAGATTGTGCCCAGGGAAACATCCAGGGATCATACTCTTCTCCTGTTGATGCGGGGCATTGATTTCTTCCTCCCGCTGCCCCTCCTTATTCCCCATATTTTGTAAGACAGGAGGACACAAATATTTTTAGAGCAGGGGTCTGTGTACACTGGCCTCCTTACTTGCACCCCTGGCAGAATGGAAAAGTTTGAAATGCTGAAGACTGGTCCACTTTGTCTACGGAAATTCATATGCACCTGGAAATCCCTCTCAAAGGAGTTTTGAAAAAGGGCAAAAGGGGCAAAAAAACAGCAAAAAGGGAAAAGTGGGAAAAAAGAAGAAAATAGGCAGAAGGAAGAAAGAAAAAAGGAAAAAAGAGAGCCAGATTAGATTAAAAATTATGTGGCTATTCCTGCACTCAATTCCTGACTGAGATTTTTAAAGGAAACTAAGGTATGAACTCTTCACAAGACCAGGATGACTAATTTCTCTTTAGCCCCTTAAAAAAATTCCTACACTCGGTGCTTCATAAAAGTTTGTTCTTTTAAGGCTGCAGGGATGTAAAACCATGTCCCAGGACCTCAAAACACAAATCACTTGGGACAGAGTGCGAGGAGAAGAAAAAAAACTCCTCTTGGACCTTCATGTATCTAAACTCCATGACCACAGCATGGCAAAGATGCCAAACCTTGGGATTTTACTATGACTGTAACAATGTTATCAGGGGTTTGGTTTGTTGTTTTTTTGTGTGTTTTGGGGTTTTTGGGGGTTTTTTTGTTTTGGTTTGGTTTGGTTTTTTTAACTTAAAATGTAGCAGAAAAGCTTGAGGATATGAGTCTTAAGTATCGCAACAAAAGAGAAAATTAAAAAGAACCTCAAATACTTGCTTTTTTTTTTTTTTTTTTTTTTAATTTTTTCCATTTGTAATGACATGAACATGTACTTCCAGGACATGGGTCATCATCCTCCTGCTACCTCCCTTCTGTTACATCCACCACCCAGCTAAAATCCTAGGAGTGCGAACCCAGGGAAGGGATGATTTCCTCAACGCACCACCATGCAAACAGGTGCCAATAGCAGCAGCAATCTGACGTACAGATAGTCCACCATATTAAAATATCTGTATTTTAGGGAAACAATAAAAAGTGTACCTCTTCCTCGCAGATGTGTAGTTTGTGCTTTGGGAATGCATGTGCTGTGCCCAGCCCCGTGCCTGGTGGGGATGCTGATCAGGTTCCCAGACAGGGATTATGAGCAGAACTGAATTGTTCCTTTTGAATACTTCATTTCCACATGCAACATAAAATAATGGAGAATTCATCTAAGGAACTGTACTTCAGTGTACTCTGTATTTACTAACCCTCTAAAAATAAATACATGAAACAGTGAACACTATAAGCAAATTAAATAGCTGGCATCTTTCCCTATAGAATTTTGTGAAGGCAACACTGTCCTTCTCTCTGCAAAGCCTTCAGGAGAATTTTAAATCCTAGGAATCAAGCGTGTGCCAGCAAAATGCCACTAGATGCAAGAAGAAGACAAATTCTAGAGACATTGGACATAATGTCACATTACCTGCTCTTATTCAAAGACACTGGACCCCTGGGACTGAGCATCAAAGTGAAAATATCTAATAGAAATTTCACTAAAAGTAGGTTCAGCCTCAATTTTGACTTGAAAACTCATTTACAGTCCTCCCTGTGTTTCAGAAGCCAGAAAGCAATATCCACAAATGTTTCTGAAAGCAGGAGAATCCTCTTGGTTTTGGCCTGGTACCTTTACATGTGTTCTGAAACGGAGACCATACGTGCCGGGTAATGACTGGGCACGTGAGGACGCAAAGCAGAATTCAGTGTTTCCCCTTTGCTGCTATTGAAACGCTGCTCACTCTTGTTAGAAACAAATTTTAAAAAACCCAAAAAACAACAAACAAAAGCAATCTGAAACCTGCCCACGGAGCAGATAGCAGAAACATGTGAGGAACACCCAGGAGGTTTACGAGCAAAGCCCGGGTCCAGCTGGACGCACCCGTCCTTCGCCCGCCAACCTGCAACAACGACTCGGTGTTGGCTGCGAGGCCATCGCTCCTTGGGCGCGCAACGCTTCTGCGCCACGTGGGCTGGCATAGGACTATCAGCGGGAGATTACAAGCTTTCCGGAAAGTTGTTTTTCTCTCTTGTCTCTCCCCTAATTTATTTATTTTACAGTCCTAGATGATTACATTTTGCTCGTGCATTCGTTATCATTGCAATCGAGCTGACTCCAGCCCGCCCGCAGGAGGGAGGGAGCACACATTCCTGTTGTCTTCTGATAGCCAGCTCTCCTCCCCGACCTCTTTGCTGAGCAATGGCAAAATGAAATGCTGAAAACCTCACATTCCGCAGTACAAAGGGAGATTAAAACACAGTTCTGAAAATGTAACATTCTACTGCTGAGATATATGTAGAGAGCACACACCAGCAAGTATATTTCCCTCTCCATTACTGTTATATATTTAATTGGAAGGTACAGCTCTAAGGTTGCTCTGACTGACAGTCACGGAGCAAGCAAAACCTTGTGTTAACTCGGTTCAAAGCTGTCGACTGATGCAGCTTTGGAAAAGCTTTCAGGAAAACTTTAATGCAGAGAAAACAGAACCCGTCCTACCCATCAGGCTCTCATTTTTTTGCACGCTGTGTGAACAACATTTGTAGTTCCGTGGTGCATACAGATACGTTAAACTTCCCCATATCTCCGTTTTCCCACCTGAGCAAGGGGATCAGTCCCCTGGTCCTTCACGCGTGCCAAGGCTGCAGGGCGAGGACAGAGCAGCACCGGCTCTCCTGGCCCTGCGTATCCCCCCGGACCCGGGGTTGGGGCTGTGGATAGCTCTCCGGGGCACTTGGCACAGCCCCATTGCCCCGCTATTTTATGGGGCATGGGAGAATAAGTTTGGCTGTGTTAGAGATTATGACATTCGGCCACAGGAAGGTCTCCAGGATAGAAATTCCAGTCTTTTTATCCTCTCCACTGCCAGCGTATTGTATCAGCATATAAATACCGTCTCTCATTGTTCCTTTCTGTTGGTGTATTTATGTAAGGAGAGGAAAAACAGATCAAGAAAGCAGCAGTTTCTCTCCTACTGGAGCTGAATCCTTTCACTCCAACACATGGCTCCAAACCGACACAGCTGAATGTAGCCCCAGCCACACCATCTCGACTACCATTGCTAACACCAACCTATGCTAATACTCTCTCAATTCCAGAACAAATCTCGGCGTCTCAACGCCCACACTAAATATGCCATCCTTATACCACAAAGCTACATCAAACACCTGTACCTTTAGAGCCACGGATTGATATCAGCATTACTATAGTGCAAGAGCTGAATCTTCATGTTTCTGTGCGGTGTAGACCATTTGACTATTGCCATTACAGAAGGGAAAAATTGTTACTGCCATTAAAGTGAAACTTTTGCTTCAATTAAAGTCGAATCCCAACTGTCAGCTCACACTGAAATGCTGCAGTACATCTGCCAGCTCCAGCATTTGCAGATAAAACAGTCAGGGGTCACAGTTTTTTTGGCTAAGTTACAGCACAGCATTACAACAGCAAGTATATTCTGAGAGGTCCCATTTCTCTATTTGGTAATTGTTTGTTTAGATTTGTTTCCTCTATCTGTACGTCAAGCCATTGACTGTATATAAGCATGTCAATTCATTAACAAATTTTGTCAGCTATTTTCTTTGGCACTGGAAGTGGGTTGTTTCCCTGCTAAATTAATCCAGCTAGAATGTCACTTGCACACAAATCAGTGCTCCTATTCAGAAAGGTCAGGCAGAAAAGAAGAGAGCACCACTTTTCTTTTAACCAAAAAAGAATACAGAAGATTTCTGAACACCAAAGCCTCATTGGAACAGGTCACATCAGCACTACTCATGAAGATGCCTACTGCCTGCTTTTCAGACTGAGGGAATGCTGCTGGAACCTCCTCTGTCCTGGAGCTAAGCATTCAAAGTGACCTCCAATACTGAACCATTACATCCCAATACATCCCTGGTACCGTGTCTCCATGTAGACATGGTAAATGTGCAAGGAGGATGGTTGGAGATGCTCTAAACTTCTGGAGATCTTTGGGAACCTAGGGGATTTAAAGGATAAGATGGGGACTTATACCATGGCCTGGGGTAGATTTTGCCTGCTGATAAAATAGCAGAATTTTTACTGAGAGAATAAAAGGCAGCAATCTAACCTCATCTATTGCCCTTTTTATATTGCTTTCTTAAAGGCTATGTTACAAACCCAATAAACAAGAGCATAAAGTTATGGGGAACTGAGTAGTGAACTCTGCTTCTCTGAAATACTTGACCTTTTTCTTTCCATTTCCACATTCCCCCTGGACACTGTCAATGGCCCGTCAGCCACAACCGCTCCGATCGCACCCTCACTGCTCCCTCTGCAAAGCTGGTCAGTGAAGTCCCAGCAGAAGGAAACTGTCCGGGACATTCCTGAGGTGCTGCCGGCGTCCTCAGGGCAAAGCCATCCTACCTCCCTACTTGCCTTCACATGCTCTCGACTTACCTCAGCTTTTTATCTGCCATAGACTCAGGTATATACGGGAGTCACCACTGAAAAAGCTCTCTAACATCTGTTCAAAGTTATATTTCTTTGACATTCATAATTATGACCTTTGTCAGCAAATCATTTAAGCATGAAATTAATTTTGAAAATAAGTAATTCCACTGACTTTACCTGGATTACTCATGTGTTTAAAGTTAAAAGAAGACTCAAGTACTTTGCTGTATACAGACCTATTTCTGACAAACTGTAAAATGTTTCCAGTTGCAGAAAAACAGCCAGTAGTCACATACCGTTCCACTCTCCAACTCAGATTTAATCTTACAGGGGTTTTGTTTCATTTACACAATAGTAAGCCTACTTTCCTCTAAGACCCACGTGCAGCAATCAACTTTAAAGGAATTTATATGTGCATACATTACTGTCCCTTGCACAACAGAAGTTCATCAGTATTATTGATGCAATGCACGCCAGTACAGTCAGCTGCTCTGAAGAGTGGTTTATTTTGCAGCTGATTGATTATTTGCTGATTCTGGAAATCTCTGGAAATGACAAGTGTTTCTAAAACATTTAAGGTACTACAGAGCTTAAAGTTCTCAAGAGTGCAATCATATTTTGCAACTAAATTGTAGTAAGAAATGTACTTGCAACATAAGCTCGCTAACAGGTTTTCTATGATTGACAGATTGAATTCACAGCAAATAATTTTGTTTTTGCAATTGCAAATGTGCAATGCCTGAAAATTAATCACTGAAGCAATTAATGAATATGTATAAAAGTACTCTTAACAGCTGGAAACCATAGAGAAGATTTTAAACCCTAAGCTGTGAAGTTAGGTACCAGTAACTCTTCCAGAACTAACTTTTAACATCTTGCCCAGTACATATGAACACATCTTGCTGAGTCTAAATATCAGAAAGCACCAAACTGACATTAAATATTTCCATAGATAACAGATGGTTTAACACATCAGTCCCCACTTGGGGTTGCCTAATGCATCTGAATCATGTTTTGAAATACAACTCAAGGTTTGGAAAATCTCTAAGGTTTTCAATAAATGGAGTTTAATGTCAAGACTACTCAAAGCAGCTGTTTCTACTAACCATGGAAAATCATATCCAGTTTTTTTTTTTGCATAACCCAAGGCAGAAATTATGTAATTTAGGGGTCCCATCCACCTCCACTCCCACCATTCTCCAAGGAATGACATGCTTTACATGAAACTACAGTAAAATAACAGCACACATATCAGATACGTGTTGTCACTTACTAGTCCGGAAAAGATGTTTGTGTTTAGCGCTTTGTTTCTACCAAAAGCTTAATGGCTACGCCAATGCTCAGCATCAATGCCTTCAAGACATCTGAGCTGCATGTTTCATGCCAACAGCAGGAAGATGGAGCAGGCTGGAGGAGACAGCGTCTGTGTGCCCGTCTGCTGGTCCTCTCTGCAGCCCTGGAGACTCACGGGCAGGAGCTGCAACATGGAAACATTGCTCCCTTCTCCAGGTCTGCAAGGACCTTCTCGCACCTCCGGAGTCCATAATCCACCTTCGGTCCAATCTAGCCCGCTGCCACCAGCTGTTATTCCCCATCCTCTGCTCAGCAGAAATGCATCCTCTCATTTCTCTCCTGGACTTTATTTTTTCACTCCACGAACCTGCAGAACCCCCTGCAAGCGGCAACGTGTCCACACTGCTTGCTTCATGCCCCAAAAGCCTCACCTCCTCTGCTGCCATTTGCCTCTCCACGCCAGCGACAACATGCCCAAAACCACCATTACAGGCAGAAGAAATGCAACCACCAATTTCCACAGACAAACACAGAGGCCTTCAGATGGTTTGCCCTGGGGAGCACAGACCAGTCGTCCCGACTGATGCACCGTGTTATTTACAGAAACAGGTAACAAATAGACCTATATGCACACCCACCGATGCAACTTCTGCATGGACTTGCAATACTCAGACCATTATTTCTTCTGAAAATCAAAGTCAGTAATACTGGAGATAAGGGAGAAATGATTTTGCAAACCCATGACCGACTTTTTCTGTGTTTTGGGATCCATGAACTGCCCTGTATGCTACAAATGCTACCTAGAAGCTCCTGCTAAGATGAGGAACCTCGTGTTGTTAACACCATATGCAACTTCTAGAATGCAAATGTTCTGGTGGACATGCTACCATAGGGATAGGTAAACTAAAAAATAATCATTGATATACACTGTATTTCTTAAGGAGCAGATCTCAACATCTCTAAATCTGGTTAGTGAAATGGATGCTCATAGAATTAATTTACTGTACTTTCATGTTCTACTTCTAACAGAGGTGGAGATTGCATCTTACAATTTTCTAAATCTGACTTTACTACAGGTACAAGAGAGTTTGGTATGTTCAGCAAGGCCTGTATTAGCAGTTTTATGTTCTTTTAATCGCTGACATGGAATGTAAATAGTTTCCTCAATTGCTGCATATTTCCCATTCCTGAAGGAAGGCACACCCTTTGACAAAGATTAAGAGAATATAAAGTTAAATCCCTGTTTACAAAAGGAGTTAAATCCTCCTCCAGTTACTGAAACAGAGCAACCTATGCATGGGGGATCTACATACCCTTCAAGGATAGGAAATGAACAACCAAGGAGCATTAAAAATAATGTGGGAAAAAAAAAAAAAAGCTCAAGATTTGGGCCTGACGTTGAATAATAAAGTGAACTGGATTTTATTACAGCTGGGTAATGTTAGGGTTCATCCAAATGACTGGAAATAAAAAGCATTTTGTGTTGTTTTACTACAGAGGACTAAAGAGGTGCCCCGTCGTTTTCCATTGAAGTTGTCCATCACCAGCCTGAGGCAGCATGTACCCGGCCTCCCTCGGACATTTGCTTTCACATGCACATTCCTTCCCCTTAACACATAAGGCTGCACCGCTTACATCTATGGTCTCTCTATTACAGTAAAAAAATACCTCTGCTGCTTTTATTTCACAGCAGGGAAACCTACAGAACACAGAGATCCTTGCTAAGATTTATAAAAAGTTTTCCCTAGGCTGAGAGTGATCTTTGGTTTCCTTTGACAAGCAGCATGTAGTTGTCCTGATCTGGGTTCCCACAATACATCCCTGAGATGCTTTTAGAGGAAAAGCGGTTGGACAGTTGAGAAGGTAGACTAAGACTTTGATGACTTGGGTTCAATCTGTCACGTACTTCCAGAGAAGTAACTTCATTTCTGTGTGGGTCTGTACCCCTTTGTAAAAACTCTGCTGGGTTTCTGCCCATGGGACCATCTCTACAGCAGCCCCTGCTATCCTCTCCAAAAGCTTATGGACGTGAGCAGGAGTTGTCAAGAGCCCATGGAAGAAGATTCAATATTTACAACCCACAAACGAGGGTTCAAGCTCAGCTTTGGTCACGGGCCTCGTGAATGGCAAAAACATCCCACCACCAGCCCCTTGCCAGCAAACCCAGGAGCTCCTCTTTAAAAGTCCGGCAGGGTTTAAGCCCAAATGCTTGACTTATCTTCCCCGAGCAGACACCAACAACCACTGCACGGAGGCAACCATGGTCGCAGGGAGCGTTAGGAGGGATGAGTCCTCCAAAAACAGTTTCAAAGACTATAGGATTTTGTACGTTACTGTAAATAAAAGGGCTTACCACAGGAAAGGAGGACAAACCCAAATCAAATAAAAGTAATGATGAACCGGAAAACACTGAGAGGCAACATGTCCATTTTCAGTCTCACATCAATTCAGGTGACCATTGAGATTCTACTGCACACACATAAGCAGTGTGCAAATACACACACTCCAGACTGGAACAAAACTCTCTTGTTGGGGGCCTGTTCCATGAAGGACCAGTAGCAAACTTGGCTCCAGGTTACTTTTAAACTATCAATTTTAAAATTATAACCCTTCTCAGAGAACCTCCAGTACGAAGTGAACATGCAACAAGCGTACTTACTCATTCCTCTCCAGATTGATGACTAGATGTCTACTTTCAGCTTGTATTACAAACTGCAGCAGTGCTGGGTGATTCTGAAAAAGGAAAACAGAGTTGGCTGAGTCCAAATCCAGAACCCATCGTCCTGCACCGCGCTCTGCCAGGGAGCTGGACGCGCGTCTGCCCTTGCAGGATCAGGCCCCGCTTGGGAGAAGCGGGCAGCTACCAGGAGAGGTGTTTGTGGCATCACAGCTCTTGAGCCACAGCTCAGCGCGAACAAACATCGAGAGGCAGCGTGGCATTGCAGGATTTCACACCCGGGTCTTCTGGACGCCGCGGTGTGGCCTTAAGCAATTGCAGCCCTTGTAACTTTGCACATCAGAGCGCATCTTGCCTGCGAAGATAAGCGTAGTGATGCCGTACACATCAGTTCCAGGAGACATCTGATACAGTTTTGAATTTTCTTTTTCCTCTCCGTGTAATAGCATAACTACATTAAACACCAATATAATCTCTTATTAATGCTCAATCTTGCTGAACTATTTTTTCAAGTCAGGTACAGATAATCAGGTTTGGGCTTGCATGACCATTTTCAGTTTAAGATATCCATGTTCAAAGCCAATACCTCCTGCATTAAGAGCGGACCTGCGGTGCTATGATCACAGTCAGCAGGGTGGCTCTAACAGAAATGCTCTTTCCCTTCAGGCTCAATACACTAAATATTCACACATAGAACTGCACATGTGATCTAAGACCATCATGGAAACTAAACAAAGTACAGTCATGCTGAATTATTTTTTGCCTGTAAACAGCTAAATATTTTAATGTGTATCTATACTTTTCATAAGGAATAATTAAGTTTTAGCTTAAAAAAAAAGAATTGGTGTTGGAGCAATTAGAAATATGGTCAACAGTATTACCCAGCACCTCTGTGAGAATAATAGACAAAGTATTTGTACATATTTAAGCATTTAAGAGAATTTTCTAAACAAGACATCAACAGCAGAGCACACAGAAATCCCAACTGCACTCCAGCACGGAGCAGGGATCAGGACATCTGGATTGCATTTTCAGCACCATCACGACTGCGTGCAATCTTCATATTGCCATCCCCCCGATTATAAAACAAGTCCTTTTTCATCTCAAGCATCCAAAGGTAAAGCCACTGGGGTTTTTGGCAGCCGTGAAAGAGCTGGTGATGGGAAGGGTCTGGTGACCCGTTCGCCCTCGGAGGTGGGAGGGAGCGGAGGCTCAAACGCTCCTTGGCAGAAAGGGGCAGCGCACCTATCCAGGCTCTTGAAACGCTACTTCAAACAAGAAAGCACAGCTTACGATATGCTAGTTACTCTTAACGCAAAAGGCTGGACTCCCATATATTTTAAGACTGTTTACACTTAACTTACATTTCATTAAACAAACTTACTGGATTGTGAGACACTATTTCCTTGTTTTGAAATTCTGACAGTAGCTCAATAAATCAGTTGTTCCTCTGTACAGTCAATATGCTTCTCTGAAGATTTATGTCAGACAATTGCAGTACTGAAGCAGGATAATTTTAGGGTTAGAGTATTTAATTCATTTATTGAGAAATGTGTCTGACTGTGATTGCTACAGCAGTGCCTTGATGGAGCCCTGGCTGCGTGCGTGTCAGAGCACCCCACCTGTGAAATGCAATGATTTTTAATTGATTTGGAAAATTGTAGAAGTTTATTAAAAAGTGAGATTATGAGGAGGCTGTCGTAGACTAAACAATATTGTAATTTTGTTATAATACAAAATAGCTGACAACTCCCCAGTGCTCTCAGACATTATTAAGCACAGATTGTGAGGGAGATGCCATTGCTTTCTTCTGAGTGTCCTGCCCCACTGCTTGTGCAAATTCAAACGTGTTTTCCCTCTCCCCGCGCAAAACAGTTACAATATTGAAATTCTGCATCTATGTGAACTTTGCAGAAACTAGATCCCACTAGAATGCTAAATAAATGCTTCAGACTATCCTTGGCATTCAGCAAACACATGGGAGTCATTTATTGGCATGAATATTTAGAAGCAGTGTTGATTACCAGTTTAATATTAGTGCATTGGTTCCAAACCCTGTAAGATATACATACTATAGAGTTTTGAGAGAGTAAAATACAATTAATTATGATATAACACAATAAATAATTAAGATATTGCAGTAGCACAAATGGATTCTTTTCAGCTAAAGGCCCTCTGCTAATATGTAAATGACAACTATGTTTATTCATGAGTTCACAGTGGTACTTATTTGACAGTCAACTGATGTTAGTGAGTCCTAAAGTTAAAAAAAGCAGCTGCAGAATAAAACAGACTGTTACAAGACCAAAACCTCTCTCACAGAATTCCTAAAGCTGAAACTTCTTATTACTGAGCACAACAATGTCCCCAGTTAGGATGGTGGACTGCGTTGTGCAAGACCCAGGTTCAGATTCTTGCTTTACCGTAGATTTTTCTTTCCAACAAATGGCTCATTTCCTTGTTTACCACCTGGGAAGAGATGAAACTATACTTTTTCTTCTCCTGACTGGCAGTCGTAAGCATAAATATAGTAAAAATTACACATTGCTCAGGTGGTATAGTGATTGGAAACAGGTAAGCACGTAAAATGATACATTTAAAATGTGAAAGAAATATAAATATCATTCAGAAAGGGAGGTTTAGGTTTGTGGGGGTTTTGTTTGGGTTTTTTTCCCTTTTTTTAATGTATACACTTGTGAAATGAACTCAGATCTTTTACTTTACTCTTTTTGCAGCAGTGGTGGAGTCTCCCCTAAAGTATTTGCACTGTTCTGCTACAAGACCTTAAAAGCTCATTTTGAATCTCATGAAGCACCATAATACTCTCCCCTTACAATCAATATTTTCAAAACTGAGTTGCAAGATGAAATGGGAATTACTATACAGATATTAGAACGCTGTTTTATATTTTCTGCTTAAAATAATCGAAAAAGCACGTTGTGAGGGCATATACTCTTCTGCTCAAAACATTTCAGAAAGAACCGCTTGTTATAAGCTTTTCTTAAGAACCACAAAAAATAATTTCCATGCTGATACCACATCTTATTCCCACATTGATCCCTTTAAAATTATCAAATGTGAAAGTAAAGTGAATCTTATGAAAGTAGCATTATTTAAACCATAATGAATAATTTTGTATGGTTCTACCTTCTCTCTACAGATTTACGCTTTCTAGTTTTTTCTACTCTTAAACTACAATTTGCTGCTTGCTTTTTTGGCAATGTTTTCTGTGGCATAAGAGATTTCATCAATGCACACAAACTGATCTCTGACATCCTAAGAGGCAGAACTGACTACAGGATGGCTGAAGTAGTACTCTCTGTAACTTTCCCCTCTTATTTAGATTATTTACTTTCAAAATCTGCATCAAATTGTATCAGCAGAAAAGGAAAAGTATTACCCCATTAATTTGCGCCTCACTTGTTTGCTTGCTGAGGGGTGTTGGTTTGAATTGGCATTAGTGAAATTTAATATTCTGAAGGAAATTAGTGAAACAATAAGTTAAAGCCAAGCAAGAATTGTCTCTGATAAAGCAGATAAAAAAAAAAAAAAAAAAGAATAAAGCACTACTTGAACAACTGGAAGCTGGTGAGACAGTAGACTATTTCTGAGTCAGAGAAGTTCTCTTGTTTTCTTACAGTGGAATTAAAATCACTGTGCACTATTAAAACTAGTTTAGCTAGTATATATTTTTCAAGTACTATTAATTTTTTTCCCCCTTTTATATCCCATTGATCTCCCGATCTTCATATAGAAAGAGAAAAGAAAGGATGGTTTGGGGATTAAGGGCTTCCCCTGTGAACCTGGAGATGGTGTTGGGAGCCCAGCTCTACCACGGACTTATGTCTTGGCTGGGACAACTGGCTTTCACTGTGGGAAACAGCCAAACCCTCCAGTTGGGCCAACCTGTCACACCTCGACTCTTTTTGTGCTTCACTTACCTCTTCTATCTCTTTCCTCCAACTTCCCTCTGCAAAATGGACACAGCAATAGTTTTCATCCTCCTGTCTTTGTCTACTTAGACGTAAACTGATTTAAAGGCATGCTTCCTAAACACAGATTTGAGCAAATAGGCACCTTCCTTCTGGTGAAGGCATCAAGGCATTACCAGAACAGTGGTTCAAAAATAGCAATAACGCTTTTTTTCCTTTAGCTGCTCAGGTTTTATCATATCACCATGAATACCAAGACTGAGTCTCAGTAGCGGATTTTGATCTCCTCATACTTTCAGGGACTACTTTCTAATAATAATGGTACGATAGCCTCAAATGCCTGAAATACTAGTAGCTGTCCATTTGGAGTAGATTTGTTCACTTTGGTGGGATGCCCATTGTGGAATTTGAACATAAAGTAGTTGTCACTGAGCATATTTTTCTGCACAGTAATCTAGGAAAAAGTTTTAATCATTGCTGGATCATCTCTTCCTTTGGGCTGTGGAGTTGGCATGCACTGTGATCACACTGCAGTGCTGCGAGCTTTTCCCTTGATACTGACTACTGAGATTGGGATAGAATACTTCAAGTCATTTCTTATTACATTTGAAGAGACAGAAAACTGATGAAGTGGACAGTCCTAATGCATATATCTTTGCAGTTTTCTCTCTATAAGAGAGGAAGGATTTTATTGGATTAAGATACATGAGTTAGACCAGCATGTACAGACTTAAATAAAAAAAATATGCTAGCAATTACATAATAGAAAATAGCTATAGACAAGAGAAAGAGTGTAAATAAACTCAAACCATCAGCATTAATTCATTTAGAAAGAGAAATGCATTTTCAGCTGTGTCAGATGTCCAGTCCAGTATTTGAGAATAGAGATTAGCACAAGAAATAGAACAAAAAGGGATGATTTTGCTTCTCTGGTTTCAAAGTTTTAAATTATGTCCTAACATGGCAGACTGAAATAGGCAGGTTTGTTTAATCCAACAAAATGGTTTCCAGTCCCTCCAGAGCTGCTATTAACTTTGCTAAAGCCAACCTTGCAGCAGGGCCAACTTTGTGTGTGCGGTCAAGTTGATCATCACCCATGAAGTGCCTGCCACGTGCCAGGCCACAGTTTGCATGAACTCTCCTGACAGCTCACTGGTGGGATGCTCCTAGTCTCAAATAGGTCAAAACTGGCACGATGGTAAGGGAAAAAATAATTATAAGGAGAACTATGTATTGCAACTAGTTGTATGCAACAAGGGTCCTGACATTCAACGTGGAGCAAAAATAAAAAGGCAGCAAAACCTCATAGACCGTCACATTTAATAATTAGTTGCCTGGGCTTTAGTTTGAAGCAGGAGAAATCACATCATCAGTGGCAAGCACAGGAGGAGAGATCCTGGAAGCCACTCCAGCCTCGCACGAAGCTTGTCAACCCTGTACCAGACCATAGCAACACAGCATAATTTTCGCCCAGGATGCGTAAAGAACATAGAGAAGCAAGAGACGAGCGTCATTTATTTCGACCAGCTACCACAGAGCCAGCCTGGCTCTGATACGTACGTGGCCGTGGACGGTAGCTTAACACTGTCTTGTTACACGAGGCAGTTGGATGCAGAAGCAAATCAGTGTTTGTTTACGAAAACAGCGAGAGGAATAGTGAGGAGACATCTCCATAATGTGGAGAAACCAGAATACGTTTCTGAAACTTTAGCACGTATCTAGAATGAAACAAAATACATGGTTCGACCACGCACAAGTTATCCACCCACAAAAGGCCAAAGACAGCCAACGAGGACTGTTGCCTTTCGGTTACCTGGTTTCCCCTGGCATGAACACACATCAAACCAGACTCCATGATGTGATAGTCAAAGTACTACTCTACCAGGGGATAATTTGGGGGTATTTTTTAATCCAGATTCTTAAACTCTGCAAAACCACTAGCATTTACTCTAAGGATAAGCCCCATTTACTTTCTCCTCTATGGTCCTGAAAACAGAAATTCCAGCACAAAAAAGTGAGCGTCAGAAGTTCATGCTATCTCTTAAGCATAGCTTTGGAAATGAAGGACTATTGAGATAGATCAGATAGTTACATTCCACACAAATCTAGATGCTTTTTCTTGTGTCTGAAGAGCTAACATCAGGAATTAGAAATTGTGTAACTGAGGAAAGAGTACATTATTTCCAGTAGGGATAAATTCTATGCCATTTTCTGATATCTGTATGAAAATACCTTTTCCCCCCCTTTTTTTTCACACATTGATGTTCTGTGTTGGTGCCCTCACAAGCTAAAAGGTATGTTTATAAGTATCAGATCTTTGGGCTGATATTACTCCTCTACTATCTGTAATACACAAAGAGGGAAAAGCTGGGAAATCTATAAGAAATAAAGCCACCTAGGGAATCTTACTATGATAACTGGAATTTAATCCAACAAATGCAAGCTGTCTACAAAGTATATATATTTAAGATAATTACATTCAGCAATGAATGCTATAAATTGCATGCATAGCTTTTAAATCAATAAGTATTTCTTCCTTTTCTTTTGGCTTTAGTTTAGAAGCGAACACAAGATGTTTCTTGCAAACACCTCCAAAACCAAGTGATATTTCATGTGGACTTGAAAAGTACAAACATTTAATTCATATTGTTTTGCAAGTTCCTGAGGGCAGTGAATTCAGCTGTGCTTTCCTTACTGTCAAATGACAAGCATGTATCCCTGTGGCTGTATATAATGAGTAGCAACAAAGAGAACAGAGTGTCTTGCAGTTTTGTTTTGTTTTTTAATGGTGTAGCAAAGAATCACAGCCCCTTAACAAATTGGCTGAGCCACTCCAATAATGTAGGAAACCAAAGAACTTCCAAGTTTGTTCTCAACTTTAAAATGAAGTGATCCTTTGAAAACATCATGATCATACTCTTCTCTGTCTTGCTGACTGTACAAATAGATGTAAGATTCTTCTAACAGGAAGGCATAATTTCTAATCTAAATTTCTTTTTTTTTTTTTTTTTTTTTCCTTTTTCTTACCTCAGTGTATAGCAAGTCATTCTGCAGCTTGGACGTAGTCAGGCTTTTCCACCAGCTTTTTTACCTGCTTCCTACACTGCCAGTCAGCTCTATGTAACCTGCTGCCCACCACATGACATAGCAAAAACCATCACACATGAGGTCCTAAAGCAGGGACAGAGCAACGGCAGCAGCTTTTCTGGCCCTTCCCTGGCTTCCTTACAGGAATAGAACCCCCCCGCCATGGAGCTCATGTGCCATGCATAAAATAGGAGCGAAGGGACAACCTTGGGAACGACCCAAATTTAGCAGACTTCTCTTCACAAGCTAAAAAGATTTTCAATTAAAATGGACACACACACACAAAAAAAAATGTGTTGGTGCACTGCCTCTATACCACTGGCAGTCCCAGCCTCTGGCCATCAGGTTATTTGGCAACATCTGCTGAAGCTCCTATGAATCTCTATAAAGGGCTATCTAAATTAACAGTTCCTTACTCACTGTTGGTGTCCCAGGATCCCTATCCAGAGTTAAAAATTCAAGCAAACAACGCTCAAGAAAGAGGAAACTGAGAAGTTAATTGTGCCAGACCAAAATCAATAAAACTACACAGCTCTAGCGCACAGTTTCCTGGATTCCATGCAGAAATACAAAGCTAATGACTACTCTGGGAAAGGGAAAGCATGCTTACAATTTAGATACATCCTTTTTGTGAGGTATTCCTGATTTATATTTTTTTAAAATTAAAGAATAACCTAGCTACAACATGTTCAAATGCAATAACATTATGGATCAAATATTTCAGGAGCAAATCCAAAATAACCAGTTTGATGTTTTAGAGAAATCTGTATCTTCTGAGGCTGAGTTGTTACGCTATGAATTTATTTGGTGTCAGTAAAAAGTCAGGCATGAAAGCTGAATTCAACATTTACACCATATTTTCATTATCAGGCACTGAAGTTGCACTAAAACACATTTATGTGCACTTGGCCAGCTAAATAGGGATTAACAGAAAATTCCCAACTTTATACATCAAAAAAAGAAAAGTAAAATGTGTTCTTTCTTTCTTTTTAATTAAATCTAAGCACTGCAAATAGGGCAGCCTTGGTTTTTAAAGCAGCTATCCAATTATCTGTTCAACTATATTGGTTAAAAATAGGTCAAAATCAATACTCCCTTTTCAGGACAAACTTTGAAACAGAAATCTTTCAAAGATTCCTAAAAACAAGTTCAGAGAACAAACATGAGTGAATTATGAAAAAGGGGACTGGTGTTGCCAACACTTTGAAAAAGCTGATGGGGAGCGAGCTCCGCTATCCTCGCTTTCAGGATGTGGTTTGGGAGAAGGATGCGTGCTGTAACACAAACCAGCCAACACGAGGTATTGAAGCCCTTCCTGTATCTTTCCAGCAGGGTGGATGCAAACCAACATAAACCAGCATTCGGTGTGTATTTATTACACTTCTCTGCGTGCCTGATGACCTGCAAGGAGTCTGTTCCGCATCTGGGAGCGGGTGATTCGTTAGATTCACAAATCACAAAGGAAAGAAGAAAGGAAAATGCAACAACATATGGTTTTGGCTGAATGGAAATGACTGCACCAAACTGTGAACTCAATTTTGTATTAAGAACAACTAATAAGAATAATAAAAAAATACGTATGCTTTTAGCCAGCTCTCATCTATCGCCATGTATCCCAAACAGACCCCTGCCTAAGGTGCTCCCTGCCATCTCTTTGAAGGACTATGTCCGCAAAGTTATGCAAGGCCACCAAATTTCGTCAGTCAGGTACTCAATGGAGCTTCTGACTTCTTGGAGCACAGGACTTCCCACCCAGACCACCAGCACAATCGGTAGGTGCTTAGCTTGGAAGCAGGTCAAGAGCAGTAGTGCTTTTTAATCCAAGTTCGATGCGGGGGTGTGTTGCTTGCTATCACAACCCATTTCCTAAACTGGCCGGAAAGACCATGCCCTGCCTGTCCTCTGATGCACCGCGACCTTGCCGAAGAGGTTGGCCAGAAGGTTGATTGCACCAATGCAGATTTTAGCTTTTTGAAAGACCTGCAAATATAAAGGTCTTTCTAATAGTAAAAAAAGACTTGTTGAAGAGTCTGGTTAAAAAAAAAAAAAAAAAAAATCCTTCCCTACATTGTTTTTCCTTACTGTGTTGCCCAAAAAGGTACCACACAGCTTTGGAGGTCCGAGGAGCATGTGGCAGCTCATTCTCCCGGTACTTGCCGCCCTGTCAGGTCTGCTCGTGGCAGCCTTTTACTAGCACCTCTGGATGATGGTGGGTCACTCTGTTAGAGGGATGTTTAACACCTGAAAAGTTCAGGCCCACCATCAGAAATTTTTCCCTGACTCAAAAAAGGACTAAAACCTGGCACAGGAATGAAATAACCTGGAATTTGCTCAAAGTAAACCCATAGTCATTATACAGTATTTACACTGTACGTATGAATCACAACTGTTCATTTTGCTATCAAACAGATGGGAGCAAAACATACCTCATTGTTGGAATACATTATGTGCTGCTTAAACAATGCTTCGTGGAAGGCTGTGCAAAGAAAACAAGCATGACTGTTCTGTAGTAAAGTGTTACAAAACACAACTTAATAGAGCTGGCAGCTAGGAAGCAATTGCAGTGGGTCTGGGTAGTCTTAGTTGTTGAACAGAACTCATTGCAGACGGTCCTTTGCAATTTGGGTAATTATAATGTGAATGAACAGCTGTTGATATTTGCCAATTTAAAATGTACGTAAACTTCTTTGAGGGTTACGCCATGTAAATTTAGTAGAACCCATTTGGGTTTAAAACTACACGTAGCTTTAAAAGTAAAATTCCTGCTCTTTGTAAGGACACTGGGGACTGTGACCTCCTTTTACTAGAAGTTTGATTACAACATCATATTCTTCCAATGTACTCAGAAAACCAAGGTCAAGCATGGACTGTGTCAAAGACTGTAGCTCAATTGGCTACCCACTGTCATTATATTTTATGCGCCTTATTCCCTTTGTCCTGCGATACTTTCTGTGAGTATTCCCATCTCATAGCTCTACATTTTACCACTCACACATCCACTGAGTTATAACAGAACTGGAGCTGAACAGCAAACATGACCCTCTTCAGAAACATCTCTTCTTCTGTGCACGTAATTATTGCAGCATACATTTGCGGGGAACCCACAATGTGCTGTGCGCTGTGGGAGATAAGAATTATGATGATAATTACTTCCAAGTTCCCAATGATAAGAAATGACACGTCCTCCAGATTATATCTGAATACGTTCTCCACAGTGGGAGTTGGCTGGCATGCTGAGGAGGGCACAAGCAGATGAGCCCCACGTGTTCTGCATGGGGACTGTATGCACAACGTATTCATGTATGCTGGGGGAGAAGCAGCTCAAGAGAACTGCGTTTCAGGGCCAATAGCAAATTGAGTCCATTCTGAACTGTGGCCATTATAGACATTATCTGAGCCACCTGCCCACTCCTTACGTCCCTGCAGTGTCACCTGCATCCTCAGAGCCCCCTCTGACTGCAACAGTCCCAGGATGGAGGTTTCCCCACATCCATACAGAAGGGTTACAAAGCCGTTGAAGAGCGAAAAGGAAAACCACAGTCAGCTCCCGCCCAATATTTCCATGGTTCAGCTAAGTAACAAGGGAAGAAATAATGAAAAATACAGTAGTGACTGTGTCCACCGAGAAGCAAACTGAGATGGCCACCCATTTCACTGAACTGAAAGTCAACTCAGAATGCTTCAAGAAAGCCCATAAATTTTTCTATCACTGAAAGAGGATTTCAGATGCTTTTTGTTTCCCGTCAATACAAGTCTGGCTGGGCTCAGTAAATTATATTAAATGCACATGTATCTCCTTCAAGCCACATTTCATGCTCTCCAAACATCTTTCTCTAAATTAGATCCTTTCATATTCCTTGAAAAGCTCAGTTCCTAATTAGGAAAGAGTTCTGATTTTCCATTTTCATTAATTCATTTGATTTCAAGATTTTGAAGCCAGAGTAATTGCAACTAGATGAAACTTATTGAAAGGCAAAAAGATACAATCAGTTTCAGACAATGAGAAATTTAAGAATTTTTTTAATGCAAGTAAAGGCTAGGTCTAAATGTCCTGGCTGAACTGAATCCTTGACAATGCAACAATCTCCAGAGAAGCAATGATATATGTTTTGCTTCTCTGAATGAACTCAGAGGGTTGGCTAGATTAATGCTTAAATCACTTAATTATTTGGCTTAATTCACATGCTGTTCTTCACTTTCAGATCCCTCCCGCTCCCCTCTAATCACGCTGCTCCACTGCACCAGGCCTGTGCCAAGATCTCCGAGCTCAGACTTCGTTCCCTCTAAACATCTTTTCATATTATGTGGCTCAGATTAAATCTTCTTCGCTAATTTGTTATTGCAATCACAGATGTGCTTCTGGATTCAAGTTCCCTTTTGCATCACAAATACTGGAATGCAAACCAGAAGTGAGGAGTCGGTATCTAATTTCCAGTCTTTCAAACTGTAATTTGTCTCTGATGATCTTTTGAAGATGATGAATGAGTTATACAAAGAGAGATAAAATATTAATACTGTTTAAACTAATGGAAGGGGCGATTTCGCCCCAGTCTTGGGCTACTCAAGATAACTTGACAAACTTTGCAAAGCTGTACTTCCAAGACACATGAATCATTTTTATATTCTGGAATGTGCCCTAAGAGAAAGAAGGATCTGAAGATTTCCTAGTAAAGCAAATGATATTGCAAACCTGTGGGCAGCATCTCACATTTTTCTGCTTAATTAGAAAGAGACTTTACTTACAGATAGGCCATCTATACATTTACATTCTCATAGAAAATAAATGACAAAATGTAGTGTGGAAAGCTCAGAAAACTTATCTAAGAAAGTACTCCCTAGAACAAAAACATATGTTTCACTCTCAATGATACCCAGAGGTTTAAAGTATTAATGACCAGCATTATTTCTTGCCACAAAGGCAAAGACAAAACACAGATGAAAATGCCATTGCCATTAATATATAAACAAAAACCTGTAAACAAAATGTATCTATTAATTATAAAATGCATATTAAAAGATATCTAACTAGATTGTAGAAGGCCAATAAGCATCTAATTCCTCCTGTAGATAATTTACTGAAGTATTTTCAATTGCTAACTGAGCTTATAGAAAATCTGTCTCATTTCTTCGTACTCATAGGTTCAATAAGAACAAGCTATAAAATTATATTTCTAGAACAAGCTCTCTCATGACATATCAGATAAACTTGTGGGTCTAAAAAATAACCCCTGTATCGAGGTTGTATAAACTGATATTAAAGCTCAGCAAAGATCTGCTTTACACTAAATTGTCTAGAAATAGCACACCCTTTCTCTGTTGAAGGGCATGAGGTAAATAACTGAAGAGGAGGTAAAAACAGATAATCAATTATTTCAGTTGGCTTCAGGTTTAGTGCTTAAATTTTCAGCCCCTTAGAGAAAAAAAAAACAAAAATCAATATAGCACAGTATTTTGAGATAACAAAGAAAGAAACATCTCAAAGGCATTTGCAATGTGTGATAAAAGCATAAAGAAAAGTACGCTGTCACCTTCAGCTGCTCTACCATACAGTGTAAATGAACAAAAATATTCCTGTTTCTTCGCTGAACTGACTGCACAGGGTTAGAAAACAGAAAAACGAAAATTCTGCAGAAGGCTCCTAAAATGTTTCAATTACCCAACTTCAGTCTCATGGACCAATGCAGCAAAAGAGAATGAGCAAGAATATTTTTCAGTTCAGCTAGTGGATGCTGGAGTCAAATACACATATGGACTGTGGGAAAATAGACCTTATTTAGGTAGCTTTGGAAGTACGGAGGAAAGCAGCAGTTGTCTGTGCAGCTGAAAGATGAGCAGCAAGTGGAGTTAAATGCTGCAAACTCTATTTCAAGATCTTCCAAGATCTTGAACCTCTTCCCAAGATCTGCCTGTGCAAACCCCAGGCTACCAGAGCATCCCATCTCCGGAGAAGACTGTCTATCTGCCTTTCTGGACAGCTTTCAGTTGCCTTTATAAATCTCATTCCAGCATGTTTTTACAATGTTTCCCTCTCTTCTTGTCACTCCATTATTGGTATGAGTCCTGCTCTAGTTTGCATGCCTTCCCCAGCAGCAGAAGCCAGTGAATTAGCACAGGTAAGAGAGAATAATAAAGATTGTTTGAGACAAGTCTCTTTTATGTGGTTTTGCCTGAGCAAACACAGTAAAGCTCTGAAAACACACTGATTTAAATGTTGGTGATAGTCTCAGATTCTCTGTTTCTTATTTCAGAGAGTTTTTTCCCCCAGGACTAGACCCCAATGGAAATTTAAATACAACAGTTTCCCCAGGAGTGGGCTATGATACAAATAGTATTTAGGTATTTGCACTAGATGAATTGTGTGTCATATGCTGTAGAATTCCCATCAGCTTTGGAGATTTATTGTCTTCTGAGGGAAAATTCTCACTTTTAGACACAGGGGAGCCTTCCTCTTAGACCTAGACCTACAAAGCAACTATCCTTTGCGGGGGGGGGGGGGGG
>JAVJGG010000094.1:39868944-39902180 GCA_035590195.1 Aviceda cuculoides
GGGGAGATAAAATGGAAACAGAAAAATCATATTTTCCAGCTTAGCATTGGGAAGAGCGGGTAACCACAAACGAGATGTATTACTGAGGAGCACTGAGTGAAAAAATCTGTCGAACACCTGAAAATTTCTAACAATAGGCCAACCACAGCATTATCTGCCCCAAACACGTCACACTCTGCATCCCATCTACTTCCTTCATAGCTACTGACACAAAACTGCAGGAAAGGTACTCAAAGGAGAAAAAAAAAAAAAAAAAAAAAAAAAAGACTCACAACCAGCTCTGGACCAAACATGTTTTCATTCAGATGATCTTTCGAAAAAAAACCAAACACCAAAAAATGCCCAAATCCATCACCATGTCTGTTCACTGCTAATTAAAAATAAGACAGCTCTGCAACACAGCCCAAGTGATCTACCAGGACTTTACTACCCGAATTGTCTCAGAATATGTTTTGAATTACTTCACGCTTATTGTAAACAGTTGAAATTGTCATCTCAGGATTTGGTCTATTTATGATGCACTGCAGTTAAATCCTCTCCTCCCTTCCCCCTTCCTGAAAATCTTTTGAAGCTTTGATGCTTCTCAAAGTAACAGATGACACAGATCCGAGTCTGCTGCTGCCACCCAACATTGTTTATGGTACTAGACTCCCAGAAAGCCATGGAAGGGCCTCTGGTGAAGCCTGATTATTTTTGTGTAATAAGTTTTCCGTAAAATCCAGAAAGATATACAAAAGAGACTTCACCCAGCTTTCAAAAGATTGATCTCCCCATGCAAGGTTTGTTTACAACATTTTATAGCATACACTTTGGAAAGAGGCAATAAGGAAAGTGCCACTACAGGAAACAGTCAACAGTTCACATGGACACCGTCTTTTTTCATAACCTGTCTCAACAGAATGGCTTATACATCTCCTTCTTGAGCCTCCAAAATTCCTCAAAGAAAGGATTTCCTCAGGTTGTCTACTACTGTTTTCTAAGACTATCTTGCATTTTCATAAGAGCCTCTATCACTGCTGCAAACGAGCACCTATGAGGCAGAGATGTGCCACTATCTCCATTTGCAGATGAGCAACTACAGCACGGAGAAGCTAATTGATTTGTCCAAGATTACACAGGAACTCTGCAGCACAGCACAAAATTTAACAAGTCATTCCAGAGCCGTAACTACTTCCTCCCTAAACCAAACTTCTTCAGGTTATAAATATCCCAATCTCCATGGCATCCTGATCTGCCTCCGTGATTTCAATGTCCATCCTTGAATTAATAATAAAATTTAAAAGAACAAACAAAAGGTTCAACTTCTGCGAGGGCATTTTCTCTTTGCCCGGTTTAGACAGGATTATAGTTAATGTTTTAGTTGTCTATGTATTATTTAGGGTCGGATTCTAAGTTGTGCAAAACTAAAAATTAGAAGAGAAAGAAAAGCTATGGGGCAACAAAGTCCTAGGCAAGAAACCCAAGTGTTCTCTCTGAAGTTTTAGGTATGCAAAAGCTCAGGGAAAAAAAAAAAATCTTATACTTTGAAAAGTAGAGATTTCAAAAGTTTGCAAAGCAGGTCTTTATAAAGGAGAAATAATGGTCTCCACTGTACATCAAATCATAGAATATGTGGCTTATGGGACCTCAGAGGTTCCTGCTCATGTCAGGATCAATTCTACCTCTCTCATTAGCAGCTGTTTCTCTGGCTTTTCTGAAAATCAAGTGCATTCTGAGAGACTTCAAAGCTTCCCTTCCTCACTATATGCATGTAAATACATCCTTTTCTCATTATCTTCATTACTTAGCTCTTACTTGCTGCCTTGTAAGGCCATTCTTCTTGTCCCTGCGAGACAGGGAGCATATCTAACAGTGACACAGAAACGAATTACTCCCTCTTACTTTCCTGCAGCCATTTACACACTGGAAGATTTATCATGTCTCCTCCCAGCCTCGTCCTCTCTCAACTGACAGTCCCAGTTCTTTGGTGCCCACCATGGGCCATGGTTTCACACCTCCAGCCTTCCCTGCTCTCCTTCCCATGTTCTCCCCTGGTGAGCTCTCTCTCTCTCATTTATTTTAACGGCTGTTCTCCTTCCCGGTAATCATTCAGTGAGGATTTAGCATGAAACACGTGCAGTCTCCAGGGCTGCGCTCTCCTGTGAGGTTCAATGCCTCAGTGGTCTGATCCCCATCCCCAGCCTCCTGCCCACACTCAGGAGTACTCCAGGCACCAGATTATTAATTGAACCCCACTCTTCCGCTTGAGCCATTCGACACTTTTTTTTTTTTTTTTTTCAGAAAGTGAGAAGTCTAACCTTTCATTGAGGTATGCACCTAAACTACTGAATCACCGCTCCTTTACAGCCCTTTAAAAAAAGTCTTAATGCTGCACCGTGTTGCATATTGAAATGAAATTCAACAACATGAGTGCATGAGACTTTGCCTGTTAAAACATGACATATTACACCAGGCTTCTGGGGTTTGTACTCTTGAGTCATACAAATTAGTGGAATGCAAAGAGGAAGGCTTCTGGAAAGGTTCATTAGCGTCTCTATAAATAGCAAGTGTTTGCCAGATATGGGTACCACTACGTTGTATTGGCAAGTATCAGGAAACACAGTATAGTTAGAGGGGGACTTTGAAGCACAGGAGCAAGCCAGAGTCTTCTGGCAAGTTTAAAAGTATATATAGGTTTTTTTGGACATTTTCACCCAGGCTTATCAACGTATAAATAGAGAAGGGCTCCTCGGGGGTTCCCCCTACTGTGCTGATCGCCTGAGATGATGTGGGAAGGAGCGGTTTAGAGCCCTGTCACAAAGCTTAAATGAGAAGTCTTGCTCGCCAGAAGACTGAAGAGTTTCAGAGAGGAACTCTGGTGGACAACTCATCGAGATGCACAAGAAAATAACACTTAAGGACTGAATGAACTGCTTACACTTGGATGAAGAATTAGGAAGAGCAAAGATGCCACGTGTGTACTTGTCCCCTGAGGGACTCCTGAGAGACTGACTCTGAATTGCCTTAGCTGAGGGATGCTGTATTATTCTCTCAGACAACAGTTATTTGCTTTTACATAGAGACTGTTTTTAAAAAACCCTAAATTTCATGATACCTTTGATAAAGAAGGTATATCAGCTGCCCCCCCCAACAACAACAACTCAAGCAAATTTTAGTTTGCAAATCAAAATTCACAGATAAGAATCCCTTTCACATACAAACTTTACCTTAGGCTAAATACATGGGAAATAAAGTTATTTCCTTTCTATATATTAAGGCTGTGACGGTGACATTGCATCCACAGACAAAGTATAGCTCCCTAAAATTGAAGACACAAATTTGCACATTCTAAGAGATGTAGAGGAATGATTTTGTGGGTAGGTAAGGACAGCAATAAATTGCCGTATGACTTTATTTTATGCTGAATAAATTTCTCACTAACTCACAGCAGACTGTCAGGTGCCAGACAGCACACCAAAAGAAGAGACCATGAAAGTAGTTTCACTATTGCTCTTGAGGAACTTTTGAAACTCTCACTGCTATGACAAGAAAATATAGGCATATAATATAAAAATATAGAATGACAAAATGTAAAATGGCATGGTGGCTGATGAAAAAACAAAGCATACCATGGTATTTCCAAATCATTTGACCTGATTGTGATGGGTAATGTAAGAATTCACATTCAGCTTAAGTAATATACCTTGGTGGGACACAGCTTTGTGTTTTACCAATGATATAGTGATTTGTCTTTCACCGAGAAAGATAAAGATTTTGCTGGAAAAACAAACCATCATTGCCTTTGAAGACTTGAAGCAGAGACTTGACTCTTCATTTAAATTGTTTAGTAATGAAGGCTGTGAAGAACTTCTGTTATTTTTCTGTGAAAAAAAAATAAATTCATTTTCCCTTTGTTACTTGCCCAAAATTATTAGAATTATAGGAAATACTGTTCAGCTCTAACACACAATAATGGAGGAGCTCCACAAGGCACTTATTTCACATACATCAGCCAAAATGTCTGTGGCAGCTGATCCTGTTGCAATTTTTAAGCTCTTTAATGATGACACAGAAAATATCCATACTTTCAATGACTGAATACTGTTTTTATTTTTTTTTTTTTTTTACAATATGCTTTTTTTTTCCACTGGCTAGTCCTAAAATTAGAACGACACTATCTACATGTATGAAGTTCATGACATTGGCAAGTATGTTACAAGGACACAGTGATAAGCTCGCTGATTCTAAATGTAATTCCTTCCTAATAACACATCCTAGCAAAGCGGAAACATTGACAGGAATTTCAGTCAATGGTATATATATTCCCTCTCAAATACTTGATTTTATGGTTTGATTTCAACACACAATCTGGCTGTAACCTTATTCAGTCATTTTTTCCTCACACATTGTTGCAAAAAAATTTCAAACTATGATTTAAGAGCTGAATTCTGAGACAAGGTTGGAAACAGAGTATCTGTACGTATGTGTAGATAGAGATGATTTAGATATAGAAAGCAATATAGATATTGATATACCTACTGTATTGATACAGATACAGATATACCTACTGAGAATTTCAGCAATGCCGTGGGGAGGCCTCAGGAATCTCTTTTAAAGAAATAGCACAAAGCTAGCTGTCATTCTCTCCATCTCGAACACACAGATTTGGAGAAATTGCTAAATACTAATTCTGTGAAGGCTGAAAATAGAGTTGATTTCAATTCCACACATAGAGATTTCTTTTTAAATTAGTTAATAAAAAGATGGATGGAAGTGTGTGAAAACTAATAAATTCAATTTTAAAAATAAATTGATGCTTCATGATTAAGTTGCATATTTGAGAGCAGTAAAAATGTACCCATGAAAGAAAAATACATAATACACTAAAATACCATTTCTCAAAATGTTGTTTAAAATAAAATGTTTTCACGTCAGTGTTAATCTCCTTCAAAGAAAGGTGATCATGCTAAACTTGGGAGATCAATATGGCTCATCACACACTATAAAAATCCCAATTAATGTTCTTCACAGTACTTACAAGCTGCTCTTAAAGTGCCTCCAAGATTGCAACAGTGAAAATCCATGTACGCAGCACTGCAAACACTCCTCCTCTTTAATTCTTTGAGAACTAAAATCTTGAAAATATTTGTTCCCTTGTTCTGACAACACATGCGTGATTTATCCACACATGCAAGACATCCCTCTTACCCCCAGAGCAGCAAATCCTTGCTCCCTAAAAGTTGTGCAGCAAGAGTACAGATAGAAATAATGCTTCTAATCTGAAAAGGCCACTACCAAACTCAAATTGATGTCCCACTGCTTGGATTAAACTTTATTCCCATTTTATAGACGGAAAAGGGCAAGACAATAAAAGGGGAGATGCTTGACTGTAAAAAGAAAAGAATTTAGGTTTCCATCTCAAAAAAACCCCAACTGTTTCCATCCGTATCTTAAATTTGCCCTCTGCAACTCGCAGTGTTCCCAGGCTCTTGATGCTTGGTCTCCATAGAGTAGCGGTTTCCTTTCCTCTTTCCCTCCTATGGGGATCCTGGGAAACAACCGCTTTGGTCTGGAGGGCTCCCACAGATCACAGTTTAAACCAGTCCAGCCCTATTCCCTTTTTTCCTTTATAACCAACATACTATGGCAGTAATCAATTCTGCACTAAACTTGCAATGAAAAAAGGAGGTCAATATTCTGAAATATCTTTTTGTTGCAGTTGAAGTCTTTTACAACCAGAAATGTTAAAGTAAAAAATAGAAACTCAATAAAGTATGAAATATAGTAATTTATGTTTAATTATGGGTATTTAAGCTGATTTTAATTTCTCTCTGCAGGGCGTACTTTGGGGGTTTGGTTTTGTTTTTTACATATGCCACTCATTCACAGTAATTTACACGCCTGAATATATCTCAATAGCTACTTCACTAACAAACATGACATCTCTTGGCAATAAAAGGTTAAAATTCACTTTGCCCTCTGACTATAACAGAAATACCTTTGCAAGCTAATGACTGTAACAGGCTAGTCTGTTCCCGAATAAACATTCTAGGGATTTCCTGAGGTGTTGTTTTGTTTTGTCTTTTCTCCCCCTGCCCCCCCATCTTTTTAATTGAGGGAAAAGAGTTCGGAGGGCACAGCCAGCTTAGATGTTATTTCGGTCAAAAATGTGTATATGTTGTCCTTCTATACACTTTTTAAACTGAAAAAATACATTTACACTGCTTCTGGATATTCATTTTATAGAAAAAAAAAATCTTTAAAGCTTATCCAACTCATCTCCTTCTGCCAGCTTTCCTTGCCAACTCTTTCTTAGTAATGCCAGTAAATGCCAAAAAAAGTCTGGTTTAGACAATGTTTCTGTCTGTTGAAACCAAGAGAAAGGCAGTTTCTGTTGGAGATACTCGATTTAGGGATCCCACTTTTTCTTCTGCCGCTGAAAATGCACCCTGACCGTGTCAGCGTAGGCAGAAGGGAGTGTGCAGTGTTGAAAGAGTAATATGCTAGAAGTTGCTTTGAGGACAAAATTACACAGTTCCTCTTATTGGCCTTTCCCGCAACAGATTCATTTCCAGAAACTCCCCTCTCCTTTGAAAAAGGCAGATTCAGTACCTGCCAAGGAAACAGTCCTTTTTGGGGCAGGGATACTGTGGCTGTTTAGATTAACACATCTAAGAGCTTTTGTCTCATCACCACTTGCCAGGAGTTGAAGCAGACCTCCTTCAGCAGCATTTCTTTTTCAGTACAAGATGTACTCAATGTGAAAACATCTAGGGAAAGGTGATGGAATGGGTGAAACTAAAGTAAATAATGTCATCTGAGAGACACCAGTGTAGGATTTCATCCAAGATTGCTGCCCAAAGGAGCCTGCCATCTCCATCACTCACACAAATGAAGTGTGCCAGAAAATAGCATCCAACAACGTGCAAAAATTAGGCACCTCAATGAAGATCGGATCCTCCCCTAGCTAGGCGGCAGCTCTGACTAAAAAAGTTTGCTCCTTTGCCCATTTGAGTGGCTCAGGTAACAAATACTATTCCCCAGAATACTAAAATTATCTATAGGCTTCACTTTAAACACACAGTGTAAAATGCTGCCACCTCAGAAGGAGGCAAGTCGCTCCAGATGGTGATGACTGGCTGCGAAGGGTTTGGCAGGTTCACCCCAAAAAGACCATTTTTATGGGGGTCTGCTGAAGCGCTCCTCAAAGGATGCGGTCGGTGGGGAGAGAAGGAGCAGACAAGTAGATGAAGACTGCCAAGAAACTGCTCAGTAGATCCTGGTGGAAGGAGATGGCCAGAAGAGGAAAGGGGGACCAAATTCATTCAACAGAAGCAAAATAAAGTTGATCCTAAGGCAGGAGACACAGTAAGGGCCAAGGAATGAGGGCAGGACCTAAGAGCACTTCATTTCCTGAGAGTGATTCAAACTTCAGAGGAAACAACATATTAGCGTCCTGGGACTTGAGGCAGAGGATGAAAAGGCAATGACAAAGTCAGAGCTGGAGAGCTAAAGGGAGCTTAATGCATTCTGGTTTGCTGAGGAGCAACAAGACGTGACAAGACCCCTCCTTGGATTTAGCGGCCCCATCAAAGCGACCACGTGTGTCTAACTGCTGTATCGGGGTGAGCAGACACGTATGTCAGTGCCACCAGCATCGCTAGCAGATTCATCGTTACACTGACCAGAAATATCACCAGCACATCCTTGCAGGACAGGGATGAGATCAAGTCCAGCAAAATGCCGGCAGACTCCGGCAGCACCCCCGCCACGCACACGCGTCATACAAATGGAAATGTGTCGCACAAATTATCACCGAACGCATTTCTTCTCCAGTCTCACTGAGCTTCATCACTCCGCCGCGTCTACAATGCCAGAAATTGCAATCGTTTTGTTAAATTAAGCTTCGAAAGCTCAATTATACTTTAAAACTCTGTCCTTGAGGAAAGACAGTGCACAAAAGGGACACACAGTTTCCTCAAGAGACAAATGGAACACAAACTTTCTGCTATGATATCAAAATGATACAGATCATTTTTTCCTCATCTACACGAGCTTTTCAAATACAATTGGCAGATTTTTTGGCAGTCATTTTATTTCTAGAAAAATAGCAACACTTTGAAATCCTTTTATTGTCAAGATATTACTTTCACGTTTTAAAAAAAAGCTTATTAAATCAATCCTAATTATTTTTTCTTATCAAGCTTTAAACTGCATATAACCTCTATGATTTCTCATTAGAATTCTGAGAAATGAGAAGTATTCCTATAGAAGAGGTAAATCAACCAGGGTTTGAGTAAATCATATTGAAATAGAATTATAATTCAACAACAAAGGCATCAGAGGCTTGTTAACAATAGGACTCAGTGGATCGACCAGCTAAATTTACCTCTTCATCCCTGAAATATACACTGAGTACAATTCAATTTACTATGGCTTCCTGAGATAAGGGTCTTCATCACAGCATATGTCAGCAGCTCTTAGTTTCCATGGTCTTGCCCTGCTCAGAGGACTTTAGTCTTTGGAGCAGCCCCAAGTGCTTCTGCTGTTACCTGCAAGCCCTCGAACAACTCCCTGCCGGAGCCCAACACTCCCTATACCAAGAGCATATGGCAGGAGAGAGCCTGCCATAGGAGTTGCCTTGTGTTCAGTTTGACTCAAGGCAATCACAATAAGAATTAAGAACAAGGGAGATTCTCTTTCTGCCTGTAAAAAAAATGATCACATGTTCGTAGCTGGAAAGCAAAGTATTATTTTAATCCAACACTGAAATTCATACCTTACGCTTGCAAGATCTGTTGCAAGAGACATGAAATAGCCAAGTATAAGCTAAATTAATTCAATATGGAAATGCCTCCGTACAAGCACTTTACAAACCCAGCATAACGCTGCATAATTGCAAGAACTTAGTTTTAGATTTTAATACCATGTTAAAGGGTTGCTAACATTAATCGCATCATTAAGATCAAAATATCTTTTCCGTTTTATTACGGAAAATACGATCTGTTTGTTTGGTTTGTGTTTCGGGTTTTTTTGGTTTTTTTTTTTTTTTAAATACCAGTCTGCAAACTCCTGTCAAAGAACATCGCTTCAGCCCCATCACCTTACAGAGGAACATATGAACGGATTCCTCACGCTCAAATCTGAGACACTACCTCATAGCCGGTGGGTCGCAGGCAGCAAATGCAACAAAGCACTTCTGCAGAGTCCCATCGTGTACAACTGCTGGCAGAGGGAGGCTGGCTGGTACGCGGAGACAGAGCTCGCCCAAGACTATTATATCACTGGCAACCTTTACTGGCCAAGTATGACAAAATTCCTCCCAACAGCTCAGCATGATACAAGCTCATGAAAGGGACTTTCACCCTGTTGAGGGCTCCAAGATGCTAAGGGAAGGCGGCGGGGGGGGGGCGGGGGGAGAGTGTCTGGTAGATGGTTAATATAAAACTCTACATTTTCTGTTTATTGAAATAGCAATCTCTCTCAATAATATCCGCTATTTATATCATGCATAAACTATCGCACAAAACTTTACAAACTTAACACACTGTATCACTTAAGCTAAAAATGAAATGGACCGTTTTCTGGGATGAATCCCAATTGCTTAACACTTCCCAGTATGCCCAAGCGTTTCAGGCAGGAAATGAACACTAGTATATCTAGTTGAAACTAGGGCACTGATTCAGTACAGACAGAGAAAAGAATTTCCCCTACTCAATCACCAACACAAAGTTTTTATTGGTGGTCCCAACTCCAGGAATTTCTCAAGCCTGTAGCTGCTGTGTAAGATCCAGCAATCCCCTAGAAGCAGGATACACCTACTGACATTTCTAAAAAAACTCATAAATGATATTATCAGATTGATCAATTGGTTAAACGCAGGTATAGGGCTGACTGAGAAGAAAGGAACACGTCTTCTGCCCTGAGGACCTCCTCTTGCACAAGATAAGGTGAGAGGGATGGCTTTAAGCTGCTTTTGCTCACCCAGTGAAGCAATCCAACCCTACTAGTACAGTCATAGAAATTCAACCGAGTACCAGAGGAGGTGACACACTCCCTTTCCTAATAGCTTCATCACAAAAATTATGCTATTTCCAAATTAAACAAATGTAGAAGTGTTATTAAATAATAGAGCGTATTTGAACTAATTAGCCCTCACAGTGGCCCTACAAGGCAGGGGTATAGGTATAATAAAAAGCAAAAGAAATAACAGATTGTTTACTAGGCTATTAAATTAATGACTACCAGGTTACTAATTAAAGGCTCAAGGAGCAGATCTCCCAGAGAACTTTACCGAGGATTAGTGCAGTTTCTCACACCGCTGAGGCTGTCTGTGCCAAGCTACATTCCCAGCTGATGACACAGCCTGAACAGCATGCACGGCTCTGCCTCTTATATTTGATACTCATGAGTCATAAAAATATGGAGAGGACTATAAATTCTGTTTATGCCTCTCTCTCTTAAGATATGTAAAACAACTATGTAAAAGAGCTATGAAAGCTGTCCTCTCGGTCTTCAAAGACTTGTTTAAGCAGCGCTGTATGATTCCTCTTAATACAATTGTCTGGAAGTCTAAACTTTGGTAATTATTTCAAATGAAAAAGAACAGCAGGAGGCTCTGTTGAAGGGAATATAAACAATTATCACTTGCACGAAGGCTATGCCAGTTATGAAATAAACTTGAATGGGTTTGCTCTTGAAAACACTGAGCACTAAATTAATTATCTGACATAGCAGGCCTCTCAGCTGTACTCCATGCATCAAATCCTATCTTAGAGTCACACAAGAACACCGAGAGGTACAGCAAAGAGGGAAAATGTGAACTGCCACCAAGATCTTGTTAAATTGGGGTCTTTCTAATGGCTGCATCAATAACTTCATAATAATACTGAAGCTGGTGTGCACACCGTAGCTCCGGATGATAGACTGGACTATGATAGACTGTGCCTGTTCTGCCAGTTTGCAAGAGAAATGCGGTAATGCAAGAGCATAAAGATAGGATCAAATGGGTAAGGCTCATCCCCGCTTGGCAGCTTCGAATATGTTCTTGAATCTCCAGCATTATCCCTGCGACTTTTTAGCAAATTTAAAGTTATTTCTTGTTCCTTCCAATGATTTTTTATTCTGATAGCAAAAATCCCTACTTCAGTAGCTGTTGAATTAGGGCCTTACATTGAAGGCATGAAAAAAAATGCAAAAAGGTGAAAAGAATCAGTGTAATATCTGATACATTTGATAAATCTGGAGAACCATAAAGATAACTAACAACTGTCAGAGCACATGATACTTTTACAGACAGTGGAGAACTTCACATTGAGATTCAAGTAATCAGTGTCCAGAATGACATACAGATAATCAAGATTCCGCTGTTTGTTTATGAACGCAATCCATAACACAATACTTCATGAATGAGGTGGGCAGAAATGCAAAAGCTACTTCTTTGCAAGTTCAGTGAGATGCAATGCATGCTAAGCAGTAAAAAATGGTAATCTTCTGCCACTTTACATGCAGAATCTTTTGAGTTGTGACAAGCGTACACTTAAAAACCAGAAGAAATATGGTCTAAGTATATATTTATAGCTGGCCTTCATCTTTATCTTTGCATTTCATTGCTAGAGTTTATATTCAAAGTATAACATAACACCAAGAAAGAAAAAAAAGTGTGCTACATGAAAAGGAACTGTCTTCTCATCTTTCTTTTCTCCTTTTTTTGAAAACTCTTCTTTAAGATTTCGATTTGCAAACCTGATTTATACCAGCCCAGCCAAAGGAAGGAAACTGATCCACACTAGCTCAGAATCTGGCCTTGAAATCTTAAATTTGGTGCAGCAGTTTTAATGTTTTCTGAATCCAGCCCCCTTCCCCCAGGGGAAACAAACTTCTGATTTATTTGGATTTAAAAGTCATCGGTGTTGGGGTCATAGGTGTTCTTCATCAGGGAACACTCTGCAGGTCTGCCCACCATGGGCATCTTTCTTTTCTTTCGCTTGTCTCTAACCCCAACAGCAACAGATCTGAATCTCCTGGTGTGTGGAAAACCATCCAGCATCTGCCACCAAACAAGAGCTCTAACTCTCTGCAAGGTGGGGGAGAAGTTGCTTTTCCAATATACTTTTTATACATCGAGGTCAGTGGCAGTACTTTAAAAAAGTCAGGTGAGACTCACTGTGATTCACATGGATTAAGGGTCTAACCCATTGACAGGTATGTTGTGTATATCTGCTTTCTCATGGTTAATTATTTTTAAGAAGTTACACAGCAAGATTTGCTCCTTGTCCTCTATACATCACCCAAATTTAATGTTAAAAACCAAAATTCTCTGCACCATTTGAAAGCAACTAGGACTGGCAACTTGCAAACTCAAAGGAACCTAAAGCATTTTGGGGCTTTCCAGCTTCTCATATGGCTCTTGGGAAACCGTGCTCAGCTCCATGCTACCTGGCTACAGGTCCTTCAATACCTGCCCAGGTTCAGCTACATTCAAATTTCTCTTTACGAATGGCAATCGTAGCCTGACTGGAGCATACACCTATGTATGGAGCAGTTTAATGTTGCACTCAGATGGCTACAGAGATCAGAACTACAAAAGTATGTGCATAAGCATCAAAAGAGGCAAAGCGTCACCCAATAAGAGGAGTTGCACCTAACTTGTTCGTATGCTTTTAGAAACCAAAGAGGATTCAATCTTTCAAAGTGCTTGATCAGCCTCACGATTATATCCAAGTCCTTGTAGGTGCCAGAAATGGCATGATAGATCCTGCACAGCCAGGGCTAGAGAAAAACCCCACAACTGAATGACAGATGCCACAACCTGAGGACTCTGTTTATTTGTGTAATTGGTCGTATCACGTATACACAAAATGCTTTCAATTTCCCAGAAACGTAATGCATTTTAAGACCTGGCCTAAACCCTGGATACCAAGCCAACTTCATTAATGAGCGTGTCACTCTGGGAGAATGACTGTCGGCTTAGCGCAACACCACGCTGGGATCCCCCCCAGCGTTACAGCTCTGTCTTGTCTGCCCTGGATGGTCTCTGGCAGGCGTTTCCCCACAGTTACGACCTTTTCAGCATAGAAATGGAGCCAAGAAACCCTTAATACCCATGTGAAACGCTTCCTGCCTAGCGCTTGTCTCTCCGAGAGAAGGCACGTGCTTCAGGTCTAACACGACCGATATTACCTGACCTACAGCTCCTGTGATGCAGGGATCTGGCACACATTAACCAGTGTGTGTCCCTAACAGGGTGTGAGGATAAAAGCTGAAGCCAAACAGATGGTCTTCTAAAAATCTTCCCTAAAGTGTTCTGTGTACTAAAACATCACTTACCCAACTCTCATCAAACTTGGCTTGATTTGCAAGTCTCAAGCCAAGTTTGAAGAAAAATATTTAGCTGGAAACATGTGGGGAAAAGAGTCTTTTTCTTGCACTTGAATAATATAAAAATGAAACAATTTTTTTCAGACCTTAGAAAAAATTTAAGAAAAATAGAACCCAACCCTCTTGGGTTTAAACCAAGCACTGGCGAAAAAAATCGACACAGAATGCAAAGTGATGAACAAATGAAAAAGAGAAGTGGAAGGAGAACTGGAGCTGTAATGTATAATGACCTATCAACACATACTGTAATGCCCACAAAATTTCAGCAAAGAGGGAAATCACATCTGTACCGAATATGGGCAGCTATTGTTTGAAAGCACAGAGCAACGTTGCGTTGCACAACACTTCAGGGTCCTGATTTCGCTGTCACACACCCACAAATACAGTTACTCGTCAGTAGTCCTGACTAGCAACAGCCGGGTGCTCAAAATAGTAGCCACTAATTTTAGCAGCATTTTCAGGATTAGCAACAGAATATTATATGCAGTTAATAAAAGAATGTAACTGGGAACCATTGAAATATTCCAACTGAAAATGATCTAAATTTTCTGAATGCAACAAAGGATGCCAAGAGAAATGTTAACAAATACTAACTAGATGATCAGCATCGTACAGTTGCAAAAACATACGTGCATTTCCATAGTAACGTCTTGTAAGTATACATATTTTATTTTTTAAATGCGCTTCACTATATAAAGTGTTTGCATGAGCGTATGCACCTTTTTAAACAAGAAGGAAGCAACAGCATTTTTGAAATCATATTACCACAATTTGATCCTGGTCTTAGTCTCTTGTAGTTTTGTCTTGGGGTGGGGAGAAAATTGGTCTGCCCAGTAAATGATAGGTCTCTCCAGAAACAAAACCCTATATTTATGCTTAGGAAAACCCAAATTCTTTAAATATAATTTGATTACATGTCTGATTTTAAAATTGGATTTTTTGTACCATTTATTTGAACTGTCATTCTTAGGAAGTACCTAAATCACTAGATGTCCTGGAAAAAAAGTACACCCTAACTGTATTGAAGCAAAGCCAGGTTAAAGTTAAGTAACTTTTTTATTTTTTTCTTCTCGGTAAATGTAATTTTACTGCTGCTGAAATAGCAGGCCTGTGTGTTTGCGCCATCAGACAGTGTGACTAGTTTCAGCTTTTTTGCTTCTGCTCTGCACAGTGTACTGCATAGACAGCCCTCAACAAGAAAGTCATTAGCTTAATAATAATTCCTGACAGATTCTGAATGAGATATTCCAACAGATACTGCAGTGACTCTTGGGGTAAATAAAAGGACAGCTTTATCTTCAGGATGGAAAAGAAAGAGTAGGCTGCACTAAATGACTAGCAGGGTTTCTCAGGGACTAATTGTTAAGCAGGAGTATTTACGATCAATGGATTGGAGAATGGGACTATCATTGCGAGGCAATTAACTATACACAAATAACTTTAATACTTTGGCATTTTTATAACCACCAAGTTATTTATTTTACTGTACATTCTATTCCAATACCATTTCCCTGGTTACAAGTACACAGTACTTCATACTTTTTTTTACTTCATATAAAATTAAAATAAAACAGAGGAACACTTGGAAATGAGCTGAAGAAAAATAGGTCCTATTTAACCGTCAAATACAACAGTATTTAACTTTCGTGCTTTTGATCAATATTTATGTGACAAGCTATTCATTACTCTTCTCCTCTACCAGTTTAATGCTGTTGTTCTTCCCACAGCCTGATCTGTGCTTTTGTGTATTTAATTTATAACAGTTTCCATGGAAAAGAAGTATTCAAAGAAAAAAAAAAGTGCTGATACAGCACGTGGATCTTTCTACCAAACCACAAATCTTTTCTAATGTTCATCTTAAACTGAAAGCAATTCTGGGAAACAAATTAATGATATAAATCACATTATCATTACTCACATAAAGATACTCTGTTGTAAGTCTTTCAGAAAGCTACAGTGAGTAGCTAAAGAACTCTATATGGAGAATGCCTGTTTCTAATTAAATGATCTAAAAATAGAGTTGCACATACATCTAGGACCAAGCCATCTGTGTTATCTCTCTAAGATAAGCCATTATACACCCACAATGATATCCCTTTCATCACTGTAGATATTCAAACCTAGAACTGGCCCTTCTTTCCCATTTAGGAAGGGAAAAAGAAAAAGGAAGGAAAATTTTAATCCAGACAATGTTGTGTTTTTTTAATTCAGGTCCCTTGTTTTGAAATCTCTTTTCGCACCTACTTCTGTCAATCAGCAGCGTGATTCAAAAATGTGTCCCTCAAACGGTGGTAGTAGTCAAGTAGGATTTCTCCATGAAACATTTTCCAATGCAGTAAAGCTGTTTCTAATGGGTTGTCTGGGCTGTTTGCATTGTTTGCGTGTGATGTCTTTTGCTTGTTTTTTTTTGTTTGGGTTTTTTTTGAACTATTTAAAAATTTAAAACTTTTTTTCTCCTCATTCTGACAATTAAAAGAACAATACAAAAAGTAAACTGGAACAAAACGGGACCTGAGTTTAAAAGGTTGGGTAAGAGATTCCCATGATATCTTTGGTGATAAACAACAGCAACAACAGCCTGTCTTCACACTTCAAGCAGGAGACCAAGGAGACAGAAAACAGCTCTTTTCTCCTAAAACCAGCTACCTGTATTATCAGCCAATGTCTGAGGCAAAAAAAGGAGGAAAGCTTCTCAGAGCCTGTCAAGAAGGGGAAACAATCCCAGTTTAGTCAGAGCCAGTGACAGATTATCCCCTTGTTCGGCAAAGGGAAAGCAGAGTGTGAAGGGAGACTTGCCCTTGATTGCGTTTGGGGGCCATCTCCCACGATGGGATCCGGGTAATGCCTCAGGCTGCAGTCAACCAAACAACATTATTTACACTTTTCCTTAAAGTTCTTGCTGTCAGAATGTATTTAATCAAACAAACCTGCTTGTTATACTTGACCCTCCCTCAGTTTGGGGGCTGTTTTGCTGTTGTGTGTGATACAAACTCAAGCAATGGATGTTAACCTCTCTAAAAAAAATATCTCACTTCAAGCTTCCATTTATGCCATCAGAAATAAGAATGTCACTTTACAGTAGAAAGGTATTCATTTCAAGCAAAGACTTTATCCATTTTCTTAAATTAGGAAGTAACAATTTTAGACAGCAGACTCTACGAAAATACAAAAAACAGACACTGTGCATTTACTTTCCTCTAACGCCTTCCAATTGTTATACATCTTACAATGAAATAATAGGCAAAATGAAGACTAACCTTTGAATAAATGCCATTTAGTGGTCTCCACTGTTCTCCATTCAAAAGGAAGGGAACTGTTATCTCATAATCTTTTGACTGGTCCTTTGGCATCCGCTGTCTCGAGGACTCCAATTTGCTGTCCACATTCTCGCCTAGGGACAGGGAGAAGCACTTCATGTGAGTCAGGAACAGCATCTGACAACAGGAATCTTGTTATTTAGGGGACCTGGCAGCATATTTCAAAAGGAAATAATTCAGGAAAAGAATTAAACATTAAAACATTGTGGGATTGTACTGTCAGTGTCAAAACCTACACAAATTTCTAAGAGAGCTGGGGTTCTGGGAGAGAAGTGTCAAGGTGATTCCCACTGTTGACTAGATGGTGCATTTCTGCAGCAGCAGGAGACAAAGACTGTACATAAGGAATAGAGATACCAGGATGCAAAGCTAAAGAGTTGGGATGCAAGACTTAAAGTTTGGAGAGGTATTGGCACCGCTATTTAAAGTGTTAAATTAATAACCATGCTAGAGTTTGGATTTTGTTTTCTGTAGGTGGCTATGCAGTAGGTGGCTATCTTTTCAGTGTCGTCATTAAGAGGGTAAATAAGCTGCAGGGATTTTAAAGAGATAATATTTTATCAGCACTATTTTTCCATAATTAAGGTAAGAAATTAGCCTTGATCATTCCACTCCCCAATCCCTCTTCTCCCCATCCCTCTTCCCAGATACAGTCGCACTGGTTCAGACTCAGATCGGAGGTGGTAGGAGGGGGGGACAGTGCCCCTGGGAGCACTACTGGAGCCCAACTCTCCTGGGGTGAACAAACCCTGCAACTGCACCACACGGGCTCCCTAAGGGCAGGGAGTGACCCCAGATTTTCCCTTATCTCCTTCCCATTTCTGCTATGGGGTCAGCTGGTCCTCACACTTTGCAAGTTGGAGTCACAGCATGGATGTAGCAACCCGGTCTGGGGTTCCTGAAAGCTCCACGTTTATGGTATGCAGCAGATTTACCATGTTTAATCCTTGGTATTTTATTATCCCCCAAACACTTAATGCACCTTCTTACTCTGCTAAACATGGAAATGTACGGTTGTACTCCATTTTAACAAGTCTGAACTGTGTACAACAAAAGACTGAATATTTATGTAGCAGCCTCAGCATTTCTATATGGACACGCAACAAGGTCACAAAGTACGGAGAACTCCATAACATCAAGGATGCATATTCTCATTAGGCGGGGGGGGAAGTCTGGAAGAGAATATAAACTCTCATTGAAATAGTGCTCTACTCCCACACAGTCAGATGACTTCAATTCATACTACAATGTCAAAAAGCTATTTGCATGCAACATTTATCAAGTGTTTTTCCTCTCACTAAACATACTAATGGTATCACGCCTGTCAAAGCAGAGTCCTAAAAACCAGTATCATAGTACAAGAGCTGGAAACAGTATTGAAAATAAATCTTAAAGACAAGACAGAGATGCCTTCCAGGTGCCGTAGGTCAGCCAAAATGCCAGTGGGATTTGCCACACTCTGGACCTACCATCACTCTGAATTTTCCGGTGCACTTGGACCCCACGAGGATGACACCTGAGCCTTCGCTGCTGCTCTAGAGAGGTGTCCATCCTCTGTTAAGATGGAGAATGTTCAGTGCTACCTTTCTTTCTCCTTCCCCTTATTGTCTTTGTGCTAGGAGCTGCAGAGGGAAGGCAACAGGGCAGTGTTTTAGAAACGAAACCATGGCTCAGGGCTGAACTATGTATGGGAGTGGGAGGAGAGCGGTAGGGTCAGACCTGCCCACACTGCCCAGTGCTCGGTATTGTCATCCCAGCAACCTGACCTACCCTCTTTGGTCACCTAACACGCTCTGAGGACCAAAAGCTATGTTTTGAGCAAAATGACCCCCATTTAGTCACCATTAGAATTAATTTAAAAACATCTATGTAGTCATTACAGTTAAGCCGACATGAGAGGAAGACAAGTTCAGTATTTTCCAGCATGCTTTTAAAAATATGACACTTTCCCTGAGACACCAAAAAAAAGACCAAGATAAAAAGGTAAAGTATATTGGGGAGAGGAAAGTTGCCTGTTACACGGGTGTTCCTGTAGAGAAAAGGATCTCAACCCACCCTCAGTGCAGCCCAAGTGCCAGAGGTCTGGGAGGACGCAGTGTCAGCCCTTGAAAGGGATGCTCCGAATCCTGCACACAACGGGGTTCATCCCTGTGGAGGTGTATGAGATACCATCTCATCTGCCTAGGAGGGTCTAAACAGAACCTCACGGCTTTTTATTCTGATTATCAGGCATGAAGCTCCCTGCACAGAACAGAAATTTATGAAGCATATCTCAGAGAAATGAGAAAAGTTTGGCTCTAGCCCTGATTTTTTTTTTTTCTTGGCTCACTAGAGCAGTCTCAACTATATGAATTAAATGACTCAGGCCCTTCTATTTTTTTGTAGGATTTGCATTCTGAAAGTTTCATGAGATCTAAGTTTTAAGAAAGCCTGTGAGCATACTTTTCCTCCCACGGATGCATTGTCTACATCTCTTCCACGCGGTGTTACACCATGGAGCTGCAGCTAGATATCAGGGAGCATCAAAGTCATTCTGGTGTTCCTACATGTGCAAGTTGCCTTTCTTATTAATTCTGAAAAGCATTAACATCACAACATTACCCAAAACAAAAGAAAAACGGGAGGAGGAGGGATCAGCATTTGTGCACAGATGTGTTATTCCCTCATTACATGGCATGGTACAGAAAGTGCAACTGCTATAAAAATATCATGGGAAAAGGGAACAATATCTACACAAAGTGTGGATCAGTTTTGCCACTCCTACTTCTATTCCATCATGACAAAGCGATGCTTGCTGTGCATAACAAAGTAAGGTTACAATGAGCAAATTTAATCTTACACACATGCTTATTTATCTGCACGCTGAAAAATGCATATTGTGCAGAAGTGTTGATAGTCTGGAGACAGACATCAAGACAGGTTTATAGGCAGCAGTTATATCTTTATTGGAAAAGATAATTTATTTGGGGGAAACAGAACAGACAAGCTTTAGGGTTTGCAAACTCTTCTGAAGCCATAGCATTTATAAAACACAAAACCAATTTCTGTCTAGTTGCTTTCCTTCAGCCAAATATTTTGCTGCTTATCTGAATGTTTTTATTTAAATTATTGGGTGTGACAAAAATCACAGCTTCCTGCAGAAGGCAGAGAAAGCACTGCAACTCAGTCACAGGGCCTCATGCTGAGGAGCACTTGAGCACATGCTTAGTGTTATGCACTTGCTTAACTCCCAACTGTCCTCAGTGTGATATATGCACATTACAGTTTCTTTTGTAAATCAAATAACGATGTTTTTCTGATTTAAGGTCATTATATTTACATATCGTGTATATTTCTGAAAGACTAAAAAATGAAGAAACCTGTATAACTGGCAGGTAAACTCTAGATAAGTCTTTAAATATAAAAGTAGGGGGAAGATAAAAAGGTAAATCCTTTAAATAGGATTCTGCAGCTGATTGCAAAGCTTCAAAGAAAACGTTGCAGAAAATAAGGGATCACAGCCAACGAAGAGCAATCCACACGTATCCATCTGAGATGGGAAAGGTGATGGCATTTAAAGGGCCACTGAGCCTCACCGAACAACGGGACGCAGACATAAGAGACATGGGTAGAAGACTCTAAGTCAGGAGAAAAAAAAACAAACCCAAAACGTAAGAGATTCAGGCCAAAAAACCCATAGGCATAGAAACTGAAGTTGAAGTGTGCAGGGAACTTTGATAAGATGGGACAAACAGATGTGCAGCCCTGAGTCTGAGCAGGAGTGGGGGCTTCTGGGTACGTATAAAGGCTGCTGGCAACCTCGGAGAGCCTTCGGCACACACGGCCCTCGCCTCAGACAAAGTAGGAAATACCTAAGAAATCATCCCAGTGAGGGATGCTTCACCCAGTCTCTCGCACAACGGCTGAACAAAACACACCCCCGGTTTTCTTCTGCTAGTTTCTGGCCACCCGTCTCTGAGCGTAAGCCCAGCCCTCCCAAAGAGCATCCGAGGGGAACCGTGAGAGGAACGCGATGGGATGGGACTGGACATCTGCCCTACCGAAGGGTTTCCATCACCTTGATCACATCCCGTGAGCTCCCAGTGCTGCAGTTCTTCATGTACGTAGACGTGCTGGTATTTCCTCTCTGCCACTCTTCATCTCCTTTACCCATTTTCATTATGATTTCTTTGAAGCTGGAACCATTAGAGTTGTTTGCATTACATTAATAATGAGGCCTCTTCTCTATGGGGACTTTTTGTGTTACAGCAATATAAATAGTGTAATAATTGAAATCAGAGAATTTAAATTTTGGTAACGTGTCATGAGAGGGGAAGAAAATCAGGCCATCTGTATTACCAGAAACTTTTATTAGACCCAGGTTTCCTATCTTTTGTGTCACATGCACCTACTTACTCACCTACTTATTTTCCATTTCAGTGAAATTCTGTCCAGTTCTTCCTGATGCAAGCTCGCCTCCCACTTTTTCACATGAAAAACTTCACAGTTGTGTCTATCTGTTTTCTATTTTCAGCCTGCACTGAAGGTAACGCTTTTGATCCACAAGCAGCCCACAAGCTGATGTAGCGCCCTTTATTCTTTTTTTTTTTTTTTCAGTAATATAAAGGATACTTTGTACAAATGGTGAGATGAGTAGATGTTATCTGTCAGTGACTTTTGTGCGGCTTAAATATTTTTCATCTGCCATGTACTTCTACAACTTTTCTTCTTTGCACAGTATCATACAAGGACTTGTTGGCAAGGAAGTTAAAAATAATTCTCATCTTTTTGCTTTGTATTTCAGTTCCTCCAAGCTCTGTGCAAAATAAGCTCCAAGCATGCAACGTGACATCTTTGTTTAATGGCTGCTGCCTCCTGAAGAAGCCCAGACACACTTCAGATTTGCATTTACTTAAAATTAATAAGCTTTTAGCCAGGCAGTGCAATTTATTTGTCCTTATGCTAAACAAAAAGGTGAATGCTCCCAATACTGAGTGGGTCTGGATAAAATGGGCTGAAGTGGAAGGAAAAAAAAGAAAATGACCCCCCAGCTGCACACCCCTGCTGTCCTGCTAGTGCTGGTTTTGCTCCCCACACCCCTGGCACGGCACAGGAGAGAGGAGTCAGACCTGGATGGGGGCTATAAATACCATGGACCTATGCACATACAGATTTACAATAAAGCCAACGCAAGATGCTGTGCTTCCTTCCCATTGCCTTCCCAGTGTGGATGTGTGCCTTCCGGGAGTCCCATCGTCACATCTTGTCTCACACACATTAATGTGATTCCACTGGGGTCCCGAGGCACCCAGGGGCTCTTACAGCCCCAGCACCCCACTAAAGCCCAGCCCAGGGCCGATGGCCCCAGCCCCAGCGATGCTGCAGGATGCCCATCTCCAGCCCCCACCACAGCCTCCTCCCCGGCACATCGCGCCCAGACACCCTTCACGTCACCCACTGCAGTTACTGCCGAGTTATGAAAATAACACCAGCGGGGGACTAAAAAAGGCTAAATTAAATTAAATTATATTATCCTTGTGTTACCTTTCACATTACAAAGGGGCTAGGAATTGTAAGTCACAGCCTATCTACTTTTTCCTCTGCAACAAAACACGAATGCACCGGAATAATCTTAGTATAGAAAAGAATAATAGAACTGAGTAATCTTCCCGCAAACTGAAAACATCTAATGGCACTGCTCAGTATTGCAGGGCTTTGGACAGAAAGGGCGTCCTTTATCCATTTCCCTCCTTGTTGTCTTCAGCTTCCCCAGCTTAGTTCACAGTCAGTGGGATCCACCATTCAGACGGGTCATTTGGATGGTTCTTCCCATGGAGGAAGGATGATATACACGTCTGCATCCAGCACTCACTGGACCATTGGCAACCAGTTCTGTGACAGGGAACCAAGGCATTCCCACAGGCTCTGCTGCCAGACAGCTTCCCCATAGCCTGGGACACCTTGGGTCTGCTCTGTGCCACCAGCCCCAGCAAGCTGGGCAGGAATCCCAACAGAGCCACTACTGCTGGCAGGGATGTCCATCAGGTGGGAAAAAGCTTTATCCCCCTCATCAGTTGCCTTTCTCTCATATCTTATTTGGGATGATTCTTTTATCACCTCCAGATTCAAAGTAGAACATTTTAACCCCAAACGATCAAGCTTACACACTGAGAGAGGAGGACCAAGCATCTGCCCTTCAAGATGGGGGTGAACTTAAGAAATTTAAGAAGGGGGTGAAACTGGGTAAGGAGTAGAGACTACCTACCAAGCACATCGCTAACCAGCCAGGTAAAGGAAGGTTTCTACCAAGGTTCAGCAAGAAAATGTATTAGGATCAGTCTTAGTTTTCCTGTCAGCAACCTTTACTTGATGTGCCCAAGCGTCCTCCTGAAATCCAGTGCTCCAAGTTAGGAGACAATGTCTGCACAGAGGAGGACAGAAATATTACAAAAGAATCCAACAACTTGCAGGCTGGAGCAAAGGGCTGAAACCAAGTAGTACAGAGTGGAGGGTCGTACCCTTAGGGACATGTAAATTTTCTGCTCTAAGCGGTAATCTTCAAAGGCAAACCGCACCAGAAAGACCCATACATGCTATTCAGTATACCATTGATGTCACGTGAAGCAAAGACAGTCCTGGAACAATGGATCAAAAGAGGTTTTTCCAGTGAATATCAGATATTGAAGTTACTCCTGAGAGTGAGCGATAGAAGCACATCTGGAATACTGTGGGCATTTCTCCTCACCTACATTCATGAAAGATTAATTCAGCCTGGAGCTGGTGGATTGGAAAGGCTGCCAGGGTGAGCAGGCAAGTGGAAAGACTGAATTACAAGAAAGGAACTAAAAGAATTATTTTGCATAATCTAGAAAACCAGAGATGTCAGGACCCATGGTTGTCCTTTAGCTTTATATACCTCTTGGTATTTATCTTGCCAGTGCCGATATATTTATAGATGGAAAGAATATAAAGTAGCTATACATGAAGTTAGATAGGACTGCAGTATAGAACTGAGCAAAGAGGATCGCATCCATCTCTTGTGCATCAAGGGAAAAAAAATTAAACATCAACTTGCTTTAAATAGAAATTGTTAACATTAGGACTCGGCCTATATCATGCCAAAAAAAAAAAGGCATCTACTGTCCAACTATCTGGCCAAGGAGTGGGGACGTGTGCTTCCAGTCCTCTATTTCACTCCATCTTCTAGCAAAAGCCAAAACATTACCCAAGCTAAACATTATCCAGGCAGAGATCTTGCTGAAACCACCTTCTAGAATGGTACCCATTCTATTTCACAGGAAAAATAATAAACTGTCACTTATTAATATAACAAAAAAGCAAAATATAATAATATCTGATAATAAATATGAAAATGCTGCAAAATAAAGCAGTACAAGATTTCCAGTGCATAATGGTTAAAGAAATAAAGCCCAGTAACTTGCATAGGGTCAAGTAAGCAATAGCTTGCCTTAAAGTCAACCATCCAGCCATCTTAAATTTTACACTAACCACCAGCTGAAAACAGAGACATCCTCTCAAAAGAAGGGACAAAAATCAGAAACTCCACCTCGGTGGTAAGGTACTTCCCATTACCCCACTAACAGCATTTACACAACTTTAAAAAAGACAGCACATAATATGCCAGACTCTGCCCTCATCTGTGTGTAAGCACAAAAGTCTGGGCAAGATTTGACTGTGCATAAAATAAAAATCTTATCTCTTGCAGTAAAGTTTTTATTAGTTCAAAATCATAAATTATTTTTCCAACTGACCTTTGCACATCTAAGCAGCACATTGATTCTTTCTACAAAATCTAGTAAAGTTAGTCCTTTCATGGCCTGCCTGGAAAATAATTAAAAAAAAAAAAAAAAAGGCAAGCCACCTAACTAAACACAAAGTTTTACTTGTTTCTCACTCCTCCCCCATTCCCAAACCCAAGACCTCAGGCATTTAAGCACAAGTAACTTTTAGAAAGCAACTAATTCCATTGATCTTCTTGGGCTCAAATCTTGTCTTTTCCTTCACATTGCAAAATCACTACTCATGTACAAAATTTTTAAAACATCAAAAGTCGGCAAAGGTCTTCGATGAGCCTGAGGACAGGCAGCAGCAAGACGACTCCATGCATTTCTGAATTTAATTTTCTGTTCTTTCTGCCTCTAACGGAAAAAGGTCGTTTCTCCAGCTTGACAGGTCTGTCAACTTTGAACTGATCTGCGTATGACTTTGCAGCATGTCCACTTGATCTTTCACACCAAGCAGCTTCACAAGCCCTGACTGCTCGGATGAGAAATAGGAGTTTGAGACACGCTGATCCCCTTTAACTAAACAGCATCAAAAACATGCTTTTTAATATTTCAGTTTTATAATTCTAAGAACTATCTCCTGTCATCACTTGTTCTTGCATGAGTTATTCCCTTCCTAAATCTAATTCTGCTGATGAAATAATCTGCGACAGGAAACAGCCCTCCCACCCCTCCCCCACAAAATCCCATAAACTCCATGGAAAAAATCATGTGTTCAACATTTTAATATGGACACGGGAGTGAAAGCTTAAATTTGAAGGTAACTTGCTGTTCTCCTCCACCAAAGGCTCTGCGGTCAGTGTCACTGCGCGACCAGCTGAACAAACTAATGACACATTTTAAGGCGAAAAAGAGAGAGAGAGAAGGGGAAAAAAAGAAAAATAAAATGTTCATTGTGGAACATACCCCCTAAGCAGTTGGATCATCTTAATCTTCAAGCTTCTGTAATACAACTGTTGGAAGGCTCTAAGTCTGCGCACAATAAAGTGCTTTATTCAGGGAACCATATGACTCCATCAGTCATTCAAGCACATGTTTGGCACAGATTGAAAGTGAAAAGCATAGCTAAGTCAAATATTTCAAAACTGAACTTGTCTTTCTAACACACATGGTTTATATATTGGTGTAATATCTATATAACTTTTCAGTTCTCATATACGGTAATGTCATGGCTAAAGTACAAAATGATGTCTGCTACACTAGGCAGCATCGCGCTTCTTGGGAGTTAACACATGCCAAAAAGCCATTTACTAGAAAATTAAAAGGGAACTATCACACTTGACAGGTCCTCAAGAAAACTGTAAAAATAGCTTTTGTTCATTCTAATTCTTGAATATCTATTTCCTGAATCAGGATGCTACACCATTCTTTGCTAGAGAGCTGCGCTGTAACAAATCCAGGACAGCCAGTTCCTTCCTCATCACGCGCCCGAGTTCAGTCCCCTCTGTTTGCAGATGAAATATTGCTTATCGTACAGAGTTACTCCTGCTGATGCAAATGCGATTAAAGCAATCTTGGGAGAGCACAGTGTGATTAAAGCATAAGTAATGTGAGAAGGATTTGGGCTCTCATTATACAAAATACATATTGAAATGCACTCAAGGAAAGAAGCCAGTATATCTCAATATCCTCCCTGTTCTAGAGAACAAAATGTGACAAGTGGAGTTTTGAGAACAACATTTGCCATTGACTGCAGGAGGGGGCAGGGAAACTGCAGAACATTTCAAATAGTGAAAACCAAGCTTTATTACGTGTATAGAATTTATACATATACTATATTTGGGAAACAGCTGTCCGGCCCCATTGGTGATGTTGTTATGTTTGACTGAAGAATTACTATTCAGGGCCAGTCCAAAGACAGCGTTGTATTTTTTTCCTAGAAGAGAACATTTCAAAATATGAGAGAAATACAGCAGCGAAGCATTGAACTGGAGGGCATTTGGGCACACCAGGTCTTGGGTACATATTGAGAGGTTCCCCCGACAGAAGAGCTCACAGAAGAGGGCAAGTTGTAAATGCAAGATTCAAACCCAAAGTAGCTTTGAAAAGTAAGTGACATAAGGACTTCGGAGAACTTCTGTCCTCTTGCAGCAGAACCTGTTTTAAGCTTGCTTCTTTTCCAAGCCCTGATGTACACCACATACATTCGTGCAGTCATTCTTTCTCATGAAAACTAGCAGGACAGGACTAATAACAGGTGAAAAACACCGAGGCTTGCACAATGCCTTTCCCACAGGTATTTCCAGGGTGCCATAGTGAAGGATGTCTCATCTTAACCCAGCATCACCCCAACATCGTCCTAGCGTAGGCACTACTGGGGCACATCTGCTTCTTTCTAAACAGCTGTTCCTTCCCCAAAGGATCCCAGATCCCATATAATCCACAGATTCTCATGTGAATTATAAACTCAGCCTCACACCCTTCAGCATCAGCAAGGCAGCACCTAACCAGAACACTTAGGAAGAGAAAAAGTAACCTGTGCTTTACAAGCACAGACACAACTAATCCATAGAGCTCCAATGTCAAAGAAAAAAGTACTGAGTATATTCACTTTTCAGCAATGAGTCCACATAATTACACAGACATCCAGATCCAGAGTTCGTCTCCACTCCGCCCCTCAAACCCTCAAGAAAGGTGGCTTTCCACTGAATGAAGTTCAAAATTACTCCCCAAAATACAATTTCCTCTCAGTCTTTTAAAAGGTACAGTACAATCCTTTTCTCCGATGATTTCCTAGCCTCCCTCACTGAGTACAAGGAACCCTTAGCATAGCTGTATTGAGGGATGTTCCTTCCTGTATACAATCATCAGTGAAAAAAACTATCGAGTGGGAGTTTGAGTTGTGCTCGTCACATGCACACAAATCATTCATTCAGATGTTCTCTGGGAAATCACACTGAAAACACAGCAAATCCAGCTGAAGCAAATTTCAGTATTAATTTAGGTAAACGTGCATGGGAAATGATTTGTAGTTCTTTCCCAAGCCTAGCAAATGAGCTACTGGGCTGGGGAGTTAATCATCCATCATGCATTTTTGTTTGTATGGGGAATACCTGCTACTCACATTACACAACAGCAGAAAAAGAAAAATTAACTGCACCTGTACTAACATAAGCTGTCACTGAAGTCTGCTTTCCTATTTTCTGAAACGTGAATGAACAGAAAACTTAGAGTTACTTAATGTTCTTGAAGCCACCTATCCTGCTCAGGTTTATGTGTGCGACCTTACAACAAATATCACCATACCCACTGGATCGGTCCATAACTCCTGACTTTCACAGGCTTCTTCAGGAGATAAGCTACAGGAGCAATGAACATTTATTTTTATTGTTTCCTCAGGGCAAGATACCTTCCCAGGTCACTAACACAGCTCTGCTCATCCAGCCTCTGATCCTGCCAAGCAGATTTTAACCGAATAGCACAGAACATCAGCACCTGGTTCCTGGGAGGTACTGATCCCAGCTGAGGATCAGACCCTCGAACAAGGAACATACATGACACAGAATAAATCGACAAGCTCCTTCTTTCTAAAGTGTGAAGATTTCTTCTGCAATGACCCTCCCTTTCCCCTCAACCACAATTGTTTACCCAAAGTGTCTCTTCGGCGGGCGCATTTTCCTCACTTAAGAGGCAATAGATGAAGAAACGAATACTATTTCCCTTGGAATGCTTACCTCATGCTTTAAAACCTGTATCAAAATGCAAGAGTGGTTTTTAACCTGGATACAGTTTTATGCCTTCCAATTCAAAAAGGAAGGTGGATCAGAAGTGAGATGCTGTATCCTTCCCTATAAGCTGCAGAGTCCACATTTTGTTCTCAGCTGTAGCTCTGTCACTGCAGTGCTCTCAGTGGCACAAAAGGAATGCAATATAGACTTAAATAACCTGGACCGAATAGTTCTCCTCACGTCTTCTAATCCTTGAAGTAACAGAGGATCTCGAGCACACTGCCATCGCTGCACACAGACAGTGCTGCTGAGTAAAGGTATTGGTGATGCTCAGCTCCACCCACGGTCAGGCCCACATGCTCACCTTATTAAATGTAGTGTTATGACAAAGTTGAGGTTATTTATTTTTTTAATTTTTTTTTTTACATGCCTATATCAAAATGAAATCCTGTGAACACTTGGATGAGGTGAAGTTTATATTCTAATATATTCTTTCAAGGTCAAGCAGTCACACATGAGGGTTTTTTCTCTTGCTTGATCAGCTGTTTTCAGAATTAGAACACATTAAACAGAAGCAAGAAAACAGCAAAATTTCACCATTGTCAGGAGAAGGTTTTTCACTTAATGCATATGACGTACTATTAGACTAAATTTACAGGGACTGACAAAATTCCTCTTAACAAATATCTCAAAATAGACTAGTTAAAGATTCTTTCGTGCCAATTCTGCATCCAGCTTTTTATGTGTTGCTGTTTATCATCCAGCATGTTTAACAGGTCATGAAACATTTCACTTCTTGCCTTATTAGATCATATATTTTGGGCAAGAAAGAACGTGCTCATCTAATCAACAGTTTCATCATGTTGACCTTGTGAATGGACAATCCCCACCCCTAATCTAACCAAATATTTGTCATCCTAGCTCCAAGTCATGGAAAGCACCAAACTCATTTATATGGGGTGTAAAAAATTAATGAAACAACATGAAGAGTTTTAAGAGAGGAGTCAGCATTTCTGATTAGATGATGCAGTTCATCAAGTCACTTTCTGAAGCACCGATGCCAACTTCACACTCGATATCAACGTAGTCTCACACTCGTACGTGACACTGAAGAAAGAAGGCTCAACGTCCTGGAGCAGGGGTCTCCTAAGGGACAATACCTTTTCTCAGTTAGTATGAGCCTTTCATCAAAAAGATAAAAATTTAGTGCAGTTGAAGCACTTTGTTTTAGCCAGAAACAAAAGGGATTGTCCTTTCGGACTGCACTGTCCTATCAAGAATCGACTGCAACCCTCTAACAGACTTACTCAAGGCATGGGGTATTAATTTAGTTTGTCACAGGTTTGCCCTGGAGACTCAGCAGGGCCTACGAGAAGCCTCTGCAGGTGTGACTTAGGCCTTTAGTGCCATAAAGTTTGGGAGATGGTGTGCTTTTGTCCTAGGAGTAATCTGAAAAGCTACTTGAAATGCATGTACAACGTGCATGCAATAGGAAGAACAGAATCTGAGATGATGCGGAGTAACCCACAAGAACTTGTAGAGGGAAAAAAAGCCATCAGAAAAAGGGGCGAAATGAAAAATCCCTCCAATATGACTAGCATGAAGGGCCTGGCGTCCCTAGCAGGACTGAATGCTGTGTGAGACACAGAGCTGGGGAGAGCCTGTAGTAGTGTAGCAGAGCCCAGCCGTATAAACGCAACAGGATTTCAGACCTATTTGCAAACACTTCTTGGCTCACGACAATTCTCGCAGCGAAAGCCAACGGAAAACCCCCCTCGTCAGCCCTCAAACACGCAGTGTCCAGAAGTCAGGTTCTGGGACAGGAGGTTTGGCAGCACCCTCCACAGAACAGGGGCTGTTAAAACCCCCGGACACACGCGTGTGGGCTGCTCCTCCATCCCTCTGGCCGTATCCTGCTGCCTGTTTGCAAAGGCAGCCTGCTGCTCGCCGTCCACTCGCGACGCCGCAGCCCTGGAGCACAGACGGTACTGCCCAAAAGGATGCGCGTGAATACTCGTCGTCCAGCTGGACTCCTTGGGCGATTCGCACTGGCAGCGTGAAATACGTTAGAAATGTAGGGATGGCCGCTGATAAATCTGTCAGGATTAGGATATGCGAGGTCTGGACAAGGCTGGTGGAGGACCAAAAGAGCCTTTACGTGAATTAAAAACCGTATTTCGTGATCAATAGCAGCGGATCTCAGCTATATAGCTCAGCTCAGATAAAGACAGCCCCGACCCGCTGCAGTCACTCCCGTGTCACCAGCAAAGTGCCACCGGGGCAGCCTCTGTGCCACAAGCAGGATGAAAAGCCTCCCAAAACGTAGCCTGTCAATCATCACTTCAAGGATGCTCTTGGTGGCTGGATGGTGACCTTTCCAAAAATCCCAAGGAAAGCAAGACACGAGATGCCCGACAAACCACCAGCGAGCAGCCCGGCAGCTCCCCAGCGAGCGGGAGAGTTAATGGTGCGAACGCAATTTGAAGAGTGGGCAAAATATCCTCAGCTGGTGTGTTTTGGGATGGATCTATGGAGCCCCACGGACAGTGACAGCTCGTGCCAGGCTATCTGCAGGGGACCTGATAGGGATAATCGCCAGGCAAGAAGGTGATTATGCACAGACCGTAAATATCTGCCACAAAGGCTGGAACGGTTTGAAAGAAGACAACATTTGAAAGCGAGCTCTAAAACACAGAGTGCGTTGGAGAGATGGGGTTTATAGCGAGAGACAAGGAACGATTTCTTCTTCTGTAACTTATCTCCATTACAGCCAATGCAGTTGCAACCAGTAACAAGACTAAAATCTGACAGAAAAGTTATTTTAATAGAAGGTACAGAATTTTCGACTGCGATTTTAGGATTTTCTTTTTTCCGCTGTTCTTCCAGCTAACACCTAATATCCAAAAGAGATTTAAGAGTTTCCACACACACACTAATTTGGAGTTTACCTTTATACACCATCATTTTCATTGTCTGCCCTGCAGATACAGGAAGGCCTTGATTCTGCAAAAAGCTTATACAGATATAGACTTTAAGGCTTGTGACTAAATCTCTAAGATCAGAGCTTATCCTACTAGATATTATCCTCCACCAGGATAGGAAAGCTCATTTTGCTCTGTTGAGGCTGCTACTTCAGTTAGTTTTCCTTTTTGTCCATGAAGTCCTTAGCCAGCAACCAAGAGCTAGCAATACTGAAAATGGGAAAAGGCAATTGTAAAACCATAAAAATTGGAAAGGAAACTAAAAGTGAGCAGCAAAGCTGCTTTTAAGTTGTCTAGCTCATAACCTGATAATTTCTGTTTAATATCAGAGTTGTTACTAGGGCAGTCCCACATTATGTATGCCTCTTGCCACGTTTCAAACCTGGTTTTCAAGGCATATCATAACTTAAACTTCTGTCTTAATCACTAAGCATGTGTTTATGTAAAAAATAGGATGTCCTGGCAGCACCTCAAATCACTGACACCGGGCCCAGAGCAGTGGCAGCAGTAAAGCCAGCTGAGGGAGAAGTCGCAAAGCTTCCAAACGCCCAGTCGAGATGCGTGCCAGCACAGCTAAGAGGACTTTTCGTCACCGGGCGGCTTTGCTGGGTCTAGAAACACGCGGCTGTAACTTTCAGCACCTCTGCGACCAAGAAAGCAGCACATGCTCTGGCAAAGCTAAAGCTGTTCTCTGCTTCCACAGGAAAAAAAAAAAAAAAATGGAATTAAAGGAGAGGATGCTTGCTGAGCACACTGGCTGCAGATGCAAAAGAGCAAGTTATACGCATGGTATGGAAAGGAGTAGGAAAGATGTAGCAAAGCAACCCCAAAACCCAGCCGAGCTGGGAGAGTCAGCAAGAACCGCTCTTGCTCAAGCTTAGACATCTGAAGACGGGCACCGTAGAGATGAGCAGCCGACACAAACTTTCCAGAGAGCTTGGTTCACCAGTGCTAACGTAACCTCAGAGCTTCAGCTTGGCTCTTAGGGAATCCCCAAACACAGGTGACAGGATTTCCATCCCCACTTAACCATTCCACTCTCTCATCTCTGTGCTAGATCTAACCCACCTACAGTCTGCTCTCTTATTTTAGCGTAGGGACAACTACTTCGAGGTGTGCTCGTTTCTTCATTTCTGCCGTCCGTGAAGGCTTCAAAAGCATCTTATCGCAAATTTTCCTGGATGCGAACTCAAGTTTACCCTCTCCTAGCACGCCTCCAAGATGTGGAGGGACCTGGCCGGCCCCAGCGGCTCCCACCCTTGGAGGAGGGGTACGTGCTGCCTCCCCCCAAACCAACCCACCCTCCACCTGTGCAAAGGGAACAGCCACGAGGGAACTGGGCACCTAGTTCTCTTCATCTACCTAGGAATTTCTGCAGCTTTTACCCCCAGTATGCCAATTTGATGAAAATACAAACGTTGACAAAGAGAAATTAAGACCCCCTCGCAAAGGCAAAGCAAAGCTTCAACTCCTGTTAATTCATTAGCATAAATCCTAAGTGCTCAATTAAATGCAGCAATGTGCTCTGTCTACCCTAGGATTTCAACGTGCCGGCAAACACTATAAAGTATATTTCTATCTTTTAGGAAGTCCAGAGCCAAAGTCCCACTGAAAGTTGCTGTGCATAAATTTGGAGACAAGCAAACATTTACAAAGTTTAAAGTTACAATGAAAAAAAGACTTGAGACAAGAGCTTGTAGTAACACATAGGGACACGCGTACTCTTCAGCATATTTACACAAGAGAATCTCCCTCCCTCTCTCACATAAAATATGCACTGTCAGCTGCTGCCTAATGAGGAGGACAGGGCCTGGGCCCTCCAGTGATTCCTGAATAAGCCCCAGCCTTGCCGTACAAAGAGACAACTCACATTTTCTGGGCTGTTTCCCCATCTGTAACACGGATATCACAGAGCCCGTCCTGCAAAACATCTTTAAAACTGAAGCCACCGGTCCCCGACTTGCCTTCCCTTTGAATGAACGTGGTGGCGACTAAACTTTTACCCGGCAAGGATGCTTTTTTCCATCAGTATTTGGCTTTTTTGGGGCAATTTTTTCCGAGCTGAAAACAAGAGTCTGAACTCTGAGAATACTCTCAAACCCTGAATTCAGCCCCAGCCCGCCGGGG
>JAVJGG010000094.1:39903152-39928571 GCA_035590195.1 Aviceda cuculoides
AAAAAAAAAAAAAAAAAAAAAAAAAAAAAAACGTTGTTTTTTTTTGGTTTTTTTTTTTTTTTTTTAAAGAGGTTTTGGTTGGTGGTGGGGTTTCTTTTTTTAATTTTAATTCCCCCCCCCCCCCCCCCTTTTTGGCAAGGAGAATTCTGTTGACCGTTGCAATAAACGAGCAGCCCCGTCCGTGCTGGCTTGCGCTCACCGCGCTCCTTCACCACGGAACGAATGAGACCCGCGGCCGCCCCTCCGCGGGGTCCTACCGCCCGCCGCCGCGCAGGCCCCCGGGGGGGGCGCTGGGAGGCTCTCCCCCCCCCGCCGCTGCCAAGGTTTCCCCTCTTTTTTTTTTTTACAGCACACGCAGCCCTGGCTGCTGCCTCTGGAAAGTCATCTGCGTACGTTAGAGCTCGGGGATTATTTATTGGTTTCATAATTATTTTGGAGTTGTTTCTGGTGCCTCCGACTTATTTTCTATTGTTGGGGGTGTTGGGGTTTTGGTTTTTTTTTGGTTTTTTTTTTTTTTTTGAAAGGAAAAAAACCAACACAACACACCCACAGAGTTGCCAGATGCATTTTTTAAAATCTTCCTCATTCAAATTATTATTACTGACTGTCTGGGAGAATAACCAAATACAGATCATCTATTCCTTAACCTACCACTGAAATACATATAATGCCCACATGTTGCGCAGAATGCTGTAGAGCAGTAGAAAGAAAGAACCTGATCCTGTAAATCCTCACAGGCTTTTGTTGCACAGTTTTATTTTTAATTTTTTAAGACTCTTCCCAAATCTCACCATTTGGATATCGATACTTAATTCTGCAGACTGGCCCCATGTTCTTTGTGCACGAAACAGTTGGCAAAACCGGCCTAATACGCATCTGCACGCACGCTAGCCATGCAATCCCACTTAAAAAACTGATTTTGGAACTACGGATTCGGGTCTGTTCCGGAGCAGAGGCTGGTAGCCAGTCACGGTGATCCCGACTACGCCTTTCCCTGGCTGGGAGGAAAAACGAGGCAGCAGAAACTCAAGGGGTACGAAAGGCTGCGGTTCCCAGGCTGGAGCCCTGCACCATGCCCGCTTCGTGCCGCTGACAGCATCTCATGGCATCGAACAGCCCCGCGGGACACTCGCAGCCCCAGGGTCACACGGGTAATGTCAGGTCATCTCGGCACAAATAAACCTGGAAAAGAGCTGGGATCGGGAAGCATAGGCAGAAAGGCCTCTTATCAGCTGCTTCACTGTTAAAAAGTACATTTTCTCCCCTTACCCCAAAACTAGACCCATGGACTCACCACCGGTTGCTCTGAATTTCGAGCTCTGTCTACACTTTGCCCCTCAAGTCTCACCTTGCAGCATCCATTTTCTTCATTTTGCCCCTTCCCAGGGAACCTTATATCCTTGTGAGCAGTTGGGGATTATCCTACGTATGGCTTTAAATACTCAAATGCTAATTTGTCCGGGCTCAACCATTATCAAGTACATTTTAACAGCTATAGTCAGCAACATTTCATCCCTTAAAAATATAAACTAATGAACTCTATCGACTATCTCATTAAGGATATACATGCTCCACACAGCACATTGGTTAAAAATGTTAAAATTAAAACAGAAGACTCGTTTGTGGAAGGCCACCATAAAAGCCATGTAGACATCTTTGTTCTTTGAAAGTATTTTCCCCATTAAAAAATTCAATCAAAGGGAACTAAAGACTTCTAAATAGAGTTTTGGTAATCCTATACGGCTTTTCACTTAAATGGTAGTATTTTTATTTTGAGTAACAATATTTGCTAACAGAGAACATGGAGCCACTTATATCTTGGTCACTCACTAGCATGAATGAACTATATATTATCAGAGTTCCTCCTCCGCCCCCCAGCTTAACCAGAAAGGAATACTTGCATTTAACCACACTAATTTTATGGGCTTGAAGTTGATAAATTGATCGTTTATCACAAAAGAGCCCCAAATATTTTATTAACAATATCCACGTAGGAATGTTACTGAATTAGTTACCTCTGACTCCAACAACAGCATAATTTCACAGCAGTTTCAAAACTCTTTTGGAAAAAAAAACCTCAAGGAAAAGGGAAAATAGTCTGAAGTGCCCCTGCTTCACTACTATATGCATAAGAGAGGCCAAACTTTGACTTTTAATTTCTCATGTCAAACCACCTCCCACAATTAGTTTTACGAGGCTTGCTTTATCCACTTCAGAAGAACAAGGCTGAGTTTCCCTGCAGGAAATGAAAATTGCATCCAGGTTGTGTAGCTGCTTCAAAGGGGGCCACAATCCCGATTCTCCAGGTTATTCCTGCGTTCCCGCGGGCGATGGCTCTCCATCCATCCTTCCCAGCTTTGTTCTTTAGCTCTGCCGGGGGGAAGCGGAATGGGAGGGTGGGGGTGTTGTGTGGAGGTGTCTCACTGCTTCTGGGGTTTTCTTCACCCTTGTATCTTTTGCTACTGCTTCTTTATGCCCCCCACCCCCCCAATTTTCTTCCTCCTTATCCTCCTTACTCTATGTGTTTAGTTTTTCTTTACTTCAACCACAAGTAGCTTTGCTTTCCAAAGCATGCACTCCACTCTACGCTAGTTTAGGGCTATCTGGCACATGAACAGCTAAATGCTCTTTTTGCTCTTAATTTTTATCTCCTCGGGAAAGGGAAACCTAACGCTTTGCTATTTCTTCTCTATTACTAATTACTTTGCGCTTGGCTTTAAGCCTCAGCCTCTGCTCTGCAGGAAAAGCAAGCCAACCACTGGGCACAGACTGGAGAGCACAGATCCCAGGGCTGTAGCAGCTCTGTACTGTGAAATGTGCGGATGAAATATCTCACCCCGCGGCTCCGGGTCACCTGTGGCGGGAGGAAAGCTGAAGGAATGAAGCGACAAGGATGTCGGAGATCCTATCGGGACCCCTCCTCAGGCACGTCTTTCAACTGCATCACCCCCACTTCCCTGCAAAGTGGTTTGGAGACATTTAACATGCCTCTTTCAGCAGGATGCTGAGAATTGATAATGCTTACAGGGTGCTCGGGAATGTGTCCTGCATTAATCGCTACCTCTTGTCATTCACAAAGCGAGGCTACAGCTACACCTCCTTTTCTCTCCAGGTCTCACACCTGCCTCTGACTTGTGTCACTGTGTCTCTTTAATAGGTCAAGTTGAAGTAGCTTAACGTTCAGTTTGCATTTACATATGAAAATAATTTGACGTAAAGAGCACTCGTGATTTTTAACAGTTAATATTTGACTGTATGACAATACAGCCACTTGGCTTGGACTCCAGTTAGTCAAATTACTAATTCATGCAGGACTTTAATTCACATGGCACTGAAAAGGTCAGTTCAGAAGAGAACGATATGGAAGAGAGCAGTGTGGAATAACTTACCCTGGAACAGGCATGACATATGGGTTAGTACAGACACCAGAAAGGAGGAGGATGCGCTGAGGGAAACATCAACTTCCATTAGTTTCCCCTTGGTTAAAGAAGGAGTTTTGAGAAGGAAATAGTGACTGATGGAGACAATATAAAAAAAAAAAAAGGAAAGAGGAGTAAAGAGAACATATATTAAGCCTAAAACCTCCAGATTATGATACTGTATGCTTTTGTGACATTAGATGGAAGGCACTGTAACAAACTACATGGCACTTGTGAGATGAATCATGGTATGCTATAGGGTATGGAGTATAAGAAAAGGAAAAGGAAAAGGAAAAGAGGAAAAGGAAAAGCTATGTCTGCTACCCTTCTTTGCTAGAGCAGGAATTGCATCCCTGTGTTACAGCCTGAGTTAAGTGAAGATAAACCGCCTCAGATAGCTGAACAATTTTAAGATAAGAGGTTCTGGTGGGGAGAAAGCACCTCTGTAACATTGCTCTGACATCTTCCCAGATCAGCCATGATCTCCTTTTGGATATCCAGGGAACCTCACTGTAATCACAGCATCGAGTATTATGCAGAAATCCAAGTCCTTTTATTCCCATATGTGCCAAAACACATGAAGACTTGTCTGGGCTTAGCTACAGGGATCTTCAGTTTTGGGGCCTCCAGGCTGAAGTTTTTGCTGCTTAGAGTAAACAAAACAAAACAAAAAAGCTTTTCCCTTTGAAATCTGTGTGTCCCCTAGTCAGCTGCTGAGACTTTGTGTCTCCAGTCCTCCCTCACTTCATTAACTCTCTGCAAAATCAAGATCCTGCTGAACTGTGACTGCAGTGGCAGATTACAGTCCTCTATAATTAACAGGCATAGATATAGCATAATACAGCGCGACCTTTAGCCACAGAGCTTTGCTATAGACCCCTGTCACAACACTCAGACATAAAATAGCATGCTCCCGAGAATAGCATCCATCAGCTCTGCACACTGAAATAAAATACTGGCTGTAAATATTGCTTAGTGCACATACTTGAGAGAAGTTGCATTCTATAGATTTCCTAGTCTAGGAGGGCAAGTTTCCATCCTCCATATCTTTAGCGAGCGTCCGCTGCAGCACGCCTTGCCGAGCTGGCCGGCACGCTGTCCTGAGCAGCATGGCACGTCCGAACCAAGTCGTTAAGCCCATAAAATGCAACGCAAGGTCAGCAATCTTACCTTTCTGCTACCGATAAATACAGTCCTACCTTCCCCTCCGCCCCCCGTCCATCTCCCTGCTTTGGCTATGACCTTTTTCTCTTCCTGTCCTAAAGGTACCATAGTACCAAATTAATCCGACGCTTCTGTCCCGAAGCTTTGAATGAGCCGGTGCAGCTGGAGCAGTCAGCAGAGGGCAAACCAGCCAGCGCCCTGCTTGTGGCCGTGGTCTGCCCGGTCGTCCGAGCCAATGGACTCCCGGTGCCCCGCTGGTGTCCCCTGAGTTTTGACAGAGCTCAGTTTAATTGGGGCCATAGACTTCTCCTGACTTTGGGAACCAAGGATTTACATAGTATCTCTCCCCTATTGCACGCATGCAAGGGACACGCTTATAAAGTTGGGGTTTTGTTGGGTGGAGGCTGTTTCTTTCCGAGACCTATCTGTGAGCTGTTTGAAGTAACATGGTCCTTTGTACTGGCAGAGAACCTTGAACTGCTACAGCTGATTGGCAGGATATAATACTGAATTAATTTTGTCATGGATCACAGAACCTCTAATTTGAAATGTTTCTGGATACCTTTTTTTTTGATAGAGAAGAAACTAAACCAACCCCTACCTTGTTTGAATGATAAAGAGCTATTATATTCAAAGATAAGCAAAATCGACCCAGTCATCCTGAAGTTATTTGTACATTTAATAAATGAGATGCGGTATTTTCACTCTGTCTCAGGGATGACCCGTAATCTGAGGGAGCAAGCCCCTTCCATTAAGCCGTGTTTGGAGATCACCGCTTGCTAGCATCATTTCTACCTGGAGGAAGGACAGCAGGGCTGATGGCGAGTGGTACATGCTCATCACGTTCCTCTCCCCCTGCCTGCTCTGCCCAGTTCGTCCCACCCCTCCACTGCAACATCATTTTGGAAAACAGCTCCTTTCCTCTAACAAAGCAGGGGAGTAAGCTCTGCTTTAATGCTGATTAAGCTCTATATACTACTTTATAGGGAAATGACAGAGAGACTGTTGTAGGCTGCTGTAACAGGGCCAAGGGTGAAAAAGCCAGGAGGAGCTCAAGCAAGAGCAAACAAAGAAACCCACCGCTCCAAGGATACAGGACCTTAACAACAACAACAGCAACCCCCTAAATTCTTCAGCAGTTAAAACACAAAAACCCAAACCTCACAGTGTCCCTGGTTACATTCTTTTCCTGTAGCATAAGCCCTCGGTCGTGCAAACACAGAACTCTCCATGAGCATAGCCACCACCACCAGCAGAGCCACCCGTGTCCCCACTCTGCCGAGACTCCTTTAGGGCACCCTCCCCACCTTGGGGCACTCCCCCCACGGCCCCCAGCACCCTGACCCAACAGCCTTAACACCCCAGGGGGATGTAGGGCTCAGCTCCTGGCTTCACCCCACACCGAAGCAGCCGTTGACATCTTCTTCTTCCAGCCTTTCTCCAGGAAGAGGAAAAAAAAAACCACGCTAGCCAAACTTTCTTCTGGCTTAGTAACACATGGCCAAATACTTATCTTTGTAAACAGTAAATAAATTAATAAATTATCTTCTTCAGCATGTCTGTGCTGCCCTAAAACTCCGTTTCTCATCTTGGTGTTGCCATTTTCTTACTCAAACCTATTGCGGTAACCGATGAGCCCCGCTCTCCCTTGCAGTGCCCAGCGAGGACCCGTGGCAAACCAGCTTGGATAATGCTACCAGACAGGGATTAATATTCTGCAAAATAAAATGAAAAAAAAAAAGGTTGCACTCTCTTCCCATTTGGTGCTTTGTTGTTGATCAACCCTTATTTACTGCAGTGAGAAGGAAATTCTGCCATGTAGGAAGAAACATCAAGGTTTTCCTGCCCAACAGCCTGCTACAGAAAAGTCCTGAAAATGTCCAAACCAGAGTAATTTGGGCCGATGGTCTGGATATCCTATATCTTCTCCCGGAGGACCTGGATAGCTCCTTATTTTCCAGACCACCTGGATAGATCCTTATTTTTCCATGGTGGAAGAAACATCATTTTAAGCTTTGCTACTAATTTCAATATTCATTTTGAGAAGTGATGATTTTCCAGCAGGATCCTTATATTGGACAAGACATTTCTGAGAGCATGGCAGGAAGGTATCCTATGCTAAAATCCCTTTAAATATGACAAATAACCCATTAAATATGGGGTTTTCAACTTCAGACCAGACATTGAGAATAAGCACTTTGATCTGTTGCTACAAATTTCACTGTGTCCCTGAAAACAAAAGAAAGAAAAAAACCCCACAAGCTTTTACATGTCTCACAAGAGGACAGTATTCAACTCAGACTAAAAATTATGAAGTCATATATTTTTAACATTCCTGTCTAGCCCTCTGCAAACCACAAAACAATGCAACATCCATCATCATAAATGCTGGGACAGTAAATTAGGAGGACAGCATATTTTTGTTTTTAAAGAAAAATAAATATTCTTAATGGGAAACTTGAGAGAAATCATTAAAAAGTACTGTGGTATACATCATGGGAGAATGAAATCAGTTAGGTCTTAATCTCATATTATTTATGAAAGGAAGAGTGAAACAGAGCTTCTTTTATTATAGACATTTTTTGATTGTTAGATTCTGTTGCAAAATTTCATTTGCTTTGGGTCACAAACACAGCAAGTGAAACCTCTCAAAACTGAAACAGAAGTAAAATGTTGGTTTTGTAACATCAGCTAATAGTATTAGATAGAACAGTCAGCCCATAATTATATATCGTTCATGCAGTTTAACTTATGCCATTACATAATTAAATTTAGACCAATGAGCCCTCAAAGTTATATTTTTACATAATAACAAACACAAAAATTATATATGTGCTCCCAGTAGCATTACAAGTTAAGTATAGATTTGGCGACACTTTACAGCGAGTGGGTATTCATTACTAATTCCTCTGGTATTCATTGTAACAACATTAGTCACAAAGAACTAATGTGGATATAATATTTGAGCACGGGTTTACTTGTCTATAAATCGGCAGTCTAGAACACGCTGGTAATTCCCTTTTCCTGACATCACTGCAATGCTGTTGAAGACCACACCGCTGTCATTGGGGCATTCTTCAAAATACACTGCGTTATTCATGTCCTGAATATGTTTGGGTTTTTTTTTTAACTCCTTGGCCATAGTTATATATTACAATTCATTACAATGTTTGCTGAGGGACCTTTCTTTCAGACACCATTATCAGGTAATCAGAAGATTAGTCCAAGTTCAGACTGGACACTATTCCCATGATGACCCTTTGGTCACAATCTTTATTGACTTTCCCCACTTTAGTCCAGAAGGGGATACAAGGTGCTCAGTTACTTTAGGGAACAAAAAGTTCTAAAAACCCACAGAAACGTGAAATAAAAATGGAAGTCTCCCCATTCTTCAAGCACAGCTTCAAGAGCTGGAAGAGCACATTAGATGGTGTATTAACAGATGGCCTGAGCGAGAAGGTGAAGCTAAAATGGTTTCAAAAGGGTCTTTGCCATTTTCTACTGGCAATTTACCAAGCCAATTGCAGACCTGCAGTAACTCTAGAACCACGGAGCAGCCTACATGTAATAGGCGCTTGCATAAGTATCTTTCTATAATTGTATATTGACTAAAGATTAGTCATTGCAAGATACTGTAGAAGATAAAAGTATTTAACACATGAAGTCTAAAAATGCATCACTGTGACCAATTTAAAAAAAAATAATCTGCAATTAGGGTCTCTTTTACATATTCCTATCTATGCAACACAAACCTCAAGCATTTCATTGCACTTTTCCTATTTACTAATTTTATGTAATTGTGTGTACCATGAGCACATTTGTGCAATTTCCTCTTTTTTTTTAAAATCGCTCTGCAGCTGGTAAGGAGATGATACACCTCATTATCTTATTCTGTGGGTCATCTAAAATGGATATTAAGTAATTCTGCCTCCTACAGCTTTGGTACGGAGCCAAGGAGAACTAGGAAAATAAGATGCTTGACTTAAAAAAGAGGATGCTTCTTATTTTCAACATAGAAATGTGTTTTCACATGACATGGTTCTTTCGACAGTTTTGCCATAGCTAAACAGAGACTCAAGAGAGAAAATCACAACCTCCCAAAACTCTTCCAGGTAGTTCAGCTGGGAGACAAGTTTCGCTTCCAGAGCCCAACACGCTGCCTTTATCGATAGGCAGGCTAGCACCACTCAGCCAGCAACACAGGCTCCTCCCTCTGAACACGGATTTTGGGCAAGGATTTTTGTGATTGTGATATCAGTAGATGCACATTTAAATCAAAGCTTAATAAATATTTTCATCCATACATTAAGCTTCTCTACCTACGGTATATATGGAAGATTTTTGGTATCTTCTTTTGTCCTAACCCACTTTTATGCTCAGGTGTCCTTGCGTTTTAGTTTGCGCCACTGCTTTCTTACTCAGAAGACCGCAAACTGGGAATGGTCTGAGCTGGGGCTGGGACTTCTTGAGCCCCCAGTGCCTGGTGCTGACCTGTGGCCATGACCGCGGGGGAGCACAGTGAGGGCATCTCACAGGCATCCAGCCGGCCGTAACCCAGCTCAGCGAGAAGCATACTGAGTAATAAACTACACAGGGTTAAGTCATAGCGCTTGATGAAATACGACCCTGTGGGACAACCCTGTGTACTGGTCGACTCCATCAGTGAACAAGTGGCCAGTCAATGCTCCTGGAAAGAAAATTACTCACCCATCAAAGCACACAGGCATTTTTGTCCCTGAAGTCAAAGGGGCAAACATCTCTACAGACAAGGCAAGCTGGGGTATTTTTAGCCATGGAGCTCTTACCATGATGCCTGTATCGGGGAATGGTTTCCTCTGGAGAGAGCTGCCAGAAACTTTATCCTGCTTTTCTGTGTTGTTTTCCTTGTAAATCAGCTCTCTCACAGAAAACATTACACTAACATGACCAATCCCAGATACTCAACAACAAAACTCCTAAAAAGTCTTACCCAGACAGTCTCCCCATCTATCTGACCAGCTGAGTAAACTTGAAGAAGTAACTAATGACTTGCATACACATACACAGGAAAGTATTTGGGTTTAAAATAAATCCCCAGAATACTGTAACCCTCCGTGCGTTACGTTGCAATGACTTTCAACCCTTAATGAGGTATTTCTGTCAGATGAAATTAATGATGCCAGCAAGCAAACAAACACCGTGTCTTGCACACCTAAACCACTGTGCATTCCCCACTTGGGCTCCATTTTGAATAATGCAAAATGTCAACCCTAATGAGAGGCTTTCTGTTTCAGAAGGAGAATGCCAAGTCAATATGCTGGCAAGCCTACGCAGGCTCTGTGCCTTAACACCCCAAAACCATCTCAACATGTCACCCCAACCAACATTCATTATTAAATACTGTTCTGTGGGCACGTACGAATCAGCAGTGTGAAAAGAGATGACCCAACGAGGGAGATGGGAACAAACGGCAATGGCTGTTACCAGACGTGTTAATCCTTGTGGAGTTGTACCAGCAGGAAAATGTGTCCCTGCTGAAGACACAGGGCATGGGCTGACAGCCAGAGAACCCGAACTCGAACAGCATCCAACAAGAAGGAAAATTCCAGTATTTGACAAGTGTGGGTGATCTCCAATTTAGGCTGGGGGGTTTTCGGTGTCGAGTACTATCCGATGGCAAATGTACTCTTTACATTGAAACGCCTGCAAGTCCAAAGTGAAATTATGCCATTTTTTTTCCTAACTCTAAACTTCATTGAGTTGATGCCTGCTTGTATAGGGCTAAGCCTGCAAGGCTCATGTTTTTCTGAAGTAACGTTTTCCTGTACAGTCTATTTTCTATTACAATGACTGGATTGTAGAGCTGAAATGAATGTCAGAATTGTTTGCCGGATACATTACCAGATACCTTCTTTTCTGAGGCCCAGAAAGAGAAATTAGGTTTGAAACAGATATCATTTTTGGGTTTCTGAAGCAAAGGTTTCATATCATATAAAACATTCCCAGACAGTGATTTGCATTATACATTTTGCTCATTAGGTATACTCCCAAGCTTATTTATACAAGAGAATTTCCACCTCAAATTGCCACATATTTTTCCTGCAGATTTTGAAAATTACATTTATAGAAAATAAAAACATTTGGAAATAACCCTTCTACAAACCCAAAAGAATTTGTGAACAGTGCACCAGCTCTAAGTCTGGGAGAAGGTGGAGTTCCTCATGAGCCAGGGGAGGTGAAGATGCAGCAGGCCAGTGTGGTACCCTGTCTCCCAGGATGGCCAGCAGAAACGAGAGGAAACCAGATCAGTTGAGACGTGTCCTGCCCCGTTCAGCATGCCCATGGGGGTGCCAAGGGGCAGAAACCAGGCTGAACCATGTCACACCAAGCCTGTGCCGTCCAACCCAGTTGCTCATGCGGTTCATTTCCTCACGAGGACCTAAGTGCCGTGATTTCTAAGGAGGATCAGCTCCTCTGTTTGACATTCCCAGCCAGACAGTGAGAAGCATGTCAAATAGGCATATATATTTACCTGCATTTACAGATGCATACAAAATTGTATGGGCGTGGAGGAGGCATATATTATGGCAGTTAGATTAAGCCATCTCCCTTCAGTTCCCAGGCATCCTGCAGGACAAATGTCTGATTTCCATGTAAAATACTCTTTCACTCTCAACGAGGAAGACTCTGGCTCTTCCACTCTGCCAGAGAAGAAGTGAGAAAAGTTTGGGAGCTCTCTTCTCCTGGTGGCACTAGGTGCCAGTCCCACACCAGGGGACATCCTGGCCCCAGGCTGTGGGTATCTTGCTGTGTGCTCCATGGATACTGAATACCAAACGTCTCGTCTCCATACCAAAATGTCTTGCTGTGGCTCTAGGGTAAGACTACAAGCAAGCTTAAATGTATACAGTAAATAAGGCTTAAATGTATATAGTATTTCTCTATGGATGTGTGCAGGAAATAATGCTCCTGAAGGGTACAAGCTTGATGAACCAAAGCTGCATTTCTCTGAAGTCAAGAAACTAGAGGCTAAGGAACCAACGGGGGAAAATGCTAGGTTCCTACTGAAATCAAAGGGGATTTTGGCACTGACTTCTATAGGAAACGTCTCTAGTAGTTGTAGTGAGCTATAACTGGATGAAAGCTTGAAAGATAATCCTTCAGATTCAGTCTAGGAGACTGTGTGTGTGGGGGCGTTTACAGCTATAATTTATCACTCTGTGGTGGAGACCCAGAAGTCCACCAGAAAGAGAAAGGCCCTCCTGTTTAAGGCAGGCCACATGTTTTTCCTGTAGAGCAGCAAGAGGGACTGAGGAACCCACAGGAGAGCAGATCTACCACCCAGCTGGGCTGCGAAGCTTGGAGAATGCTCCTTCTTGCAGTCCCTTTTACAAATTCTACTTGGAGCCATTTGTGGTCCAGCCCTGACTTCGGTTTCCAGTACAGCTTTACTTGCTTGGTTAAAAAGACTTTTCTGAGGGAAGAACCATGGCAGTTTATTCCTCGCAGCCAGCATTACCTTACCTTACATGTCCTCTCAAAATGCATTAAACTAATTGACGAATTTTTTAAAGATACCTATCTGGAATGCAATATATTTGTTCAATAAATCGCTGTCTTGTCTGTGAGCAGAAGTTAACATCATTAATCCTACTTTACAAACTGGGAAGCTGAAACACAAAGAGGCAAAGCAATCTAGCAGAGACAGCCAGAGCACAAAATATCACTGGGTTCCCTGTGTCCAGCACAGGTCACGCAGCTGGAGGCTGTCATGGTGGCCAAAGCCCAGCTAACAAAAATCCCTATTCCAAAAAACCTGACCTTGCATGGCAGGCTAGATTAGAAAAATAAAGCATAGATATCAAAGGCCAAATTCCAGCCTCATTCAAACACACTCAATTGAGTGTTCATGCAACAGAGGTTAACACTTGCAGTGATTTTTATGGGCAATATTTTTTACCATAGGATTTGTGGCATACAAAGGCATGACTTCTCAAGCAGTTTCAATAATTGTGTTATATTTAACAGTACCAAATAAAAACAGCAGTTGGATCAATATCATATTCATATTTTATTCCATAAATAAACTTCATTGGTTTGTAAGCTGGTTGTTTTTACTTCCAAAATGTACAAATAAAGATTTAAATATTTTTTGGAGGAAACACTACAGATGGTTTTAGTTCTGCAGTTTTGATGCAAACATACTTCTTGGCACCACTTCTTAATATGCCATTTCTATAAATACTTAATGCTCACAGAATTGGAGTAAAATATATATTACAATGAAAAACATGAAAAACGGTGTTATAATACGATTTTTAAATATTACTCTTTAACAGGTAAGTTTGCTATGCAGATTTACTATATAAACAGGAATAGAGTTCTTCAGAGAGCTAAAATATTGGTCCCTTTTGGTATGTTAAGTATTAATGTGAAACTGCTGCTGCTATGATTATGTGGTCATGCTATTTCAGCTAGTTTCTAAACATAACAAATAATGATATTCATTTTTCTTTACTTCAAGGATTTAACTCACAGGAAATCAATTAATAGAATACTTCAGAGAAATAAGTTTTCCAGATCTTATAAACCCAGTCCTATTGCTACAGAGACATATACTTTTTAAAAGATTAAGATAAATAATATCACCTTATTTCAGTATTTGCATTAAAAATTCTTAAAATTATTTCCTCTGGGTAAACTGACCAAAAGGTGATGCTCTGAAACAGCTGTGTTCCCTTTTAGACTGTTTCCGATTACTTGAAAGTTGCCTTAAAATTTCAATTGAAATATAAATGATCTTTCTTCATATGAAGAGACAAAGATAAGAAAAATACCTCCCGGTAATTGAGATAACAGTGAATTTTATGGCTTATCTAGCAGTCAAAGGCATTCAAGATCCAATTAGGATGATGGGCAAGAGAATCCTTTGTCACTCTGTGTTTCTTTGAAGGAGCTGGTCCAGTAATTGCTAGGAAAAAAACAATGCAAAACAGCCTTAAGATACCGTTAAAATACACGAGGTGGCTCTAACTGTTGAAATCTTCAGTGATACTGTAGGTGAGATGGTACTAGCATTCTCAGACTTCAAATCTACTGGCTACGTTGTTCAAAAAAAAAAAAAAAAAAAAAAGCACTGAAGGCTTTTCCCTTTTCCATCTTGGACAGGAAGGGTGTAATTGCAGGAATAGAGCACTTAAACAAGGAAGAACCGGTACTTGTGTGCGACCTGGAGTGGGATTATCTGGGAATGCTTCAGATCTGCACCTGGATTAACTGCGCTAATGCAGCTTTCTACCACAACTAATGGCTCACGTTGAAAAAACAAAAGTCTAGGGTGCTTGTTCCAACACAAGGCTCAACTGTTAATTCAGGTTTAAAGAAGTGCCTAACCCCAAGGACAAGACTGAAAAAATATCCTTTGCTCTCAGGTTTGCACATGATTAGCAGATGCTGCCTCTGTGACCCATTCACAGGTAAAGAAGGGTTACAAAACTATACTGGGCATTTACGGTCAATCCATACCTTTTTAAAGATCTCAACACGCATTCTGTTACTCTGGATGATGATCCGTTTCTGTTTTTCTTCTTGTTTCTTCTTTACTTCAGGTAAGTTGTCATAAATCCTGGAATGAATTTAAAAAGTTTACTTCACATGTCATCTCTGGGACTCAAATAATTTGTTTTTCCTACAGGAAATGTTTGCCTTCAGTGCATTAATGGGCAGCTCTAAGTACGTGAGTTAGATTTATGACACGGGAATTATAAATGATTACAATAATGTTTTTATATGAAATCTGACTTGTTGAAAAACACTCCTAATTTTGAACTACAAAGTAAAGAAAGAGATGGGATCAAGTTATCTCAATGTGGCAGCGTAATTCTGGTTTAGCTTCTAATGAGCTCAGGGGAGTTGGTTTCAATTTATAGCAACATAATTCAAAACAGAATCTGGCCTGTACGCTTGTTTGTATTTATGTCACAAAATTAATACCAAGCAATAATTTTCAAGTATTTTTCTAAAATACAAGAAAACCATCATTATTAGACTGTAGACTGTTAACATTTTTTCACTCTCATTAGGAACTCTTTTTACCAGGGAGAACATAATCTGTCCATTTTAAAAATAATGTGAGTTGCCCTCAAAATGATGACTTCTGGTCTGATCTTTTACCATAGAAATCAATGCTAAAATTCCCAGGGGTCTGAAAAGAAAGTCAGACCTTCCTTGGCAGCAGTCTTGTTCTTTGCCTGCATAAAAAGCCTGTTTAGTTCTGATTTTTTCTCATAATATTTTGCAATACTGAGTTCTTGAAGCAGCCTGGTTTGGCTGGAGATTGTACTTTGGAGATGAGAAATGGGACACATCTTGAGCACTCTTAAAAGCAAGATGAATTCTGCATGGTAGCCATTTGCAGCTTCCCTTGTAAATGATGGCAGGATGTGCAATGTCCTTCAAGATCAAATACCACATTCCTAATAGTTTGCTGTAATTCCCATACTATGTGCTATAACCAGGGTGGAAAAAAAAAAAATGAAGTGACTGTACTGCTTACATTTTTGAATGTCCAACATGAGGTGTCTGTAAGGGACTTAGTTTTCACACCATGGGTACCCCTTGCTGTCTGAAACTGCTAGAAAAGGGGTGCTCAAGGGGCAGGGCTGCCCCAAATCTATTAAACTGATACAGTGGAAGAAAACCATTGCACAAAACAATGTGGAAATATGCTGCCTTAGGCGTGAGATGGCAGTGATTTGCAGTGAACTCTAAACGGAAATGGGTACCTTTTAGACCTCATGTGCATCTCCTTCTCTGGAATGAATCTTTCCTTTGGTTTGAAGAGGTTATCTAGCAGAGGGAAAATAAAGTTAATATTGGAGGAATCTGGGTTTACTGAAATTTTAAATGTCACGTTCCATGTAATCATGATACAATATCTGATTAAGTTCTGATGACTTAAGGCTGGATCCAAATCTCCGTAGTTCAATGAAAAGACATTTAACAACTTCATCTGGAGCTGAATTGGTTTCCGAAGCTGCCCTACAGAAAGGGAAGGATGGAGAAGACCCATAGCAACCAGCTCCATTGCAGTGTTCATTTATTTTAAATGCATATTACTTTTTTCATTGTCACATGCAGCTGTGTATGCCCTTTATTCAGATCATGAGCCAGTGAAGATTACTGCTGTATCAAGTGACCCATTTTCCCGATATACTCATGCAGGCACGTGCACCTGTGCACACTGGTTGCATCCTCAGCTGATGTGTGTTGGGAACCTGGACTGGTATGATCATTTCTGATTCAATTTACACCTGTTTTGCAGGGCTGCGAATAATTATGCTGAGCATTAGGAGGAGGGAAATTATATTACTCTTTCCTTATCAAATGTGAAGATATGTGCAATAATTCCAATCAGCATTTCCCTGGATATGGGAAAATAATTACCCATCTTAGCAGTCAGTGAGTCTCAGGAATAGCTATTTTTAACACCTTCCTTGCAAAAATGGCCTCTGAACGGGAAAGGACAGTGTTCATACAAGGTGGGAAGCCAGGAAATATGCAACCAGAACTGATTCTTGATGAAAGAGACTGTGTCTAACCACGTTTATCAGGGAGACGAGGGAGGAGAGGACTGCTGCCTGCACAGCTACGTCATTTAGATTCACACCAGGACGATGAAAGAAAAAGTGGGGAGACGGGGCAGGGTCCCCTCTCCGTACAGCACGACACATCCAGAGGGGAAGGAACATCCCTGCGGTGCACGAGCCGCTGCCCTGATGCACACAGGTGACGTGGATAGTTCAGCTTCCCAGTTCAGGTATATGAAAGAAATGGTTTTAGGTTCTCGTGTCTGAACACAAGGATGACAAGAGTGTTGCCTGTGCCCAGCCAGGTCTGGGCACTGAGGACAGGGTTATGGTGCCCTGTGTAGTCAAACCAATCTGAACATCAAAGGTATTTGTCAGTATCATTGCAGAAGATAAAGTATATGTGCAAACTTTTAAGCCCTTTCATTTTCCAAGGAAGTTTAGAAGACGTGATATATATATCAAAGCAGGCATCACGCCTGCCTCTTTCTGCCATCTCGCTGAACAGACAAAATACAATAATCAAGGCAGAGAAGTAAATACAGAGAATAATTTGTTCCAGAACTGCCCAGTGCAGACACTGACCCTGAGCAGACCCTGCAACCACTGCCCAAAAAAAGACCCCTTCCCCACCAGCTTTGCTTCCCCGCTGTTTAGGACACCAAACGTTTCAGAGATATTTATGGGAGAGGTCTCAGCAACCAAACAGGCTAGAGCAGCGTACGGGGCTACACCTAGAGGCAAAGTCATATTCAGATTACCGAGTTTCTCAGGAAAACGCTACATGTCCTTTAAGATCACTGTTGTATCTCGATGTAAAAACGAAAGGGAGCTTTGCAGCGGTTCCTGTTCTGAACTGGTACAGTTTTCAAAACACAAATCAAGAAAGGAGGAGAGGCTGCAAAGCCTCCTCTGCCTGAGGACTAACTTTTCTCCACTCAGCAGTTGTCTACACTTATTCATGCTTATTAAATCTTCAGCACACACAAGCAACATGCTCAATTTGCTAGGAAAATATAATTTGCCTTTTATTTATTAGTGGGTTTATGTTCATTTACATGGTGATTAACTTAAAAGGAATAAACACTTGGATGCTGTTGCTGTCCAAATAACCCTGAAACTTAAGAGAGCAGATTGCCCATGGCCTGAACAGTCCTGGGGAAAGATTAGGGTCCAGGGTCATTGATTTTCTGGGACCAGTGTGGATCCCAGCACACTCCAGAGCAGCCTCAGCACAGTCCCTTGCTGCTGGAGGTTGCACACCTCATTCTGACAGCTCCGGATCGCAGGATGCATCCCTTCCCGCAAGGCATGTCCTCTAACCTGGAGAAGGGCACTGGATCAGTCTGAAATCATGTAAAGCCACCGCTATGGGCTCTCTGCAGCGCTAAAGCAAAAATAGGAGGCACTTCTTGCTGCACGGCAAATTCAGGCGTCATTTTTGTCTGTGTGGTAATACGGTCCTCAGTACGAGATCCCTGGTGCTGCAACCAGTTTCTTGCGTGTCCCCACGTCCTTGGGGACAGAAGAGCAGCTGGGGGCACTGGAAATAACGCCCCAGCAGAGACCTGTCCTACCCGCACCAAGCCCTCCTCTCCCGAGGTGCGATACGATCAGACAGCGTGAATGGCCAGCACAGAGCCTGGGTTTTCTGTGATTTCCTGGGTACTGTGAGTGACATCTGCTCAAATTTAAGTACCTTTATTCCAGGAATTCTCAGATGTAGGATTTTGGGAATAAAACTAATTGTTTTAGGGATCCCCCTGCCTTTTTCCTAAATAAAAGCTGTTAATGACACATTAACATTTCCAGACTTCTGTGCGTAGCCACTAGAACAGGCGAGGGATTAAAAACCCAGCCGGGAATCTGCAGGCCTGCGACCTATCTTGTAAACAGCATGACAAGCTAATCTGTATTTTTTCTAGGAGACGCTAAGACAGGCTGGCCTCTGTGTTTGAGTTGGTGGGAAGCACCGCAGAGGCCGAGAGCTGTGAGGGTACTGGAGCGTACGGCTGTTCTTCCCGAATTATCCTCTCCTAATGGCACAAAAACGGTCTTGGAGGGTGTCAGACCCATCACTGCCCGTGATTCTGCCTGGAACTAGGTATGTGGCTGTGCGGGTGGCTTTGAGGGAAGGATTAAAAAGAGACTCTGGGGAAAATCCTCCAAGAAAAAAAAAAAAAAATCTACCTTGGTTATAAAAATACCCTTTGTGAAGCAGCTTGGAGTCAAAAGGTTAACACTTAGGGGTAAACATTCGTGTAGTATCTCTCAGCTCACTCTCAGGTCACTATGTATAATTTAAAAAAATCACATGCAAGCATCAAGCAGAAATAAGGCTAATCCTTGGTAGATTTTAAGATTAGAATTCAAGAATTAACCAAAAAATAAATAAAAACCAGTATAAATGAGGAAATAAAAAATCATACATGCATTTAAATTTTGTTAATATTCAATACTGACAAGAAAGCATATTTCAAAGTGGAGGAGCAGCGCACATTCAGAGCTATAATAACCTGCCAAACACATCATGAAGACCTGAATTAACATTCTTCCCTACCAAGTGAAGATCAAAGTGGGGCATAAGGTGGACAATTCCCCAGGCTGATAGTCTTCTAAATTGCATTTATCAAAGATCCTTATCAAATTTCACAGCCTTGTATTACTTCTGGAGAAAACTATTCTGAAGGATAGAAAAGAAGGGACTTCAAAGCAGACATTCAGCGTTGCCAGTGATGCGCTACAGTTAGTTAGAAGAAGATCTGGACAGATAGGCATGAAACACTTCATTGGTGTTTTATTCAAACCTTGTGAAGCTACTGGGCTTCTGGTATTTACACCAACACTGTGTGCAACAGTGGTCTGACATCTCCACAGTGGGAGAAAGAAGCCATTTCAGCAAGTCGTAAATGAAGGTAAATGGGTCATCACTGTAATATATTTTAACTAATGCTAAACTGCACCTCAGGCAGGATGAGTAACTTTCCTGCTTGGGAAGTTAGTAAATGTTTAGACAGAGAACAGATAAAATGATTGTGTTGGAACCGTCCCCTGACTTACTATTTACCACTGAGTCACTGAAACACTTAAAAAAGAAAAAGTGTGGTAAAATGTATCAAAGGCTAAACTCTGCCTGTCAGAATATACATACACTTTCCCCTAACATGAATGCAAATTCTCAAAGTTTGTTAGGAGCTAAAATGTGCCTTTGAGGATGTGTTGCTGGTCCCTGAAAAGCAAAGCTGTGGTAGTGGTGGTTCTCTGATTAAACTGCTTTTTTTACTGAACTGAAAAAATAATTCACCAAAACCCCATTCACCCAGAGAAGTCCTAAGATTTAAAAGTTGTTTTTTTTTTTAACACTGCTTTTTAAAATCGACAGTCCCCTAAAAAATAAATTAGCCTTGAGTCTAAGATAAATGTCTAGATGGCATTCAGCTTAGCATGCCCGTAGCACTTGGCTGGGAATTCATCCAGAGAATATAAACTAGTGCCTACACCCAGGGGTGCTGCCCAGCTTTTGCACATTGTATGTCAATGACTTCATGCAATGAATTACTTCAGCTGCAGTCACCAGATGAGGTTTTGGTATTATTTATAAAAAATGCAATAACCCATTAGTTAAAGGTTTGATGGTAAGACTGTCTGGACTTTCTGTTCATCTCAGAGAAATGTTGAAGCTCAAAAGTGGTCCTTCACCCAAGAGGACTTACAGGAAGGTGGTTCATGGGCTTTCCAGCCATTCAGGTCTGTCCTACACTGTGGCTATTGAAACTTCTGATCCTCCTTAATATTTCAGTCTTAACAATGGAAAACACCACTAGTATCTCTAAAAAAAAGCTGTAAAGTTTACAGGTTTATGAAAATATTTTCATACTAAATTAATTTTGGGCATGATGCAGGAGATTTCAGTCACCTCTCTCTAAATGGTACTTGAACATTCATGGATTTCATCCAGAAAAAAAATTAATTAGCATCTCACCTGGCCTTCCTAAACCATTCTTGTTTGATCAGAGCATGTAGTCTTAAAAAGCATAAAATTTCTTTCAAAAAATAGCAAGTAATGTAGAAGGTATGACAAATCTTGGTAAATTCATCAAAAGATTAATCTTTGGTAGAATTTGCACCAGCTTCTTAATCCCCACTTCTTTAGTTTAGATTTCTAATCATAGGTGAAATCAGAGCTTTTACTCCTAGATTAAAAAGACCATCATCAAAAATCCATTTTTCCATTTGGCCACTACAAGACTCCAACAAAATTATCGCCCAGCATATTGACTGAACTTTGCGAGTCACCCATTGCAAGGCACGTTGTTTCAACGCTGCCATCATCCACCCAGAGAACTCTTCATATTTGAAGATTTTTCCGATTTATTGCCACCTTTCTTGCACAGAGGCTGGCTATCTCCCCCCTTCACAAGGATGAGGGCATGGAGGGGACATGCTGGTCACCCCACTCGCAGCATCGCCTCCTCCCCTGTCGTCACAGTGAGTCCGAGCATCGGGCTCCCGAGGGACCGTGTCACCCACTCCAGTGACCTGCAACGTGCTGCCGTGTTTAGCTGACTCATAGGCACTGCTCCAATCAATGTGATGAGCAATAATATCACAAAAATAGGCCATTCCTCTTCCTAATTCAACTACCTGACTGCAGCTTAGTCTTTATTCAGAGCTGTCAGCCTTAATCAAGAGGCCAGTTGCTGCCAGGATCAGTGGCACTACTGCTAGCTATGAGTTTTGATGGGGAAAAGGAACCCGAGAAATGGCACAACCAAAGTTACACATGAACAGAGATGGGCTGGTGGCTGCAAACATCTCATCAGCCACCAACGGCATCTGAAGACCAGGAGGATGCACGTCAACGGCGGCAGGATTTGCCGGCTGCACACTTATTGCAAATTCTCCGATTGCCGTTTTCTCCTCTCTCTACAGTCCCAATAAAAACCTCCCTGGCGTAGAGCTTCTCAAGAAACCAACCCCTTGAAAACACAAACAAACAAACAGCAATCCTCGCCCTCCAGGCTTTTGTAGTTACAATAAAGCTTTTTGGAAAGGTTTAGAAGCACCACTGAGGGGGTATAAAATTGTTTCCAAAATATTACTAAAGATACAGGATTTGGATACAAATCCAGAGAAACACAGCAGGCACCGCGGTAGGGGTTGAATGGGAACGTTCAACTTATATTGCCATTTCCAATGAACCACCACCCTCTCAAAGGAAAGGAAAATGGAAGGTATGAAAAAAACATATGTGCCTGAGAAATTTTTTTAAACCTCTGAAAGTGCTTGTGTACACTAAGATCACAAGGCTGTTCATTATGCAGATTTAAAGGCCTATAAACAGCTGGTAGTCCTGTCACTGAAGTAATTACATTACGGTTTTAGAGATTTAAATCCAGTTATTTGAACATTGTTTCTATTCAGTTCGTCACAGTGGGATCTCTAATTTGTTCGACATAGTCAACAGCAGAGTAGTCTATCTTGGACTAATTAGCACTCTAGAAATTTAGCAGTACACATTACACAGCACAAAGGCTAGCGTGAGAGTTGCAGGTTCTACGCCTTCAAAGTGCTCTTGTGATGATAAAATCTTCTGCCGGATAAACATTATTGTTTTTCTAAGATTACTTTCAGAATTTGTAAAATCCTGCTCAGGAATTACAACTAAAAATGGTAAACAACTTTTTTTTTTTTTTGGCAGATGAGAAGGTAAACGGAAACTGCACAGATGTTGGTATTTATATGGAAATGATGTTGAATAGCAATTATTTCTTTCTCCTACAAGAAACTGAAGTTGCAACAACACTGTCAAAACATTGGCAAACCGTGCTAGCTAATAATTTCGTATTATCAATAAAGACACTTTAGTCTGGTAAAATAATCTCAGGGGAAGAAAAATCTCTGAAGGTCATTGCTCTGGCTGGAAATTATTTTTTTGAAATAAAAGCTGCAAGTCCAGAGCGAAGTGCATGTAACAAGCTTGTTTCAGAGAGATATCACTGCAGCAAACTTATCAAGTGCAGAGGCAAACGTCTCGGGCTGCAGTTTAACCCCCATTTATACCAGCACAAAGTCAGGCTGCTATCCCAGGAGGCAGTCCCAGCTCTCCCCCTCCTGTGCCACCTTCCCGTGCGGGCACGGATGTGCACGTGGGGAAGTGGGTCAGGGAATGTCCTCCAGTGGTGGAAAACTAATCGGATAACTGATGTTATTGCCAGTGCTTGCAGCAAGGATGCTGCAGCGACCTGCTCTGCGAGCACCTCGGGGTTGCACAGAGACTCTTTGCTTCTCCCCAGCCACAAATGTGCTTATAATCCATCCTTGGGGTCACTGTGTCGGGGTCAGTGGAAATTAAACTCATCAGCCAACGTGCTCTTACAAAAAGGACCATTGGAAAATGTATGAAGGTCTGCCAGCAGTGAGCCCTATGAAACTTAGGGCCGTAAAGACCTCTACCTCCACAAATCCCAAAGACATAAGGAAAGAGAAAAAAAAGAGAAAGGAGGAAATTATCAGACTGAAAAAAAGCAACCACAAGATCATACCCTGAAGCCTAGAGGTGCCATCAATACAATGCTGTATACTTAAGCAAGTTTCCAGGTTATCATTTTACCCTCCTGGGTTCTTAATTTCAGATGTCGTTTCAATGTGTGGTGGTGTGCAAGAGCAGCTTGCGTCCCAAGACCAAGAAACCTGCAGGCAGGCTGCGTCTGGCAGAGGTTTTTTAAGACTAGCAGAGAGAACAGGAGAACCAGTAATACTAGTACCAAATAAAATACCAGTGGCTATGAGGACATGGCAAAGCAACTGCCCTGCGTGCACAGAGCGTTAGGTGCCCAGTTCCCTTGCCTTCTAATGAGGGCTGAGGTGTAATATCTGTTCTGCCTTTATAAGTGACTGCAACAGACACGGGCTTCCAGATGACCACAGGAATGTCCGTGGCGACACAGGGAGGACGTACGGAAGGTCTGTGCCCTCTGATGTTGCCCAGTGCACCCCGGGCAGCTGGACCATGCTGGAAAGCAGTGGTTGGGATAACACAACACTGAGCCTCAGCCACCAGTCCCTGTCCCCAGCTGCGGTGTCACAGTCAGCTGCTCTTGGACCACGACCAACTCACGGCCAGGCATAGCCAGAGGTGGAGGTGGCATTTCTGTGTTTGGACCTACAGACACACCTTAGGATATTTTTCCTTTTCTGGGCACTTTGTGCCCCACACAGATCCTAGGCTCTCCACCACTTGAAAAGCTGGCTTTGAATTACACAGTCAGTGATGAACGCTGCCATGTCTCCTTTGCTCAGCCAGCTTTGGCAGCTTTTGGTGTCATCTGTGCACGGGTGTGGTACACAAGCAGCCCTGGAGCTCTCTTTGGGAAGGGTACGGCCTCATTACACCCATAAAAATGGGAAGCTGGTCCCAAGGGAAGTGGCACTGCTCTCCTCCCTTGCCATCTCCCACCCTCCCTCTTACCTCCCCCGCACCCGCTCATCCGATCACAACAGCTTGACGAGCTAGATCAGTCGTTTGATCTGATAAAAACTCAGAGATGGAATCCTAATTTAAAAGAAAGGCAAGTTAAAAAGCAGCTCCTGCTAGATCCGGCTGAAATACAGGGGCACGGATGGGCCACGCACAGCAACAGAGCAGGCAGTGGCATTGCTGCTTGTGCCCACAGCCTCCCTTGTACCAGGTTACAGTGTGAAATGGCATCCTTAAATCACTGGGATTTTGATGTCCACTTCCCATCTCAGTAGATGAAACTGTGCTTGCATCCCTACCTGGACTGCAGCTACATTTTCCTTTCATTTTACTTCCATTTTCTAAAATACAACACAAAGCCCTTCATTGCTTTAAAAGCACATTTTACAGGCTAAACTGGCTTTTCCAGCGAATACAGAAAAATGATGGCAACAAATGACAACTTCTCTTCCTTCCAGCTTTGGGGGCAGGCAGAAGGGAAGGAGAAGGCTGTGACCCCACTGTCATCAGCAGAGACATCAGAAGGACACAGGCAGCCAGTGCTCTTGGTGAGCACGAAAGGAAAGCTCTTGTCTCTTCTGCAAGAGGTGTTGCAACTAGAAAAGCTTGGGAGCATCTGTAGGCAACAAAGATCCCCCACTCTGGGACTCATTAATGATAGTAATCCTTCTGCACAATAGCATCCACCAGGAGAAGTCCTAAAATACCAATTGTCAGGACTCAGAGCAAATTAAATATACTCAGTGCACTCCTACACAGCCCTCTGAACTGCAGCCTACACAGTTGTGCTTTATCAGGGATCTAGGATTTCCAATATTAATTAGTTATGCTTAAATAACAGACATGTGACACTTCTGTCATTATAAAAATAGTAAGATCTCACAAACAGAATATTACATTTGGCTACATGAAGGCAGATGAGTTACAGAAACTAAAGATTCTCTTTAGACAAATTTATCTTTAATGACCAAGCACTAAAAGAGGGAAATGGTAATTTACTTGAATAATTAATGAATATATTTCAATATTATGCTTTTATTACTCATTAAGCAAGCATAAAGATGAATCTTTAATTATAATATAAGGAGAAATAGGTTTAAACCTTCATTTTTTTGTTTCATAAAGTATTTGCAGAGTGATTTGGGGGCCTTTCGAAGATGACCAAACAAAGGGGGAAATAATTTGCCACTTCTTCCGAGATATATGACAAAGTCCTGGCCTGTGCCACTGCCTGCTGGGAGGGCTTGCTGGTGCTGGCGCAGAACCCCCAACACCCCAGGGCAGCGCAGCCTTGAGAGATCTGAACCCAGGTAAGTTAACTTGGATAACTGAAGTGGTGAATTAATTTTATCAACTCTTTAAAATATAATTCATGTTTTGTGCTTTGTTTACTTAAGCTTATTTAGCTCTTACTGTAAAACCTATTACGTATCTGATGGAAGGTAGACTCTGTCATAGCACGACAAACAGCACAGATGTAGTGATAGAAATTGGTTCTCTCCAATGCAAAGCATGGCAAGAGCCCCGAGATGGGGACTGCACCCCAGGGAGCAAAAAACATATACCCGTTTCCCTGTGCTGAGGACATCAAAGGTTTTCTTTCCTACTCCCTCCAGGTGACCCATCTAGTTGTTCAATGTTTTCAATTGATTTACTTTTTGTAGGAGATCTGCCCGGGTTGAACCGCGTGTCCTCATTGAACAGATGTTAGAAGTTCCGTTTATTGCCTATATTAGCACTCTTTTATACAGTAGTCCAAGGTTCATGCGACAAAAGCTTAATACTAATT
>JAVJGG010000094.1:39938074-40016213 GCA_035590195.1 Aviceda cuculoides
GTGTATCGCATTACTATCTCCCTTCATCACCTTCTATAGCCCTCTCTGTATATATGGTATGGTACTACTGCCTTCCCCCTAGGACTGTATCTTTCAGTGTCTTTTTTTTTTTTTTTTTTTTTTAATTTCATAAAAGCCCCATGCCCTGGGCTGCTGAGCTCTCCCAGACCTCCACCTCCGTGAGGGGAGCTAACGCTGCCAATACCCCACATAGAGAGGAGCAGCAATTAATAGTCTTTCAATGTAAGAAAATTCCACCTTCTTCAAGATTTAGACCCAGGCATATGTAGGCATAGGTTGCACAGAGCCCACGCATGGCTCAAGCAGGCAAGCAGCGATCCATAATCCAAACCAAGACTCCAGCCTCCTAATGACAAAGACTGATGACTCAATTCCTATCATGAATCAAGTATTACCACTCCTAAGCCATACGATCTTAGATGTAAGTAAACAGACCGCATCATCTCAACAGCCTGGTAACACAGAAAAATGGAAACACTGAGAACATTGACAATATTATTAGTTATTTCAGTGTTTGTCAAGGGATGGAAGATAGGATGGATAATTTATTGTTCACATCACTGCCAAGGAAAAGACATCACTTTTAATCAGTCAACAAGCTGCAGTCAGCAAGGAGCACTACAAAATTCAGATGTTTTTACTAAAACTTCTGCTGACCAGCAGTGAAACTTACGTCCCTAACTGCCTTCTGATGTTTGTCAAACGACTCGTTTGCAAGAGGCAATGTCAGCCGCTGTTCAGCATTAGCATCCATGGAAACTACCCGAATTGCAAAAAATCCTGACAGTAGTGTAGCTCTTCCCGTGCTCCCTGATCCAAAAGCAATGCTTAATGAGGTCTTGGATTTACCTTTCAATAAAAAACCTGGGGCTGGATCCTGAAGGACAGGGCTGGGCCACGTCCTCAGCTCCATTCCCAGAATTGTCAAGACCCAAAGTCAAGGCAAGTTTCAGCCAGACTGTTACTCCTGATGAACATGTCATTGTACCTATACTAATGCTTCCTCAAACAGCCCTGCCTGGTGAGGGTAAGGCTTAATTATCTTTGCTATATCAATAACACCTCAAGCTAAGGGTCTAGATTAAAAAATTATCTCTAACAAAAAAGGTTGTGTTTTTTCTAGATAGCTCTTTTGTCGGTTTTTTTTGGTTTGGCTTTTGGTTTTTAGTGGTATTGACAGCTGTGAACACATTTCTCAGAAAGAAAATGCTTTCTTTTTGCAAAAGCTAATTTTTGACCACAGAAAGTTGTAATAATTTAAAAGAGAAAGCTTATCAAGTGTACCTAAAAGCTATTAGGCTCCAAACCTATAATCAGTCCAAAGTAGGAAGAGCCTTTTGATGTCAAGAAACAGCTTGTTTACAGAAGGCTTTTGGCAAAATTAGTGTAGTCCAACACTTGGCTTCAGAGCAAACAATCCCATAATGCAGCTAATCAACAGCACCTAACAATAAGTCTCTCAGTGGTGACTGCCAACTTATTTTCTCAAAAGACTTTGCAAATAATTATCAAACTTCTCTCTTGGTGTTAAAGAAGGGAACACCACTTATTTCAGGGAGCTAATGGGTAGCAACGTGCTACTCGGGACAGGATGTGACGCACCGATTCTGACTGCGCATGGAGACGCTTGGTGGAACAAGACCGTAATTTGCAATGACGGCACGAACAAAAAAGGAAACGTTCCTGCCTGGCACCTGCAGGAGATCGTCTTACGCTCTGATCACAAGGGTGTATTATTGCTGCAGAATATTTTAGTGGTCAGGAAATAATCCACCCACATGATTTGGTTTGCCTGCTTGCACCAGTGGGTTCCCAATAACCAGCTGGTCGACAATAGCATTTGTATATTTTACTAACATTTTTTCCCCTTTGCTTCCTATGTGCTGGGACAGGATAAAAGGAAAAATATTCCCTTTTCATTAAACCTTTCATAATTTGGAGGTTGGTCAAGCACCTGGTAATTATTTTCTCATTGAAGATAATCAGTATTATATTTCAGACTAGTGTCTCGAATCATCGTTTTTCTTGTCATGCCTTTTTGACCGTGCTATACCAAAGCCGCATCTTTAACAAACCCAACACTCTCAGACAACTAGTCTTTAGACTGAGACGATCTCTGTTCATATTGTTAAGAACCATGGAAGTGGTTATTGAAAATACTTTGAAATTTGCTGCTGCACTTTTGAGACATTCTCTGTAACATCCACATAACAAAAATCTCAGAGTCAGACATCCATGTTTGCATTTCAAGGATGTCATGCTAGAAGCTATCAGGCACTATTGTAGTGACTCAAGGAGTAATTTGATGCAGTGTGACTTTAAAAAAAAAAAAAAATCAGGATGATTCAGAACATTTAAATGGTGATTTGCAGGGTAAGAAATGTATCGACCACTTGGTATTCTCATCATGTCAAAGACACCTAGGTGTTCAGCTCTTTCTGATAATTTACCGCAGCCAGACTGAGCCAAGTACTTATTTCACAGACTGCAGAAGAGTTGCTCCTAGTTTAAACCAAGTGTGAATAAGAGGAAAATGAGGCCCTTTACTCCAGTGGCATTATGTGGTCACTGAATCCACATAGCCCATCTCATTCTCTTAATCATTATTTTAATGTTTCTAGTATTCAGTCCTCCACTGCTTGCCCTGAGTGCTAATGAGTGACTTGCCCCCTCCAGAGTCTTTCACTTCAAATTGTCTTACATTCTTACCAACTCTTGACAGCTCAAGATAGAAATGTCCACCCTGAACAAGATGGAAAACAGCAGAAAAAGCAAACCCTTAACTTTCACATGCCAAACCAAAGAGAGCTGAACTATAATTTGGCTCTTCAGCAGACAATATGATCATCTTTGGGAAAATAATTCTAATTTATAAGTTTCACTCATAAAAATATTATCCATAACATCACTAACAGGGCAGACATCCTTCTGTCTCCAGGGCCCTCCAGAGAAGAGAAGGCATCCCCTTCCTTCTAAAAATGAATAAAGAAGCTCCAAGATAAGAAGAGGCAACTCCTATTGCCCATCACACAGGTTGGGGTCTGTCTCGAAGGATGGCAGCATCTTCCAGAGTAACTTGTAGCTGAGGACTGCCAATTCCTCACCGAGTTTTCAACATCTGTAAGGACCGACTCCTCAATTTCTCAGCATCTGATACAGTATGTGAAGGTCACATTGCAGTGTGACACAGACCCAACGACACAAAACGTCTAGACTAAGAAAATTGACAGCCTCCTCCATTTTAAATTTATACCAGATGAAGTGAAACATCAAAGGACCTCCTTTTAATGGGCTTTTTGGCATGTGGTCCTTTGTTCTTAACAAGTCGGCACCAGCTGCTATGTCCATAATGCCAAGTCAGTAACGTCCCTGGCCAGATTCTTGGCTGATGTAAATCGGTGTCACTCCTCTGAAGGCAGATATTCCTATTGGTTGACATCAGCTGAAGATTTGGCTCCTCATCCTTAGCAGGTGCAAGCTAAAGTAAAATCTTCTGTCCATATTTCACATTTCTGCTGTCTTCACCATCAGTACTGCTGTACACATTCTCAGGCTGGAGAGTTAATTAGCATCAGCTGTAGCTCCTCAAGTTTCTATACAATAAATTCCATATTGTAAGGAACAGCTTTCGTCTAATTATATCTTGTTCATGTATATATATATATACATTTCCCACACACACTAATCTTGTACTCTGGGTCATTGTGTGGTGACTTTCCCATAAACAGAAGATGAGGTGAGAACACCAGATAGGCCACATTCATTCATTGCAATATTTCAAATACTATTTAATAATTGAAAGTAAATACTATTAGTAGTCTTCAGTCTTACGATAGACTACATTAGCCCATCCTGATTACCATGAGTATATATTATTTTAAAGGTGACCTAAAAATATTTCCTTGATACACAAACATCTCAAATACCAGGGGCTTTTCAATGTGAATTTAAAACAAAAACATTTTTTTTGCTTTGCAGGTAGCAGCATATCGAAATCCCACAGCACCAACTGTTCTGATTTTACTCCAGTACAAGTGTGTATATATATATACATGTATAGACATGCGCACTACATAAAAAAATTAAAATAGCACTTGAAAAAAATTAAAATTTAGTTATTTACCCTTTCAGCACTTGTTAATAAAACTCTTGTTTAAGAAGGAAACAGAAGCCTATTACCATCTGGGGCCATTCAACATCCCAAAAGCCCAGATCCCATCTCAGTTTTCCCATTCACTGTCTTGAGTTCCTTTAATTAAGTAAATTATGCTTTCAAGTCACCTGCCACTCTCTTTGTGAAAAAAGTATAAGCAACTACAATACCAGCTCTATGATCTGTCTTGTTCACTGATTTAAATGTGTTCTTCCCCATCTTGAGTGCTTCATTCCTGAATTCTGCGGGAGACGTGCTGCGGGCAACGGCCCGCCCCCCCCCCCCCCGAACCCCCCCTGTGCCGGGGCTGGTTCCCAGTGCCCCTGCCTACTGCCGCCCCGCTCACACCCGCAGTCACACCCATCACCATTGCGTCATATTCACCTTCCTTTGCTGACTTATGCATACCTCATAATCCCGATTTCCCTACTTTTGGGTAGGTTACGTATGACTGTGATTCATGAGACGCCCTTTTGTCATCTCCCTCCACCCTCCCCACACTGAGTGCCGCATCCTCCGCATCTTCTCCATCGCACCGTAGGGCTGGAGGAGCCAGAGGGGCACCTACCTCCCAAACGGGATTTACATTTGTCTCCACCTCAGCTATTTTTCCTTACTAACCCTGCACAGCAGTTTTGGGCATGACAACAAGAGAAAAACAGAAGTGTACGTGCTATAAAAGTTGAAGTGTTAGCAGAAATTATTTAGGTTTATAATGTAGCTGAGAATTGTGAAGGTGCTCAGGCATCCAGACGTTTACGATTATCTAAGCTTAAACAGATAAATTTACATGTTGGCATTTATAATCTTTCAGAGTAAAGTGATGATAATGTTTAATCAAGAGCTCAAAATTAATTTAAAGTTGTCCCATTTTCTTGTCTTTGCCCCTTTTTAATAATTCAGCAGAGAGCCCAGTAGGTAATAGATTGTAAAAGATGGATGGGAAACTAGATATTCATGTGGAATATATTCTTCATGAAAGGTAGCTGAGAAATTAGGATTAAAAATACTCCTGTCTTCAGCAGAAATAAGACTAATCTCTTCATTTTTAACTTACCTTGTATTTATGAGACATCAGCTACAGACAGTAAAGGAAATTGCAGCATTCACTTAAAAGCAGCGTCAGCAAGTTCTGACAGCTTGTTAAAAGCCATGACCGAAGGCAGGGTGATGCACATCCATCACCTGTGACAAGGACTTCATGGAGCTTGGCCTGGGCTTACCCTTGGTCATACCTCTGAGGTAGGTCGTGTGGCTCTCGGTGGGCTGTTTCACACTAACGGGTACGCCTTCCTTAAGCTGCCCAAGGGATTTAAATACCGTCCACCCATTAAAAATAAGCACAATTATGTCCTACCACTCTATGTCCTCCCACAGTTCAAGTCTGACTTCACATGTAACACGGATTTTCCAGCACTTACAGTCCAATTTCTTGCCAGATAATGGAAGTAAAGTACCCAAAGCAAAGGAACCAGTAGAAGATACAGTCCATAGCGGTGAAATCATGAGATCATATTCCATCCTTGGGATGATATAGCATGAAACATGGCTTTGAATGCTAACTAAGTCTGAGAGATTTGGATTTCTAAGCATAATTACCATCCGGAGCATAGCCCAACATTTACATTTCATTAATATTCCTAAAATATCCTTTTCATATGTGGCACATTGTGGAAATATATACCTCTGGAGATTATCTGGACCAACCTCCTGCTGAAAGCAAGGCCTTAGATTAGGTTATCCAGGTCCACGTAAAGCCAAGTCTTGAATACTTGGATTTGAACATGAAATAGTATAAGTAATACTATAAGTAGAGTCATCATTACTTTAGTGAAGCCACATGAAAAATTAGTAAAAAGACACTCCAAAGAGGCCATAACTCAACTGGCCCTATAGGAAGGAAACAGCAAACCTGGCCCCAGTACCTGTAAAGCAGAGAAGCATTTGGGTGCCCATTCCACTTCAGATCCTAATAAGGCAGCCTATACATCCTGGAAACTACATTTACAGATTTCATACAGAAAAGTCTAGCCTTGAAAGTAATTTTTCTTTTTTTTTTTTTTTTTTCCTTGCTATGGTGATGTTATTACCACTTGTATTTCTGCTGGCAGGAAGCTATTGCCTGCAGCTGCAAACTAATATAAACTCAAACTTTCTGGGTCATCAGAAATGTGATGGACAAAGTGCTCTCCGCAGTTCCTTCATCTGTAAGATAACTTTGTTAAAGTATTTACACAGTGTCAAAAGTTGTTCACTGCCTCTTCTTTGCTAGTTCTTCCTTCTTTTTAAACATTTCATTTCATAAACATTTCATTGCATAAACATACAGTGGACCAAAGCTTAAAATGAATGGATTTGAGCTAGTATACATCGGAGAAAAAATATCTAGAAGAATTGTGAATCTGTAATGGTATAAACAACTCTGCTGATGGGGTAGTTATTTTGCGGTGCCCGTAAAGCAGCATCTTGCAGTACAGGTCTTGTAATATTCAGCTGTATACACAGAAGTGACAGAGCAAAAAGCAGGAAGGCAACAGTGTCCCATTAAAACTTTCTTTAGAAATTTAAAACTAGTTCAGGAAAAACCCATACAACAGGCTGTAGCAGATTTGCACCAGAATGGAGTATTGGACCTTAGAGATCACTTCTCTGCCTACTTCACCCATTTTCGGAACCCAAGGGAACTCACTTTTTCGTTTTCTCCCAGGTTACAATCATAGCAATTGCCTTTCATTTTATTGAGCAGTGAGGATGTCTCATGCATCTAACTAAGTTTCTTGTGATTTGTCACATTTAATGGCTGAAGGCTATGCAAGAGCTCATTACTTTGGGGATCCTGAAGAGAAAGACTGTTGTTTTGAAGCATTATTCTGGCTGTTTATACAAATTTCACACAGGAAAGTTGTAGTAAGCTGATAAACACCTTCTTATATATTACAAAGGGTGTGATCAAGAGAAATATATATCTTTACATTCTACATTATTGCTTACACAAAAGGTGGAAGCAGTTAAAAAGGTAACACTTCCCATGTTTATTTACACCTGTATTCTTGTGTATACAAATGGTGGAAGTCATTTTTCAAAACCCAGTATTTCTCAGCTGGTTACCTCACTTATTTCCTCTTTTTAGTAAAACTGTGAAACCAAGAGCAGTGTCCTATTTCACTTTCTAATTACTTCTAGTAAAAGTGATTCCCTTCACGGCCACCACTGTATCAACAAGCCCAGAGAAGGCTCAATATTTTTCTAATCCTTGTTTCTGTGGTATGTCACAGAGAGACCTTAGATGGTGTCGGACAGAGCCTTGAATACATAATTCTTCCTACAGAAACTTCAGGAGGATGTAGTTATTTGAAATTAGGATGGTATGCAATGAAGCCCAAAGCTGAAACGCTTAATTTGCTGGTGTCAGTCAGCGGAAGGTCCTCACCAACCCTCACCCTTTTACATTTCTCCCCCCAAAGCCTTTAGCACCGGTTGGCACCTCCCCCTCTCCTGCCCCCCGCTGTACCAACTCCCCTTCAACAGCAGACAACCTGGATTACACTTAGAAACAGAAAGAAATATTTTCTCTCAGGCTTTCTTCAGCAGCCAGCCTGAGGGGTACTTCACCCTACAGACCCATGCAGCTTTCGTTTAAGGGCCTGGCTCTGGAATTACTGACGCTGCCAGTCTCTCTGTGGAAAATCTGGGCTCTGCGGATAGTTTTCCTAAAGGTTAAAGCAGGAGGCCTCTGAATGAAGCAGTGCCTTCTCACCATTTGCGCCTTGACAAGCGAGGTGCAAAGGGACGGGGCAGCCCTGGTGTTTGCACCTCGTCCTGCCCCTCAGACAGCACGTGGCTTCTCATCCTGCGCTTTTTTCCCATTTGCACACTGGGAAGATGAATCTTAGGAAGTAGCTTATGTTCATATACTGACCCTTAAATCAAAACTGCCATCTAAGAATGGGGTAATTGCAACTAAATGTAGCCCAAGGTCGAGGATACGTGGCGGGTAAGTTTTAACCTTAGTGCTCTTGGTAGAAACCAGACTCACTCATTGACATTCTTCCCATCCACACTCCCTTCCTGGAGAGTCAATAAACTTAGCTGTGGTTATTCAAGTGCACTGTAAAATAGCTGCTACAGCCCAGTGCAGCAGGAGCTGTACCACTCTGGGCATGAAGCAATCCCCACGGCACCTTTCCCTTCCCCGAGCACAACGTTGTAAAGAAAATTTTACGTTTGCAAAATGGTTGGAGATGTCTGAAACAAATGTGTTAAAGATTTGCAAACCATTTACCTGGAGCCATTAGTTATAAAAGCCTGGGCTTATTACTATAGCCTTCTAAAGAAAAGCTGAAAACAAGATCATTTTTAATTGCAAGGAGCACAAAGCCAAGCTCAGTTCAGCCATCTCCTTCTTAAAAAAGAAATTCAGCCCTTAATACAAAGAAAGACCTAGTTATTTTCAGGGGCTAAGGGCTTGCATGTTGCTGGGAGAAAGAAAAATAAATTACAATTATAAGTGGTTAAAAGTAGAGGTTTAATGCAGAAAACACAGGCAGAGTTTTCTCTATCATCTGATGAGCAGCATGCAACACTAGCGTGGCAAATATATTCATGGTAGTCCTGGAACTGAAAACGTCTGGGTTGTGCTCTGACTCACCGTGCCTTTGCAGAATCAAGGATTACTGTTATCTGCTGACATAAAATCATTGTGGTGGGTCTATTCCACCCTGAACCTCTGCTCCACCAGACTGAGGTTTATGGAAATTACTTACCTGCCTCATCGCTTGAATTAGGAAGCTGGAGAAAAAATGTAGTGTGATAGCTGCCAGACTGCTTACCATCATCTTTCTCTGTTGTTGTTACATTAGGTCCTCTGGGTATATCCACAAATGCTGGAAGTTCAGAGACAAAGACACTTTGCAAAGGGTATTTACTACCCAAATATCCTTCATTTGTTTTCTCTTTATTAATTACATTATTTTCTGTTAAGTGGGCACTCAAGTTTGATCTGAGTGGAGTCTTGTTTTCTCCTAGGAGCTTTGTTTGAAATATCGCCTCTATTGGCTCTCCATTAGCTATGCCATCTACTCCATCTGCTGTTAATCTAGACGAACTGCAATTTATATTGAAGGACAACACTGATCTATGAATTTTTTGGTAGTTAATTCGAGGTTGGTCAATGCATACATTGAGTGACTTGTCTAAATAATAGATGGTATTTGGACACTGCTGAGAAACCTGAAGATGGACACATGAGGTGAATGAAGGTGGTACTCTCTCTCTCCCACCACTGCTTTGAAGACCCACGCCGTTCTCCTTGTTTCCAGGGTCAAAAAGCCATTTTTGTGGCTCTTCACCTAACTGTGAGTAGGATTCAGAAATCTTTAGTGGAGAGGCACGTTGGTTTGCTTTGCCTGGCGGAGGCCAGCGACAGAAGGCAGCAGGGACTTTGCTTGAGGTTGGGGAAATGGTGTTGGGCTCTTGCACAGCCCCAGGTCCACGTGCTGGGTCACCAGAGCCCGCAGCAACACGCCTGGCAGTAATAGTTATGGAGGCAAACCCTTTCTGCTGGTTTTGACACTTTTTTTCCTCTGCAATGGGAGAGTCCAATGGAGACGTAGCATCGTCTGAAGATGCTTGAATTTCTAATCTGCTGGGAAGTACCGTAAATACTCTGTTAATGTTGACTGAACCATGGTTAGCCAAAGATTGCTTTGTGTGATAAGGACTGAGCTGGGGGATCATGGACTGTATAGGCAAAGCGGGCCAATTTTCTTTTGATTTATTCTCATCAGTCATCTGTGAAATTACTATCGGTGAAATCAATGTTGTATTTTGTGATGACAGAGATTCCTGCAAACAAAAAGATTCAAATTATCAACAAACTCTACCATAATATATGTAACTGTTTCTCATGTACCATCTATCACACCAGACAGTTTTGTTTGAAATTTCATGTTAACTTTCTATTCATACTGTTTTGTCACTTAAAAACACAGGCTTTTGAAATCAGCTTTGAAATGTCTGGGAGACTTCAATGAAAACCTCATCACTCTGGTGCAAAAAAATTTAAAAATGTGTATTCGATACTATTATTTTCAGTATTTAACCCATTGTCGCAGTTGCAATTTGTGGCTGCTGTGTTTGTTTAAAAATGGACATGTCAAAGGCAATTGCCAGACTCTAAACTACTCTTTCATGATGGACTGCTGGAATTTAAAATGCATTTAAATATACTACGGATCATTAGCCTGAAGGTCCATGTGTGCCATCACATGCTGCAGAGGACATGTGGGCACCAGGGTCATGACTGCTCTACACCTTCACCAGTTATAAGCACGGAAAAACTCCTCCATGTTCACTCCCACAAAAGTGATATAATTACCTATAAGGGCTCCAGGTACTATTTTAATTCATTAGTTCCCTCTTGCTTGTGATTACTTGGTGGCACCTATCAGTGATATAAAACCACATATGTCCAAGAGTGATTGACAGTGGCCCAGATTCATTTTTCCAACCATGACAGGAAACATCTATCTTGATAGACCTACATTACCTCACTCAGTGTGACAAAGGAGGTGCTTTTGTTTTAAAGCTAGCCTGAGTTTAAAATGTCCTGCTATTATTATCCACACGGCTGGTCACATAAGTCACATGCAATAAAGCATCTGGCCTAATCTCACTGCTGCTGTAAATTGGCTGATTAGATTGCTCCTGCCCTGTGTTCCTAGATCTCCCAATCCTAATAGAAAAAAAAACCCCACTGAACTGGCATGCAAAATCTGAGAATTAGCTTCATAATGAAAGCTCATCCAAGTTCATTTGGGGTTTAGGTGCCATTTGCTAGCTGTACTGCCTCTGCTTCTTACAAATTCATCTCAGTCGTCTCTGGGCGTCTATCATCTGATAACCAATGCCAGTACTTGACAAGCGTTTCACGAAACATAATATTCTTCTTCCTCAAGGAAGACTATGTGAGCGACAGAGCTGTGACCTCCTGGCTGCCATGGTCGTCCTTCTCAGGGCTTGGGTGCCGGAGTCAGGACGCAGCACCAGAGCCCATGGGGAAAACCATTCCTGTGCTCCTGGCCTCCACACAGAAAACGGGCTGCTTTGTAACTCTTGGGAAGGCTGATTTGGGAACCCAAACAGGTAGAGGTAGATCAAGAGTTTATTAACGAGGTGAAATGCCAAGTAAATTTTATCAACTCTTTAAACCAGCTGCCTGTGGTTTTGACAATTCAATAATTTCACAGCCCCAGGGAAAGCATTTTCTTCCTTCTTTGTTTCTTTCATGCTTTGTAACAACATTTGCCTCATATTTTCTGCACTGCATTTACTTCTACCTACAGGTTTAAGACCTTTGCATGCCTTCCAAAACTCTCAGCTTCCCTGAGATTTCAACAGGGCACCAGGAAAGAACGTTCCTTGAAATACTTTATTTTGGATGCATCTCTCATACTCCAGTAGTTAATTTGACATTTATTTCTTTTGTTAAGGGCTGCACAGATGGAGACATCCTGCAAGAGTCCAAAGGCATGTCAAAAATGCTCCTGATTAGCTTCAAACTCAAGCACCAATATTTTAAATAATTTACTTTTCCTTTTTCTGCTTGCGTATGTGTATTCTTCCCTCTTCCCAATCTTTGGCAAAGAAATGTATCTTTAAGGTTTGACCCGCTGATCCTATACTCATTGGGAGCTTTCAAGCTTCACTGCATCTTGTGAAAAAAAATATGCACTTACACAAAGTAACTGTGGTGAACTGAAAACCTCAGGCTTTACCTTGAGAACATGAGACAGAGTGTAGTGATATCTGGGATACCACTTGATTTAGTCTCCTGGGGTGTTTTTAACAACTTTTTTTTCCCCACAAACCATGCAGTTTTTTCACCCCTCACCAAGAGCACACAGAATCACAACATTTAGCCATCATTTTATTTGGCTTTTCTGCTGCATAAGCTAAGCCTAGCTAAACAAAACCAAATCAAATGCCCTGCTCAGCAATCAGTGACTGTTTTTTAAACCTGAATGCATTCTGCTGACTGCTATCAAAACACAATTTATTTATTTTACCTTGGTAGAGCTTGATTTTCTCTCCACATCACTCTCCTGCTGAAGGCTTGTGCATGTCCTCTGACCATCAGTGCCCCATTGCTTTTGTGTCACTCCTGGGTAAAAAATGCAGAGAAAGTAACATTATTTTCAGTGTCCTGGAGGCAATGAGTTAGAAAATGTGGGTTTAAGTGGAGAGCAATCATGAAGGAAAGAGCTACTGTAAATGATCTGATTGTCCTGGGACCTGGTTATCGCAGAGATCCTGTTTCTCCCTCTTCCCAGGAGAGGCTCTTGAAACACCCCTGGGACCCTGTTGCAAAAATGTGTTTGTCGACAGTCTCACAGTGTGTTCAGGGCTGATCCAAAACCTGAATATGTCTGCTTTTGACTCCTGTGGCTTCAGGAGTGAGTGTGGAGAATTCGGGGAAGATGGGAAATGCGGATTTCAACAAATGTCACTTTTGTCTAGTCTGCAGAACTGGGAGCACCAATGAGCGCATTAATGGGCTGGATGCTATGAGTTTGATTTCATTTGAACTTAGTCACCTTCACATTTAAAGAACTACAGTAATTTTAAATCATATTCACAAATTCTATTACATCATAACTTTTCTAGTTCAGTGTTACTATTACATCAGTACATCTCTCTCTGATTTTGTCATCTTTTGTTTTCTGTGAGCACTAGCCTGTCTGCAGCTTTTTACACAGAGCTAATTTCCATACAACATGGAGTCAGGGCTATTGCAATGATGCATTACATCTGCTGTCAACAGTTTTGCCAGAAATTACATTACTTTCTATTTTGTAATAAGCATCCAAAATTAATTTTCAAAAATTCTCTGTTTGGGCTGAAATCTCTTGACATTACTGGCTGTTGCTGTATAGCAACAAGTCACACCACTAGTAAGACCTTTTGTATTTTTTTTCTTTCACTTAGGCAGCCTGCCACAGAAGTTGATAATTTTTTACTAAGCAGAATTTCAGTTTACGTGTAACATTATATTAACAAAGGAATAGAAATCAGCTCCACTTTAAGAAGTGTTCATTAAAGCATATCCCCCATAGCAGGCTTCCTGGCTTCTTCTCCGTGGGTGCAGCTAAGGAGTAGAAGAGGAAGAGGGGGAAGGTATCAGGTCTGTCCTCCGGTGAGAAATCTCCTTGAGTCCCACCACAGAACAGAAATCACAAAACACTCACGGGAGGTGTGACCAACCTTCTACTTTAGTAAAGTATACTTTAATGCTTTACTGGCACAGCTCCAAGATGCCAAGGCCACTGTGTATATTCATAGCTGGCATAGCTGTTTGCTTTTGTCCTTGAGCAACGGAAAGTCCTGAGCAACAGAGAAAACAGCTCGACTCATTAGCCACAGTACGGCAAAAAAAAGAGAATCCAGAAAATAGCCGGAGCGGGGGGCCCACTGGATATTTTTTGGCAAAGAAATAATGCACGGTTGCAATCAGTGAAAATGCAATGAACCTGATCTAGCACTGGATCGTGGTAACTGCTGGCACAAAACACGGGCGCGATGCCCTTGGAGCCTGCTCCTCGCCCTGCTGTGGCACACAGCGAGAAGGAGGTGCCGCGCTTTCCGTGAAGGACAAAATCCACCTGCATCCACAAGCAGTGGGATAGGGGTAACTGCCAGGTGAGCCCTATGGAGAGGTTGTTTTCAGGGTATCAGTAGTCCAGTGAATTACATGTGAATACCTTCACAATGAAGAGCTGCTACATATGCTGTCTTATTTACTTTTTAAAACAACTGAATAGGGAGTAACTTGCAGAGAAGGATAAAGGAGAAATTCTTGGATTGAGTTAAGGCAAGACCTCATAAAATCCAAACGTTTGATAAAAAAAAAGTATGTAATTAAAGCGACAACTTCAATTGAGTTATCAATATTTTCCTCAAACGCTTTGTAGTAAGAAAACCACAGTTGTCTCAGACCGAGCTGGAAAGCTACAACAGGAGAACATCAACTTATGAATGTCAACCACTGTGCAAGGAAATCCAGAAGGCTGGCCGGAGATAAATCAGATCCAGAGAGGCATGTTTTGCCAGATGGCCTTTCATGAATTTCATTCAAATGTATTTTCGGCACAAGAGAAAGACTGAGTACTACAGGGTCAGACAAGAACAAGTTGTCAAAGTCCACACCGTAGATTACATACAACATACAAGTTATTCTTATCAGAGTAACCTCCTGTGATTAGCAATAATCTGTAGGTAGGATCTTCCAATTTCCCACAGGTCCCTTGGAATAGATTGGTTAATTCTTGCTTGCTTAACTTTAAAAAAGTAGCTGTTTCTGCAGCAGGAGAGATAGGAAGAAGTGAGGTGGGAAGAAGAAGAGAGGAGGAAATGTTTATTTTCTTTGCTAGATCATCCAGAGTGGAGTTTTGCATTGCATTTTGTACCATAACCCATGCAATGACATTCTCATATTACTATGGCAATCCTATTGTTGGAAAACACTCAAACTTTTGCCAAGTTATTTAATCTAGTTGCTAAGATAGATTAAATGGCATTGGTGGCAGAAGCTCCGGTATTTTTCATGATATTATTAAATCTATTCTTGGAAGCTTCACATTTGTTAATTCATGTCAACAGAACAAGCAAAAAAAAACCCCAAAACTTTAAAAAGATCTTGAATCTGTGCTTGAAATGAAGACACTTCAGACAGCACAAGGGTTTAGCTGAGGTGTGTCACATACAGAGTTTTCATACAAATTCTCATTGCTGACAAAACACATTGCACTGTAACTCTCGTTACACAACGAAATGCAAAGTTCAGTTTTTCCCTGATGCGAAAGAATGAAAGAAATGGCATTTCAAGTACTTTCCATCTCTGTGGGGAGTATGAGAAACTTATTTTTATGTGAGTTGAAATCCCAAGGATTTGTTTAACCTCCCCAGACCTTCCCTTCCCACTGTGACGCACCTCTCCAGCTTACAAACGGGAGATGCGATGAGGAATAGAGGAGCAATTGCTGGCATATGAATTTTGTCCTATTACATCTTCACTCTTTTTATTTTTTTCCTCACAAATACTGTTTGTTGAACCAAATGATACGCTCCTTGGCAAGGCATCTGGACATCCGGCTACAGACCAGGGTTTTCCTAATTACTGAGTGCAGCTGGAACCGATTCTCCCAGTCTCGAGTGCCTGGATGTCTGCCTCGGGCCAACTGGCAGCCGGCTCAGATAATGATTCAGAAAAGATGTACTTGTAAATCAGCTTGCTAAAACACAGATAGATTGCAAAGGTGAGAGTGCTGGTGAAAAATAGCGGACTGCGAGTATTTGGCATGCACAGGACAGCTCAGTTTGTAGCCAGCTGAGGTTTTGTATAAAACTTGAGATACACATGAAAACAGTCCACGGATAATGCTATTTTGCCAGTTTTTCAGATCTTTGCTAGACACATACAGACTGCCATGCTGGGGGGGGAGGGGGGGGGGTGTTGATGACACCCAGAGTGACACTGGGCAAAGCTGGAATGACTTTAGACCGTGGGCCCTGGCCTTGTCTCCGGGTTTTGTCATGAAAGTTGCATTCATTTACTATTCATATGCTGACACACTTCAAATGCGTGACAGCACTTCTGATCTCCCCCGCTCTGCTCCAAGCCCTGCTTACTCTGCACTGATCAGGTCTGCAATCCTGCCCGAGCCACCAGCACCACCTCAAAATGAACTCCTCCGGGGGCTCCAGCAACCTCCAGCGCTTCCCTCAAAACACCATAAAACAGCATCGCGAAACAAATACACTGGTATGAAAAGGGGAAAATTTCCCCACTCTACCAAAAAATGATCTTTTTTGTTGATCCTTAGCCCACTAAGAGACCTGTGTGGGGAGTCGGGCTCCCTCTCATGTCCATGGCAGCCAGGGTCCCTACAGCCCCCAGGTCAGCACTGGTGATTACCCAAAAAGGCTCAAATTCCCCACTTGGGACCTGGTAGCTAAGGGACGTCAATGGCTTGGCTGAAGGGTCAGGCATCAGAGAAGTCACTCAGCTAATACAATGTCTTTGGCATCACTTAAAACTTTTTTTTAAGCCTTTTTCTCCTTCTATGCATTATTCCTACTCTAATTTATCAGCCAATAAACTATACTATTAAAATCAACTTGCAGGAAATAATTTATACTTTATTCTGTTTAAAACATTAGATTTGTTTAAATTTGCTTGTGACTTTTAAAATTCAAATACCTGAGGAAGCCTTGAGGAAAAGAGTGCCATCATTAAAGATTCACCATGCTCCCTCTCAGTAAGGCTGGGAGAGATCATAATTCACTTCTTCAGATCTGAAGTGAGTCATCCAGAAAAACCATCCGGACATTACAGATACATCTAAGATGAAAGCCAAGTCAGAATGAACACCAGAACCAAATCCACATCTTCTGGTCTTCTTCATGTGTCATAAAGAAAGAATATCATAAAATTGCAGAGACTATTGTCATCTAAAATAAAACTGAACAATAAATCTAAAGTTCACATGGCCAGTACTAAAAGCAGAGACAGACAAATGCTGAAAATCCCACCTTACACCGAAGTCCCTGCTGATATTAAATTGATTTATCAGGAATCTACTGGTGAATGTTGTGTTTACTTGTTAACGGAGAGAGTGATGCATCTCCAGAAAGCCTTGGCACAGGCACAGTCTTGCCATCCTTCAAGGCCGTTATCCTGAGCCTTCAGAAGTGATGTTAAGCTCAACGAGGAGGTGAGGTGGCGTGTTGACAACTGTCTGAAGGCAGCATCCCAGTGACGATGGGGCACAGGCAGGGCAGGAAGGCAGCCCCACAGCCACAGGTGGATTTTAATCTCTTATGGTCTCATAAAAACACACCCGACTTTCATCTCTGCAGGATTTGACATTCAGCAACCTTCACGTAAGACTAGACAGTAGCTTTCACTGAGATACTTAAGGAGCAGATGATGTCATCCTGATAGCTCGAACACAGCTAGAAACTTAGCCATCAAGAGAGGATGACAGAGGGAGAGCACATCAGTCCTGTTAAAGCATCTTTGCTGAACTCCTTTTAAGAAGTAGCATGCCCCTACCTACAATGGGGGTCAAACAGCAATATAGATTTAAAGGAGGAGAAAGCAGCTGCCAACTCTTTGCTTGAAATCTTCCTTGTCATGAAAAAAAGCCGAACCAATACAAACAAGTGCTTTGCCACAAAAGAAAGTACTTGAACACAGTTGCACAAAGATAACAGTATTTTAAGGCAGCTTTGTTGGGAAGATTTTCAAATCAGAGTAAGCAGAACAGGCTGAAATCATCTCAGTCTGAACAGGATTCATTATGTAAACAGAATAGGAAAATATTTTTTTAAGATGTCAGGATGGATTTTCTTCTATTACAAGTAGCATCATAAGATTTGTTAACTGAATTATCTTTCCCCGCTTGCACACCTTGAAGCTGTAGCTGGCTGCCTGCAGAGATGATTACAGGATCTGCCATGGAACGGACAAATGAGCTCTGGTCTGCTATCAAAAAGCCAGAAGTCGTAAATCTCTCATTATCCATGCCATTAGAAGCAAGGTGCTCATCAGGGGGGCTAGAAAGAGCACAGGAATTATATCTCGAAACCCATGCATAAGAGAAAAAAATATTGTGTTTTCATAATGCACAGCTATTATTCTTTATTTCACATAATAAAATAAAGTGGGGAATCACCCCCAGCATATCTATCACACACACAGAGACAAAATTAAGTAGATTCTTCACTTTCTCCTTTTCCCCTTTCTCCTCCTTCTCCAAGTTCTATTTTTTTCGTTCTTTTTTTTTTTTTTTTTTTTTTCAATGGTGTGGGGAGGAACACATTCCTAGGTTTCTCTAGGCAGCATAAGCTTACGCTAACAAATCTCAGTCCCTAGAAGCAGTGACTAACTCACCAAACCTGCTGAAGCCCAGCTGTGTGGACATAACTCAGGCCAACGACTCAAATGAGAGTACACTGGAAGATTTGACTGACATAGGTTTGATTTCTTCAGCCCAAATAACATGGTCTGTCACTGGAGCTCCCTGCTGAAGCTTTTCTGAGATCTTTATAAATTGTAGTAGGAGCAGAATGGGGAGCTCAAAACCAGGGTATTAGGGGGAGGTTATCTGTAAGACATGGAGAATTGGGGTGGATCACGAGGGATAATAATGGTTAATAGCCAAATCATTCCCTTTCATAATTTGTCTTCAGTAGTTTCTTTGTAGAAATGGAAGAGATGCCATAAATGTCACAAGTTCCTATTCCTGTGGCAGTGAGGAAGAACTGGAGCCAAGGAGCAAGCCATCAAGCTCCCCAACTCTGATGAGCCAAGCAACAGAGGTCTTGAAGCTCCATGGTTCCTCCCACTTTGGTGGGACTGCCTTCCACCCACCTCTTTGCACTGCTAAAAGCAATGCAAAATTGTCCATATATTTCACCATGATTCTGGGAGATAAATACTTTTGTATCATCGAGACACATTTTCTGATGAGGATTTTGCAAAGCAGTGAGACATCATGCATGGGCAGCAAAAAAATCCAAACTCTCCTTGGAGAAGAGGTTTCCCCTCTCGGTAATCCTGGCCAATTCTGATTCCTCTGTGAGATGCTCTATCCTCACACCAAGGCAAAGGGCAGCACAGGGGAGATGACACCTTTGGTTTCTTGCCCACGTTCCTATTTGTTGGCCAGCTTACTCTTTTGGAAAGGTGCTGATACCAAAAAGTTATTTGGGATTTTTTTTGAACAAGTCCTTCTGTGAGGTCTCAGCAGCTCTGGAAGCAGCATCTGCAGAGGAATCACCGGGAGGGGTTTTGTCCTGGAGGTGACGTTTGGGACCGTGCGAGAAAAGGAAGATCGATGGCGAACGAAGATGGAGATGAAAGGCTGACAGGCTCTGAAAGTCTGTCACTGGCATGGCACAGGAGGCAGGAGAGGAGAAAACCAAGAGCAACGCGGTTGCTGGAGGCTGTTTCATGTAGAAATATGCAGCACTGACTTTTGGGTTAGACAAACTTGAATAAAACATTAAATGTGAACACTAGATGTGCCAGACATTTGTACAGAAAAGAAGGTAGAGAGGAGACAAAGAAAGGAGGTGAGTCCAAGCAACATCAACAACTAAAGTTTTCAGGTTCCACTCATCTCTAATTTTACCGCATTCTGAGTACTGTTCCTGGTTCAGATCCTTGCACTAAGATGCATTAGGACCTATCGTAATGTTATTTGGCTTACTGACCACCGAGCACCTAAGGTGCTCTCAAAATAAAGATGTAACTAACAGAAACATTTCGTACAGAATGAGCTGTTGGAAGGGATCCTCCACCACTCTCAGAGTTCCCTTCACAGCATGTTATTAAGACATCCGCATTTTAGTGACCACATCCATTTCTGAAAGTACAAGAATGTTTGAGATAGCCAGAAAATTCTTAAGTAACTGTAAACATGACAAATATTATGCATAAGCAAACAAAGGAAAAGCAGTTCTGCAGCCAAAAAGTATATTTATGAAGAGTTATTTTAGTGCTATTACGTGTATTCATGTAAAGGTCATAACATGCACAGAATTTGATGGTACAAATGGGTTTTGTAAATAAAAATTCCAGCCGTGTTACTCAGAACTGGTAGCAATTACAAAATGTGCACATTCGCCTAAAGCTGCTTATGCATAATAAGAGCTAGAGGTAATTGTTTGGCTTCAGCAGTTCAATATTTCTTACATTTATCTGCTTTTGTAAGAGCATAACTTTAAGACAAGAAACTATAGAGAGGACAGGAGAAAACCTGTGCACTGTCTGTTATGCATTCATTTTATGACTCCACATGTATCCTGCTGCAGGGATTTTTCACTATGCTTTTGCTTAACTATAGTATCTGCTTTATTGATTCCCCCACCACCACCCCTTTTAATACTCTTAATATAGTGGTGGCTCCAGAAAATGATGTGTGCTGCGGGTGCAGATGCTTTTGTCAAGACATCAAAGTAGTGATTCCAAAACACATCTCTATTAGTCCAATTTTGTTTCCAAAACAAAGAAACAGGATGTTCACATGAGCCAAATTTGACACTGAACGATTTGTACAACGGAACTAAACTCAGTGGAGCAGCAGTCATGCCAGATTTAATATAGTCTTTTCATGTTACTTTTGTACAATAGCAGCATTCATTTTTGTGTAATACTTGGGATATTATTTCTTTCTGGAAAGTCTTTCACATTAACTGCTGTGATTACAGACATCAGAAACTGCTTGATAATAGGGGATGCAGTCAGCTAAAACCAAGAGAAAGAATCAGTTTTCACAGGATAAAAACACAATAGCTCAGATTTAAATAAGTAGAAACTTAACTTTTTAGGCTTCATAAGTCACTAGTTTGATCACAAAGTAAATAGTTCTATCTTGCACAACTGAAGAATACTATGCAGCTCCCACTAATTTCAGTTGCCACTAACTTGCTTCAATTCTAAGTTTAACGACTCTTCATGCAGCTTAACTTAGTAATTGTTACCACGTAAAACTTTTTGGTTGGTGAAATATTACCTACATTTGCCTTTTGAAGGGAAGGTGAAAACCAAATCTCTATTCATAGCATGCTTTTACCACGCGGCCATGATTAGTTTGATCTTGGAATGAGCTCTTTTGAATTCCATTGCAATAGGTTTAGAAACAAAGATCATGCTAGAGATTAAAACAGAAAGGTAATAATACCAACATAAAACAGGGCATGGTGGATTTTGGGTTTATCACCAGATTCAACAAAAGACAATTGGTAATTGCCTTTTTCTTTTTTTAATCACTCAGGCTTTCAATTCAGAAACGGAGGGTGCAGAAAAGCTTGGAGTTGATGATTGAGTGTTAAAGCCCTCAAAACCTCAACTTTTGGCACCTTTGAAATACTGGTTGGCAAGGAATGAAATTTAGAGTTCTCAAGCTCTCTTTTGGCTGCAGATATCACCCAAATGAGAAGGAGCAGGGCTGGGAGCTGTCAGCACCCACCCGGCCCCACCGGCCAAGCAGCCCGGCCGGACCCGGCAGCCATGGCCGCTTTTCCAAGAAGCAATAACCTGCTGCCTAGCAACAACCCAAAACCTGTGATTGTATATTCCATCTCTCGTGCAAAACTAAAAGCTCAGATCCCAAATTATTGTATTCAGCAACAGCAGAGCTGCAACAGATCAATAAGAAAATGCATTTTCCTTTACTTGCTGCAAGACTTCCTTGCTCTACAGCGTTGCGTTCGTAAAATACGCACACCTCCCCCCAACACATTTTGATGCAAGACCAATCTGAAAAATATTTCAGTATGTGAATAGTTATTTTCACAATAGTTGTCCCCTAGGAGCTGCTTCTATGAATAAAGTCATTCACATACCTATACATTTTACAATGAGGTCACTAAGACTGAATTAGGTCCAAACACAAAGGGTCATGTTCCCTTGGGCATGAATATGCTGGATAGCATGACACAACTATGCTTGCAGGATAGTTGTCCCTGTGTTTTAAAAGTCCTGATTTTTTCCTAATTATTAGTTGCTGCATGTGAAACAATTAAAGAAAAAACAACAAAAGCCCCCACAACCCTTTTGCACCATGCTCTCTACTTGGATCAAATTTTTAGCCTGATTTCCAGAAGTAATTCGATTTATGCCTTAACCTTCTCTCTGTCCAACCTGGGGCTTTTGAGCTTGGGGGCTGTTTCAAGCAACATGACAGAAGGGTCGATAGCGGATCTCCAACAAGCTTACTGTAGAAATCAATGGCTTTGTAGAAACGAGAGGCTGCCACAGAGAGAAGTTCACCGGGATCTCCCCTGTTCAATCTGCGGACACGCTCACCAGCCGGGCAGGACATCCATAGTGCCGCATCGCTCGTGGCGGGTGCTGCTCCTTGTCCTGGGAGCAGCGAGGAGGCACGGGGGGCAGATGGGAGAGGAGGTGGGCAAGCAGATGCAAGGAGGAGGGAGGAGAACCAGGGCCATACTTGGGTCTAGGGTACCAACTCATGGGCTTCGCCAGCTCTGCTGCTCATGAAATGGCCTCTTTCTTGTTAGCTTCTATTTTCAATTTCATCTTTTTGCCTTCATTCTCTAAAAAAATACCGGTATCTCATGCTAAGATTATGGAAATTGAGAGGCGTAAAGAAAACTTAAGTGCTGGAGGCCAGTCTAATAATACTGTAACTGCTTGACCCCAGTATTGCTGTATCTTAGACATAAGCATGTACAACATCTGTCCTGTTTAAAGCCACATAGCAAATCATTACCAGAGTAGTTACCTTCTTAAGTGTGCCTGCTATGACAGAAACAGCATCAGATACCCAGATTTTACTACAGAGAATACCTGGAATAATGCACTGTGAAGTAATAACTGAACAGCTTGGGTTGGTATAACAAAATGCTGAAGTAACTATCTATCGAAGGCAAAATTAAGTTGTTACGGATGTTTACCACCACCACTTTGTTTGTCCTACAGTTGTTCTGTTCAGTGACGATCTCTGATCCAGAGCCAACGCACAAGCCATTAAAAAATTTAGCTGCGCTCTTCATCTAGCACAGCTCCCCCAGCCAGATTCTGGTGCCTCTCAATTTTGGTCTTTCCACTGGGTGCTTTGGGACAAGAATTGATCCCAAAGGTCTCTTCAGGTCCACCAGTTACAGGAGACAGACTTTGCTGAATGTGCTTTCAAAAACCTCTTCAGTCATTATCTGTACTCTCTCTAACATTAACCACCATTAAATCCTTCAGCCAGAGGCTTCAGAATGACCTATAGGACATTACCGAGCATTTTCAAGCTTAACAAGGAGTATGCTAAGAGCTCGCAACCCTGTGCTGGTGACACCGATGCTCAGGTGGGACACGACCAGGGGATGATCTGTCTGAAGCCGAGAGCAATGAACTTTGCATTAGGAGTGGGGGAGATTCATCCTCGTGCAGAGAGACAGTGCAAGCCTGAACATTTTGGTAAAGGAGATGTTCATGTGGAATTCTCTTTTTAGAAAGTTTCAGCTGGAAATTTAGTTTAGACATAAAACTCTACAGCCTAGCTACGTTGCTACAGCCCTCATGCAAGCTGTATTTTGAGGTCTCCACTCTCCCTTTTGGGCTGGCTCCCAGCTGAACTCTCTCGTGATGCAACACAACTCTCCCCTCTCACCCTCTCTAACCCAAGCAAAAGCATCAAAGAAAAATTCCTTGGACACAGTCGGCATTTTATGGAACAGGTTGTAATTATTAACCCAACCTCCTTGCAATGGACTTGCACGTACACTGTGCCAGTGGATTACTCACTGCCAGTTGCGTTAACTGATTTAGTTAATATGTGCATTGGCAAACCACAACAACTAGTTCTACCCGGCTTCTGAATCCTTGTGAAAATACAGCTCCCACCCTTTTTCACCCTCCACCCATAGTCCTGGGGTAACCTCAGGTAATGAAGGCATTACTGTGGGTACACCCTTGTCTCTCAATGCTGCTGGGCCCACACTTTCCCGATGGAGGATGGTGTCTTGGCTAAATTCCCTGCCACGAAACCACTGCACATAGCTGTGAGAGGCCAGTGAAGTACTTCGTTTCCAGCAACTATGCTGTCCCTCCTTCCAGAAATAACAATTTCACTTCCCCTCTGATGAGCATGTACCCTCTTTCCTCCTTTCTCACAGTACAACTACATCTTCTTTTTATCCTAATTTTCTTGGACTGATAGGCTCAGGCAGATCTTTATTGGATTACTTGAAGTTACCCTGGTTACCTTCCAATGTTTTTTAGGATGGCATGGAGTTTTGGATGTTCTGCTATTTGCTTTTTTTGGTTTGTAATGGACGTTTTTTACCTCCACTCAAAAAAGTTACCTTGGTGACTTTTATGTCCAAAGGCAAAATGGAGAAGAGCTTGGCCTTTGCTGGGGCACATCTAAATGTGTGCTGAGGGCACCCCGACAGCTGCCCCACCGCGAGGAGGCAGACAGGGTCACAAGCCAGTAACGTTTTATTTTGAACTGTGGATGTCTCTTCTCCTGTTGGAGCTTGGAGATCCTGTATTTTGTTTCTCGTGATATATACCTGCAGTTTGGTTAGTGAGAATGATAATCAGATGTATATACAGAGGTATGAATCTATACAGTGCTGCATTATTCAGGAGAGTTGAGACTAAAAGGCTGATTTTTACAACAGAAGTATTTACTGTAAATTAAATCCTACCAGTTGAGGCCAACTTTAGAGGATTAGCCCAAGACTCATGTGCTGCTTTAATCACTCAAAAGACTAAGCTCAAATAATGGTAAGAAAGAAAAAGCAAATTCAGGGGCTTCTCTTTTGTACATTGCTTCATATATTCTGGTAATCACAATCCTATAGCACATAGCGATGTTACACACGGACAGCCACTGCAGGGATACCTGCAACGGCAGGCACAACAGCATGCTTAATCTTACACCGCTTGGGTTAAACCTAACCTTTAGGTTTTGGCCTGCTTAAACAGATGAAAAAACAGGCTCTCAGGATAGTGCCTTTTTAAAAAGAAAAAAATTAAAATACTCTCATTAGTAAGTATACTATTTGGATGCTTAGTGGGATAGAAGTCATTAATCATGTTAAAAAAAAAAAACAATAACATTTTCAGCAAGTCATTCATGGTATTTTAAATAAAAGGGCAAAATTTTTTCTCATATTCTAAACTGAAAGCATTATTTTGGAAGATCAGTTTAGTCTATGTCATATTGATTTAGGACCATCTTATTACTCTAAATGTATTACTGCAGTAGTTAGAGTAATGTTGGGATTAACACCTCGGCCAGAATGTCAATGCTGATAAGCATATAAATGAGGATTATATATTTCATTCACCATTTAAGGAAAGTTTATTAATGCACAGTTAGGTGGTGGGTTGTTACTGTTTTTTAAAAATTTAAATAAAGTACTGAAACTGAGCACAAAATGTTTCTGTACTTTGTGTTTAAATTAGTGTTTCTGGCTGTGGTAGCCATAGTGGTAACACTAGGATTTTCAAGGTTGGGGGGTTGGGTTTTTGCTGTTGTTTTGGTTTTTTGGTATTGTTTTTTGGTGGTTTTTTTTTTTCCCCAGACAGCACTGCCAGCTTAGTTCCCTGTTGCTTTTAAAAAGTAATAGCTAAATCTATAAGGTGTTATTGACTTCCCTGAAACTATGGAAGCCAAGCGAAAGTTCCACCATGTCCAAAATTTGTTCTTCCAAAACCCCTGCTCTTCTACCAAAGCTTCCAGTTAGCGCTTACTTATTGGCAGAGCTGGATTAAGATCTGGAATATACTAAACCCAAATTATTATAACTTCACTCTTGGATTCCCGGATTTAACTCCTTTGGGGAGGCAACCCCAAGGTTAGCTCCATCAGGCTGGGTCAAAACTAATAGAGAAAGAAGCAGGGAAGAAAGCCTACATGGTATGAAGTAATGCTGTAATAAAATAGAGTATTTCCTTGAACGAGGATTTTCCAATACCTTCGCCTACAGCAAGTTATGATAACAGCCACTGCTTTGTATGAAGAAATAAACAGCCTTGTGTTACTGACCTCTATCACATATAGCCATGAAATCAGAGTGCAACTGTAGTTATTTGCTGCTTTTTAGATATTCATTTCTCTTCCCTGGTGCTTAAGAGGGCTGACTGAAGGCAGTTTATACTAGATTAGGCTTCCAACACCTTCATGCATTATAGACTTCCAAACACATTTTTGCCCCCTCAAAAGGTGAAAATGTTGAGTCACTTCTTTTAAAGATCTGATGGAGGTTATTGCTCAGAAAAAGAAAAAGCCGGCGGATCGAGGCAGGGCTAAGCGAAACACAGCCGGCCGGCTGCAGCCCCAGGGAGCATCGCCCCAATCTCCCCGGCACTCGGGCTGCCGGCTCCCCTCTTTCTCTCTGCTCACCCTTTCCCGGCTTCGATCAGCCAGGCACTAGCAGCTTATCCGAGATCATACCACGGATTAACACGGGCTCATCGGATGGAACCGTGTGCCAGAAATAATTATGGTTTAAAATGCAAGAGCCTGGCAGGAAGGGATTGCCATTTGTGAAGCCAGTCCGTTTAATGGAGAAATAACCCGCACATTACAGTAGAGGATAATTTGGCAGTTACAGTTTCAGTGGCTCAGAGACATAAAATACAGTCTCATCAATGTGTAAGATTAGAAGTAATTAGCCCCTATATGGTAAAGTCATCAGTTAGAAACTAGACTCCATCTGGGGATTTTTTGTAATGATGCCTCAGGGACAAGTAAGATGGGACCTTTGACTTACATGATTTGGAGGGGACTGAGACCTAATTAAATCTGCAAAGATGCAGTAACTGCAGTAAAAGGGATTTTTAAGTATGAACATATTCCCTTTCTCTAAACAAACTAGGTGTATTACACTCCGGAACAGTAAGAGAATTAATCTAAAGACGGTGAGCAAACAGCTGCTGTGCAGCTGCCAAATAGAAGATGATACAGGATTATACAGAATTGAAGAACATTTAATAAGAACTGAAGAATATTCAATAGTTCTTTTTTTAAGGATAAGTTTTTATTTAATTGTGGTGAAAACCAAACACACAAATCCCATCGTAAATCCAAGCGAGTATGTTTTTTTAAATCTGCTTCTCCAAATGCATATTATAATAAACACTGATTGCCTTAAATAAATAAAAGCTAATTCTCTTGCAGAAATAATATACAATTTACTTTTTCACTCATTACAAAAAAACAGACTTGCAGCTTTTCAAATAGGGATGCACAGAGCTATTAAATTTTTGCTACTGAGTTCCATAAAGCACTTACCATCTTCCATTTTCTTAAAAAGGCTTGGCACTTTTACCAAAGAAAGGAAAAATTTTAAGTTAGCTTCTCAGCAATGACTGCCTCATTTACATGATCTATCTTCTCCCAAGGAAAAAAAAAAAAAATCACTCTATGATATTAATATTTTTCTACCATAACTCAATACTCTGCATTTTATCAATGCAGACCTGAATCATTAAAGCCTGGAAGCTAAATGGAAAAGTATTTAAGGCCATGGACAAAGAGTGAAGCAACAGAAATGTACTGATCCCAAAGAGAAAAGAGTACTGAGATGGCACATGTAAGTTTATACACTTCATCATGCTGCTGAAAAAAGACTAACTAGAGCGGCATCAAATTCATACGTAGACAGGTCAATGCTAAAAGAAGTTACCATCTAGCCAAAACCTCCAGGGTTGTTTGTTCTACATTTGTAAAAAAGTCTTAGAAACAATTTGATCCTTGCACTTAAGATGGTGGTGGGGCTATATTTTTAATTTATTTATTTTATAAAAGAACCATCTTCAGCCATTCCTGAGTCAATTCAGTATTTTAATCTACCATAAAACGTCTGTAAAATTATATACCACTTGGGATTGCCTGTAGAACTGTGAACTCAGTAATTCTTACTTCAGCTAGACTTGGTGAAAGGATATCAAACCAAGCCTCCAGCTATAAATATATTATCCCATACAACGCATCCACGGTCAACTGTACAAGAACTAAAACCATGTTATTAACATGATGACCAAGACCATTGACTTAACAAAAGGAGCCCCATACAAACCAGCCCCCGACAATAAAGAAGTCCCTGTGGCATCTTACTGGGGATGTACGGAACTGTCGTAACTCAAAGGCTGCCATGCTGGTCTCCAAATATGAACCAGCCACCATCAGCATTTCAAAACTAATTAATGTTTTCCTTTAACTACAGCACACACGTATGAAACCGTTTCTCCTCTGCACAGTAGGGTCTACACTGTTTGGTCTGATGCATATGTCGTTTCTATGGCCATCCATCTGTGCATAATGCAATTCCACCAGCAGCTGTATTGAAGAAGTTCAGTGGACTCTTTCTTTGCAAGGAAAGAAAGAGTAACCACTTACTCTGTTTTTAGTAGAAGAGCATGATGAGCTTGATGGCTAGTCAATCACCACGAGAAAAATCAACAACAATCTAAATGCTCAAGTATTTCAAGCCTTCAAGTGACCTTTCAAGAGGATTTCAGTTTGAAAATACAATATGAGGAAAAGCTATGGATTTTGGAATTCATCTTATATACAAAGCCTTTGCTAAATGTCTCTTAGAGATTGCTATAAATGTAAAATAAACAGCAGTGTGGATCAAAGCTGGGAAAAAATGAATTAAGGAAAAGGTGGGCTGGTGTCCAGCCAGTGATCTGGGTCAAGAAACATATATAACTATTTGTCTTTGATTATGTGTGTTGGAAATACCACTCAGCTTTCAGAAGGAGAGCAATCTCTCCCTAGATAGTCAGTTAGACAAACTGGGAAAGACAGAGGTGGACAGAGGGAAAAGGGAAACCCTCACAGAAAAAAAATAGTCCCACTGTAATAGAGCAGTCCCTGTGCAGGAAAATGCAATGGAGAGAAGGGAAGAGGAGAGCTCTTTACTCTTTACAAGGTTTACTGGGAAAACCCTGGGGACTGAGGAGGAAGCCTGCAAAGAGAGCCTGGCTCCATCTACACCAGAATAGAACAGCACAGTTAATGCTTTTAAAGCTGAGAGTTTTCTTGGTTGTTTTGGGGGGTTTTTTGTTTTTTTTTTTTTTTTGCCTTGGGTTTTTTCTCCAACTAAAAAAAGAAATGTTGGTTATAAAAGCCTCTGTGTCTTTGGACAGAGTGGAGAGGGAGAGACTCAGGTTAAAAAAAATAATTGCAAAGAACAGCCAAGACGAGGAAGACTGCATTTATACATGGAGCATAAAAATAGCAACCGAAGCAATACTAACTGTGTGAGTTTGAATGAGAATATATAGTGTAGAAGCGCTGAGTAAACCCGAATGCTTGCTTATTTTTCAAAAAAGGGATACTGATATCACAGGCATCTCAGAAATATGATGGGATTAAGATAAATCAGTGGACATGGGGAAAAAAAAAAAAAACAACAGTATAAATTGTATAAAAATGACAGGCTGGCAAAGGAGCAGAGCTGAGAACCAACGCAAATGTATGGTAAACTAGGTAAATAAACAAAATACACACAGCAGTACCTCAAAACCTCCTTAAACTCAATTTCCATCCTAAACCAGCAGAAGTATGCCAAGAACCGATATTTTCACAGAATGGCCCAGAAAGGGGACCATTACTGCAACATACTGACACTAAAGAAGTTGGGACTTGTCAGCAAAAGTCAAAAAAGAAGCAACATGGGAGAGATCTACAAAAATAACAAACAGCTTTCATAAGATGCACGGGAAGAGGCATGGGGAGATGTGAAACTACTGGGTAAATACACGCACATTTGAAGGTGTTTTTTCTGCACAAGGAGTAACTAAATTGTGAACCTAAATGACCAGAAGTGGGATAATGATGTAACTGGATCCCTGCTCTGACCCAGTGTTGCTATTATGTTCGCAGCACATATATAAAAGACACTGTGGGCATCCTTTAGAAATATTTAGGAAAATAAGACCTCAAGAAATAATGTAAAGGTGGTTTTGGGATGTAGGTTTTTTTGTTGTTTTGGGGAGTTGGGGTAGGATTTTGTTTGTTAGGATTTTTTTGTTTGGTTTTTTTACAGACCAGGATTTTTTTGCTGATATTCAAAGCCATAATGACAGTAAACTCCTATACACAGCTAAATGGTATACTGCAAGTATTCATGAATGTAAGTAACTGCAGTGTTTTACTGTGAGATGATGCATATAGGAGATAAACCCACCTTTCACATCAAGACAATCTGCCAGAAAATTCTACCCTTTCCAAGGAGTCAATTGTTCAAATAATTCCATTATGCAATTATTTTAGTATGTAAAAATCGCAAAAACCACACCAAAAGGAGCTCATAGCTGCTGTTCTCTTTGACGTATATTTACTGGAGAATTCAATAAATTAACAAAACAGAAACAAGTTTAGAGGTTCCATTTCAAACTTATTTGTGCCAAAACAACATGCACTGGGCTGAAGAAGAAATCTCTGTTCTAAAATAAAAGCTAAGGTATTTATTGAAAAACAAAGCAACACATTCAAGGCTTTTGCCCATCCCATACTATGGGAGGATACACTAGAGAATAAGGTCATAAGTTTCGTAGTCTGTATTGCTGTTAGGAAGCAATGACAGATTTATTGTAAAGATTTGTCAGCAACAGCAGTGAGGTCACCATGCCCCAATACACAGAAAATGTTCATCTACCTGTAACCCTATTACAGTTGCCGGCTAAACATCTTCTTACCCAACCCTTTGGCTTGAGAAAACATGTATTTACCTAATAAAGCTGTAATTCTGCATCAACATTCAGCTAATTGGAGGTTTACTGTCATTAATTTAGATAATATACATTCATTTCAGAAAAAAACAGCTTCTAGCAGCTTCTTTAATTTAACCTTTCTTTTAGCCTTCTTTTTCTGCTGTCACACAACCAGCAATTCAGTGCTCACAAATGACCTCCTGTGCCCCAATCATGCCATAACAATCAATGGTAGAAAATTCATAAAACGGATTAAATTCTAGAGCATTTGCTTTGATGAATTAGTGGAATTTGTTCCCTTTAGCTGCTCAGAGTTAATCTTTGATTTTTAGCTGAGTGCACTACATTGGAAAGAGTAAAGTAGGGACACATCGTATTTTTGTTACTTACACGGCTGTAATGGAAATAGAGCCAAAGCATCCATTGCAGTAAAGCTGACTTTTAAAGATTTTTGCTATTTAGCTCTGTTATCTTACTACTTAAAGCTATGAGGTGGACATGACAAAGTGTTTCTGTGTAAAATTTGAGATTATTACATTAAACTACAATGATTATACTTTCCTACCTGGTGTCACACCATGCCAGAATGAGGCACAGCTGAGGATCATTTTCCCACAAAGTTTTAAGGGTGGTGAATGATCCCAAAGTAAAAAGTTAACTCCACCACTGCATATCACATAACATGTTTTGTTCAACAGAAAATTATTATTCACCATTTAAATTAAGGATTGCAAGGGAAATTCATTCTGAGCTTTTTCCATTTCCCTCATACACACAATTTGGCTAATGAACCAAGAAACCAATTAGTGAAACATCTCCGTTTATAGCAGGTTGAGGTAATCTTTAGCCAGGGCACAGTTAAAACTCTTGCACTGTGAAAAGAAGACTTTTCATCTTCAGAAACAGCACTGGGGAGTTAATGAGCCCTCTAAATACAAAGCATCCGTGATGGCACTATTTTCTCAAAGACAGAGACTTCACCTCTGCCCAGCAGCACCTACCAGAAAGCAGCAGAATCTGTGTGAAATATGTACATAAATACGGCATTTTCCTTCTGCTGACATTTTGCGGATGATGCTGTATTTGGGCACATGGATGCAGTCCGTGGTGGTACATGGTAGAGGTTGGACGTCTATGCTGAGCTATGGTTTTTGGAGGAGCTTCATTTTCATGTAGCAGTTGTCCTCTTGCACGGACAGTCCCCTTTTACCACCACACCTCAGTCTTACACCCAAGGCGTTGTGCTGAAGGCTTTCTCCCAGTTTGCAGCCCTACTCACTGGGTAGGGCTGCTCAGACTGATTCATGGCTGAAGAGAGGGAATATGGCCAAGGCCACTTTCCAGCTTCAGCACTGAGCCAGGGCTGTCCTCTGAGGTGCCCTGGTCCCATGAACCGATGGAAAAGGTCTCACACTTTAGAGAGAAGAGGCCTGAGGATTTAAAGAGAGGAGGCAGAGGGGACAGGGCTCAAACCAGCTGATGGGTTAATAGGGAGGGCATCTCTCAACTCCCACCTTCTTCGCAGATGCTGGGATCCACAGCTCAAACCCACTGCCTCATGTCAGGTGTCCCAGCTAGTTTCTCTAGTGATAAGTAAATGGCTCATTAAAGGGCTAAAGAAACAGGAGATGGACTCCAGTCCTGAAATTCAGATGTATATTTTCCCAGTTCCCAGAACAAACCCATTAGCTAGGTAAAACAATAGAGCGTACACAGGATAAAAGAAAGCGCATAAAGGAACAGGGAAGGCAATTCACTGCTAAAAGGAATTCTTTGCTCCAGGGACTGCTCATGCATTTTGCACTACAAAAAGTGCTTTAATAAAGTACATTAAAAAATAAGAACCCAGAACTGCAGCCCAGACATTCCCTTCTGCTGCTGTAAAACCAACACAGGTGGCACTAAGCTCTGTAGCACGGAATACAAACTTGTTTGCTAAAACACATTTCTGCCATGGGGTTTCCATCTACTACCACCTGTTTCTTAACATAGTGTTATCACCCTTGGTTAAACTGGTTAAAGATATATGTTCTGTACCAGAGGCATGTGTGCACAAGTGCATGAAATGCATCAATTGCTTCTTCTGCTATTAAACTGTATCAAATCCTTACACGCCTACCTAGGACCTCAAAATATTTCCCACCTCCCAACCTTCCTACCACTTCTCACATACCTCAATTCTTGATACCATCCTTGACATCCACATGTCAAATCCAATTCCACTTCTTCATGCATCAGCCTGAATGCCTTGCAGCTAACTGGGGTAAATGTCCGAGGGAGAGCTCACCTGAGCTGGGAGGGGGGTAGAGTCATAAGAGTGCAGCAAGGACCTCTACAAGATATGGATATTTTTTTGAGATACTGCCTGTATGGAGGCATTTATCTCATGCAGCTCGGTTAAGTACTACTATGAAGGCATTTGGGAGCAACCCATTCAATATTGTAGTAGCACAATGGTGTGCCCTTCACAGTTTGGGAATCCCAGGTTTAGAGGAATTTCATTTCAACAGGAGAGCATTTCCAGGGATGATCCTCTGCTGATACTCTTTCTTGCAATCAGCCTGTACAACCCCAGTTGGAAAAGGAGAGAAGAAAGAGACGGAAAGCACTTACACTGGAAGTGGAGCCTGCCTGACACACGCACATTTAATGAGTCCCAGAATTGGACACAGTTCAGAAGTTGTATATAGACAGACTTAGATCACTACAAACATGAAGTGCAAGAAATAATTTGAACTACTCAAACATTATTGAGCTGCAATCAACTAATCACTTAGGAAAAAGACCAAGAGTCACGAACAGCCTAATGTAAACATCTTTTCAGCATGCAAGAATAAGCAAAAAAGGAAAACAAGTATGAGGCTGCATAAGGAACAGAAAGCATCATGGAAAATACAGTAGCACTAAGCATAACCTAGTGATATGCTGAAGTACCATGTCTACTACTGATTCTCATCTGTAAAACTTTAAGGGGACCTAAGCTGTTTAGTTCTATCTGTTAGTTTTAGCATTTATGTATTAAGTGCTCTTCTAGTGAGAATTTGGGAATGGGCAATAAGTATGGGAGGCTTTGTTTTTTAAATTCAGTGCATCAATAACCACAACTTTGCTGAAAAAGTATTTAATTCAAATTCAACCAAGGGTTCCTCTTAGGCTTGGGCTCAATTCGATGCTGGGTGGCAGAAATCAGCCACTTGCTTTTTCCTTAGAATAGTAAAGAAAAAGGAGAATGAACTTGACTTTATTTACAGCAATGGTAATATTATGAGAAGCATGAGACTTGGTAATTGAGTCAGGAGTAGAAGTGGAAGTCTCCTGTGACAGCCTGTAATTGTCAGAGCTCCAGTTAAATTCAGCAGACACAGATTCAAGTAATATTTTGAATGCTTGGATAGTACCTGTATCAAACCTGCCCTCTGGACCTCTAGAGATTTGCTTCTCGCTGTATTTTGGTCCTTCCATTTTAATACAGCAAATATTAACCAGAAAACTGTATGGGTAATTCCCTACTTCATGCTAAAAATATTTCACATATAAGTGCATAAAAAATTCCATCCCCTAGCAACTGTGAGATTCCTGCTTGAAATGGTGATGGGAAAGATGGGGCTCCAGGAATGTTAGTCAAGCAAGGATTCTGTGGGTGCAAAATTGTTGGCAATTATGTCTGATCATTGGTTGCACATGGGTTTGCTGAATGCATTCAGATTTACTGCAGAAATTGGCCTGAAGTATTACCGAATTCTGGGAACCCTGATTAAAATAAACTGTGTTCAAGATACATGTGCTGCAGAGAGACTCTCGAGTCCAGGGAGAGCTCTACACAAGGGGCAAGTGTCAGACAGCAGAACAACAAATTCAAGAAATTAATCATCTCAGGAAATATTATTACTGGTTTCTGAAAACAAGCTAAAACGCAGTTGCTACCCGAGGAGCACAAAGGGGAAGAGAAGCAACATTAAAAGTAATAAAACAGAATTTGGATGTAAGAGGCAGAGCAGCTCACTGAAGATCCAGACAGTAAATAAGCATAGATAATTAAGACTAAGACATTACACAGTGACCTGCCGTTGATGATCTACCTGCTGGAAGGGTTGGAAAGACAGTGCCAGCACACGAGAAAAGGCCCCTTGCTCCCCCTTTCCTTAGCTGCTTCTCCCAGACCCAGAACAGGACGTCATTCTCCAGCCTCCACCAGCACAAGTTTCCTTGCACCTCTCTGAGCTATTCCTCAGGTTTCTCCTCCCAACTCCTTTGGATCTTTTTGCTCCCCCAGCCCTCTTTCTTTGTGTGCTTCCCACAAGCCTTCCCTGTGCAGCCCTGTTTGTTCAGGGAGAGGTTTGCAGGTAACCACAGGATTTTGGAATCACAGACTCGCCCCAGCCAGGCGCTGCAGGACCCGTGGTCCTGCCCCATTGCAGCCCTTGCACCCTATTGCCAACCTCGTGGGGTGAAAGCAGCAGAGGCTATGCCAGAGGGGGCCCTCCTCTCAGCCCCCTGATGAGCCCTGAGCAAGAAAAGACCCCCTGGTTTTACAGAGGAGGGCTCAGAGAGCCATTAACAACCCCTTTTATCTCTCCACCTGCAAGAGAAAAGGGACCTGCTGTGGTGTTTGGCTCATGCTCTTGCATCCTCCTCCCACATACAATAACCAAGTCAGCCCACGCATCCCACGGGAGAGAAGTACATGAAAGCATTTGCTAATAGCTCAGCTGCTGGTGGAAGGCTCTGCGTGCCGCCGACGGAGGTTTTGGCTTTGGGCAGCACGGCAGCGTAGAAATTGCCATCAACCACACAAAGAGTAGTCGAGAGACCAACACAGATTGCTGGCCAATGAACTTGGTCTCTTGCCTCCAAGGAGGATGCAAAAAGAAGATCAAACCTTATTTAATGATCTCACGTTGCCACTGAGAATGTGGGTATCAAGGAAGCGATGTAAGCGTGGTTGTATTAGGGATGACGCCCTGGGCCACCGCTGAATTTTGCACTTAAGGCAAGGCTTCAGCCCTTTGGGTGAGGAACAGAAGGTCTTTTTTCCCCAACAGAAAAGTACTTATTCTTTGAGCACAGAAGCATCTTTCTGCTATCTTAGTTGCAACCTTTAGATTAATTTATTATTCTAAAATGTTTTTTAAAAGAAAACTGTCACGATATCACCTAAAGAGATTTATTTTACAGCTCATTTGTATCCTAAAATCTCAGTACAAGGATCCACGGCTTTTGGGGGGTCTTCGGGATTAGCGTACTAAACTTCTATTTCTCCGACTACACTTTCTGCTTTTATTAGCCATCCTGCTATGAGGTGTTTCTCCAAGAAAGTGATTTTCCCTCCTGCTCACCATATCTTTGGCAGAAAATGCATTTCAGTTCACTAATTAAATATACTTGTATCATGTATCAAATACCAGTAGTAATATAAGGCAGTAACGTTATGTCTACTGTGAGAACAAGTTGCAGCACACATACCTGTAATATAGCACTGTGACAACAATTTGACGCAGCTGTGCTTTTAAAGCTTTGCTTGGCAGGGTGACTAGCAAGCACGAGGGTCTGGCAAGTATTTTTGGGGAAAGAGGATACCGTAGTGATGAAGACAAGGCTCCTCCTCCATGCACTTTCCCCAAGAGGATGCAAAGCCTTGACTGCCTGTGGAGGAGCCCGCGCAGCCACAGCCCAGGCAGCTGCTCTGCTCCTAGGTCCGGCTTTCACCAGCGCTCAACTCACACGCACCCACGTGCTGTCCTTCGATGGGTTTCTCCTCCCAGCCACATTTCCAGAGCTTGTGCGAGGCTGTGTCCTCAGCTTTCTGCTCCTCCTCTGGCTCTCCAGAGTGTTGTCGACTCTCCTTTTCCGCATTCTACATCAACTGGTATAATATAAAGAAAAACTCGGCTCACATGTGCCTTATACGAGTATGTTTTGGGTAGGGCATGCTTATGTGTACATCAGAAACTGCTATTTTTTCTCTCCATTTTCCAGCTTCCTTAATATGAACATTTAAAGTTCTATGCTGATTGAATACTAGTGTATCCCAGCATTTCAAGATCTAATCTAACCTAAAACAGCTTATGTTTTTATACATGCTTTTTCTTTCTTTTTTTTTTTTTTTCCTCCCAAAAGATGCCAGTGTCTTTCACAAGCTGCAATCATAGAGTGATTAAAATTAGGCCCTTTCTAGAGCAGTCAGTAGAAAGCATATTGATAACTTGCCTTCACTACCTATTTCACTGGAGCAAAAGAGGGAAATCTCAGCTAAGTAAAACAGCTAAATGTCAGCTGGTAGAGGAAATCTGTGGGATGCTCAAAATGCAGTAAACATAGCTAGTGTTTCTTCCAAAGCACAGAGAAGTAAATAAAGATATTTGTTTGTGAACAAAGTTTACATTGTTCCAAAAAGTGTACTCTTTTAGAGCATGCTAAATCTAATACCTTGTTCATCAATTTATGATCTCCACCAGATGCACAATACCTACAGTTCTTGATGACCCACTCATCTTCTACAACCAATGTCCATAAGTCACCAAAAAAGGTCATGAAAAGAAGCAAATTTTAAGTATCTATAAGCAGAGATGGGCTCCTAGAAACCGTCAGTACCCATGGCCAGGTTCACTTGGGCACTGGAGGATGCAAGCACAAGGCTAATATTCATCTTCATTAATATTTTCAGTCAAAGCTTAAAGAGCAGTAAAACAAACTAAGCTGTAAGAGAAAATACATATTAGCATTTAGATTAACAGTTATTATCTCCATTTCCCATCACCAGACAACAGTGAAATACTGATGATGGTTTAAGATTTTTTCCAAAAAGGTTAAGGGCTCCCTGAATTCAAAGGGCTGAGAAACACTGGCCTGTAAGATAAATACCACTGGCCTTGACACGTGCTGCATATCCTCAATACATCTGGACTCTAGTTGGAATTAAAATTCATATTGCAGTAGCAATTAAAAGACAGAACTAGGTCATGAGCTGTTGTTCAAGGCAATATGCAGGCAAAGAAGGAAAAAAAAAAAGGAAGCAAGCAGCATTTGCCTTAAAAATTTCAGCATTGAGAAATTCAGAAATATGAGATGACAAAAAGAAGAGGATACAATAGGAAAATAACAGTTTGGGTGATTTAGCTACACGCTCACCTTTTCACCAAGAAAAGGCTGCTACCACTAGGCAGTTCTCAGTTTGCATTATGACAACTTCATTTTAAGGAGAGGACAAGGAACGGCTGAACTGGTGATGGTCGGCACCTGCCGAGCACTGGACGCTCACTGGTGCGCTTGGCCCCTACACGTGGGCTGGTGCTGGGTGCGCGATATGTTCCTTTACACCTACATACAGCATTGTTTGCAAGAGTCATTTCTGTGGCTGGAAGATTTTTATAAAAGAAACCATAGCAACCCTCCTAAATCTATGTCCATCTTGGTATGCAGCTTTTTCTTCCCTCCTGTTAAGTTCTGTATCTCCATCCGACTGTTTTATTCTGTATGGAAAGGACTGTATGAGACATATATCCACAATGCACCCTATGGTATATCATACTCACTGTGACAATGCACATTGTATTACCCACATCCAATTCTAGATGTAGAAAGCGAGAATGAAATCACATTGCTTCGATTCCTTTTTTAAAATTGTGCTGAAAAATTTTGTGCTGTTATCTGCAGGTTAGCACGGAACCTTGCTGCAAACTGCTCTTCTGGTTTTGCAATATTGCACAATATTATTAATGAAGGTGAGCACCCACTTTCAATTTAATGGGTGTCTCATTTTCACTCAGTCACATGAGCAAAAAGATGGTTGAATGAAATTTTAGCAAAGTGAGACCCAGCCACACAGTTGTTGATTAAACCTGTTTTCAGTGTAATTTAGCCTAAAGGTGACCTGTTAACAAAAAGTGACTACACAGGAAAAAAGTGTCCTCCTTCTGTAAGACTTTGTGGGGCAACTTTGCCTGTTAAAGCCTGATATTATTGGGAAAAAAAAAAATAAAAAAATAATTTTAAATGCATTTCCAAAATAGCCCTCACTACGCTCAAGAGCTATGGGTGGGATTGATTTACACATACAATCATCTGACAGCTGTGAATGTATTCGTTTCATCTACGTGGCCGAAATGCTGGATGCAAGGAGAGCTGTACCAGCACTGCGTTGCTGACACGGAGAGGAGAGCGGGCTCCTTCTCAGCATCCAAAAAGCAGCAGCTGGTGGTTTCAGAAGAGACAGTAGGCGGAAGAATTGCAGGGAGTACCTGTCTGCGTGTGCCCACGGGCCCTGCCTTGCCCTCACTCCCCCATCGGGACTTCTGAGCCAAGCTGTGCAAGATGTCTCCCCAACCTGCCCGGTTGTTGTGTACTTGACCTCCCAGCTTTATTTTACATGTATGCAGCTCTAAGAGGCACTAGAAGTCTAGATCAATAGAAGTACAAAAATAAATGCAATCAATGAAATTCAAACAGATAGATTTGAAACACGCTCCCAGAGATGCTCCACATCACCCATGAGGATTGCAGCTAGTGCTACCTTCTGCTCAGTCTTCTACTGTCAAAAACACTTCTTTTTTCCCCCCATATGTTTATCCTAGGCTATACTACAGATACAAGGAAAATCGTATCTATATGCTTTTGATTCACCTTCCAAAAGATGGTCAAAATAGCTGGCAATAGCTAATTTAATCTCTGTTTATTGTATGTTTATTCTGCACCATTACATCCTCTGTCCCGTATAAAGCCTCCACTGATGGTCTTTAATCATCAGCAAAAGATTATATAAACGCAGCAAAGACATATTTTTAGTTGTTTGTGATACATCCCTATGCAGGACCCCAGTTATTAATGGTAACACACCATCAACAAGTCAGGATACAACACTCATCAAGAGGCTGTGTATACTTTGCAGAGAGTGGAGGAAAGATTATGCATGTTCAAAATACACAGTGGTCATTGCCGTACACCCGACAGTTTACACTGAACTTTTCCAGTTGCTCCTGGTGGACTGTCAGGTGTGTGACTGACGTGTTACACCATCACACAGCCGTGATTAATGCACGTTGCACATCACCGATGGAAATCTGAGGCAGGTTTGGGGTTGGGACCACACACATAGGCTTGAGTGTGACTGTCCTCTGCTCACCTCTCCCTCTCTGGAAAGACAGAGAGACAGAAATGTCACATGAAACAAGAGCAACGTTGTATGAAAGAAGAACACTCTTGAAAAATGTGCTGGGGCGATACCAGCTTGGAGCTGGGCTGGACCTCAAAGAGCTTGAGGACTGCTGCTCCTCCAGGCCTGGCTGCTCTCAGACACAGTACGGGATTTACAGCAAAGAAACACATGGAGGACAAGTAAAAAGAAGTTCATCTGCATCTCAATTTTATCTGTGCTGCTGTCGTTCTTAATATGTATAGTTGTACCAGCTCAGCTTTCCCACTTAGAAGCCACCAGGCAGCTACTAATAGGTTTATAATTAAGGTACTTATGTTGGTTTAGTCTTTTGTTAAGGTTAAAGACCGAACTGACTCATCCACAACGACTTGTGATTCCCTTCTGCTGGAGACATGCGGCACTGCTGTCCCCAAGGTCCTACACAACAAATGTGGCAAGTCCCGTCGCAAGGACGTGCTGGACCATGGACCAGGTCTGCTGCTCCGGTCTCTGCTCCGTAGCCAGTGACCACATCGTGCTGCATCAGCTTAAGTTTTCTACGTGGCTCCGACTGGGACCACCAGTCAAGTAAGTGGCTGACATTCAGCCAGCACTCAGCTTTCCCAGGGCCACGCTCCCAGCCCTTGCTCAATCTGCATGCTGGCTTTTCCAGTCTTTCTGCTTTTTCTGCCACAGCTGCAAAACACCAGCTAGAAAATTTCCTCTACCTATACTTTAAAACTTGCCTTTTATTTAGTGTATTACTCGGGCTTAGAACTGGAGGTCGGTATTGTTTCAAGTATTTTAGCCCAGCATAACTACCATTTATACAAGCTTTGCAACGCAAGCCCTGAGTAGGAAACCTCAGCATGCTTCCACATTGATACAGCAAAGTCCATCAACCGCAGCAGTGCCCACAGCCAGGCAGAACAGCCACAACGCACAGCCTTTGTGTCACCAACCCCAGAGAACAGCAAAACACATCTTACACAAAGGACGAAAAGCTGCCAAACCACAAAGAACCTGCTCTTCCCCATCACTCGCAGCATGCACACCCATAGCTTTGCTCTCACAGAATTTCTGTACCCGGGGAAATAGCGGAGACTACGCATCCCCCTGCCCTCTGCCTTGGGTGGGAAGCAAGGAGTCACGGGCATCCTCATATGAAGAGAGACAGGAGAATGACATGTCAGGGATTACAGAAAACACCTCTTACTGTATGTAGTTTGTATGCACAAAGAAAAAAAAAAAAACAACTAGACTGCTCCAAATTACCACACGCATGAGTTTGGATACAGAATGAGCTGAACCATACTAGAGCACTTTTTTTGGCCAAGTTTTAAAAACACTTCAATAAATTTGTGTGAACGGCCACCTCTAAAATTCACAAAAGGTAGTAAAAATTAAAACGGACACCTGACCTCTGCCCATTGCCAGAAGGAGATCCTTAAACAAAAATAGCTGCACGTGATTTTTTTTTTTTTTATAATTCAGCAAAGGAGAACAGATGTAGAAAAAAGTACCCTCAAAACCATGGTTATAAAGTTGAAGTTAATGTGCAACCAATGCTTGTGGGGTTCTCCACGGTTTAGGAATTGACCCCATGGGCAGGGGACAGAAAGCAACTTACCTTGAGAGACTTAATGCTTTTGCTGGGACCCAGCAAGTGAAAGGAACGTGTGAAGTAAGTGAAGAGAAATGCTGCTGCCAAGGGCCGCTCCAGTCTCTCCCCGGCAGCAGCTGCCAGTCCGCCCTTCCAGCCTCTTGGCACTGGTCGCGCTATTGCCTCCAGCACTCTACTGTCCATGAGAGCCATGTAGCCTTAGCATTAAACTGCTCCCATAGGATATCTCTGTGCAAATAGATACGAATCATGTAGTATACCTCATCTGCAAATACAAAACACCGAAATCTTTGCCGTGTAATGAAGCTGGTTAAAGAACAATCAGTTCATTCTCGGTATCTCAATGCAACCAACAAAAAGCCAACAGGTACTTAATACCAACTACACTGAAGTGCAAGTTTTGTACGCCATCTGGAAAATGGCATTTTTACTTCATTTCTATCTCAGCCCCTTCAGGGTGCACACAAGAGACTGTTTCCACAGAAGAAGCATCTTAACACAGCAATGACTGCAATGGTTATGGGGTGACGTTCATATCCACACTACCACTGCCGGCATCCAGCCCAGACACAGGCTGATGGCTTGCAGAGCAGCAGGAACAGTTCATGACTATTTATACTTCTCAAGCCCATTGTACCAAAAGCTTTTAAGTAATTAGTTTTCCCTCGTTAGCAGATGCACTGCCTGGGGAAGGGCACACAGGTGCTCCCAAGCCCCATCCTAGATTACAGGGCAGCACCATGTGGTCTTGGAGTGGAAAGCTCAGAAGTGCCAAGCTGGGCTGACGAGGAGGGTAACACAACTGCAATATTTATATGAATGCATTATTCCCAAGGCAGAACTGCAGGTGCTATTTTGGCAAGATCAGAGACCATAAAATCAATAAAAATATTCACCGGACTTTACCACAAAACCCATGTATTTAAATCAGAAAGATGAACAATATTTATCAATGTCACTTTTATGGAGACCTAAATGTACTTTTTGAGACATCAGGTGTCACCATGATTCTTTGCTAGAGTTGAATCCTGTCCTAAAAGAAGCAAAGCTTCTATACCTCATGCACCAAAAAGTAATCTACAAACATGGTCAACAGGGTGAGCAGTGCTACTCCGCTGCAAGCACATCTTGAATAACACATGTGGGGTTTGTAGCTTCTTACTGACACATCTAATACATTATTCCATTTTTCTCTTTTATACTTTTAGAAGCAAACCAGACATTTGGTAAAGTCTAATTTAATATTATCGCTAATGCATTCAAACACATCACTAAAAACTGTGTTGCTAAAATTGCCTTACAGAAAAAACAGGTAAAATAGACACTGTTATCTCTCTCAAAAATATGGGCCTCATCAGCACCTACTGATGTGAGTCTACTGAAACCAACAGGATTACTTAGGTGAATAAGGATTACTCCCATGATTAAGGAGAGCAGGATTACATCCATTGTTTGCATATCTCCTGTTATTTACATATCCCCATTTTCACCTCTTGTTTTTTTCTTGAAACATAGGGCATTTAATTACTGTTAGCACTAGATATCATTATGCTGTACTTTTATCCCTTCAAAATTTGGCTGTCTTTTGGATGTCAAATAAAATGCTTTTATGATCAAAACAAAGGAAATAAAGTAGAAGCAGCAGAATCTGGACTACGTAATTAAAAACAAACAAAGGAAAAGAAGGAGACCTTGTTATCCACAATCAAAACTTATTCATGATTCATTTCATATTCACACTCCTATCCATGGCTTCTGCTCTTGGGAGCTGATTATTCATATCAATTTTTATAACTGTGCCAAGTAGTGGGTTACCTGAGAGTTCTCAGGCAATGACAGTATCACTACTGGAAAATAAGAAAAATCAGACAAACAATTGAAACAAATATTTTAGGTAGGTATACTGATAATGAATAATAAAGCAAAACATTTTGATGCTTTTCACCTCACAAAGCAGTGGTAAATCTAACCTTAGTTCATCACTGCCATATGTTTTACTTCTTATGCTTAGAAAAATTGGGTAAATTACCAATGCCTTTGAACTATTTCATGATGCAACAAAATAGTTAATGCACAGTAGGAATGTTATGCAGGTGCCAGGTCTTGTTCCCAACCCAGCCAGAAATGTGTTTAGCTGAATAAAGAGCAACAACACAAGTTACACTTACAACAGGAAACCAACATTTCTTATGAAAAATAACACACGTTCTTTCAGATTCTCCAGTTTGACACCGAATTACATTAGTCTGAGTTTTGGTTGCAAGAAATCAGACTTGGATCATAAATATATTTTGGCTTAGTAGTGTGCTACAGGGACTTGAAAATTTAAATAATACAAGTTAATTTAAGAAGGCTTGATAGTAACTTTAGTGTCAGTACTGTAGATAGTGTTTACATATTTTGTAGAATTAAAAATAAAGATATTGCATGCCTTTTTAGGCTTCATTAACTCATCTTAACAGCAAAAAGAATGCAGACTATTTTTAGAAAGACTGGTAAAACACTGCCCGTTACAGTTACTGTAAACCGAAAAGAGCTTAGAGCGGATTCTGCAAGTGTCAAAAGTTGCGCAAACTTACCGAAACAACTCGTCTTCTTCCAAGAAGAGTAGCTTATGGTCACATACATCTGAGTTACAAAAGACTGAGTTTCCCCGGTCCATTTTGCAGAAGGCTTAACCTGAAAATCCAGCCGGCTGTGTCGGGCGCAGCAGAGGCAGGGAGGTTTTCCCTCTCCAGAAGGCATTTCGGGGCTCTCCGGGGATGCGCGACGGCCCGAGCGCGGCTGGGCCGGCCACCACTTGTTGCAATGGTAACAGGGAAAGCCAGGATCTGCCTGCTCAGGCTGCCGGGGCATGAATAATTCATGCCTTCCACCTCCCTGCATTAGCATGCTGCTCAGGCAGCTCCAATGAAGCAATTCATTTTGTCCTTTGTCTTCAGGAAAAGCTTGCTGGATTAGCGAGGGTTATCTGTGATAATAAAAACCTGGGCCTGCTGATTTATTTAGCCTGATTGGTTAGAATTTGTGTCCCTAAATGCAGGTTTTACAGCCAGAGTATAAATTCAGTTGTGCATCCTCAACCTTAAGGCAGGTGTGGGTTGCTTGGCTCCAGCAACAATATCTAGCTACGGCACATGAATGTTTCATTTTCTTGACTTAAATATTGAAGCAGGGCTCTTTGCTTCTGAGTGCTTCTTGAGCAAAGTTAAGAGGAAATCTCCAAGCATGCTGCTTGCACGTGGTTTTGTGCCTATTTCTGTAATGACCTCTTGGACTGCTAAATAGCTAACACCTGGCTTCCAAAATGTTTGTGTTCTAAGTGCAAGATATGGGAAAAAAAAAAAAAAGCCACCTGCAATGAAAACCAGCAAATTTATGATTTACTTTTTTAAAAAAATAGTCATAAATTGCAGTGCTATTTTTAAAAGAAGGTTGTGGTGGTGATATTTTTCATTGTGGTATTTTAATGTTTTGTTTTGTTTTTTTAAATAAAGAGCAGCAACAGCACTGTTTTCCTCAATGCCTGCCATGTAGAAATCTACAATAGCTGAAAATAATAACAACAAAATAATCATAATTCTGATTAATTGGCCATGAAACTAATAACTGAACGCAATGAAAGATTTTTTTAATCAATTACCTATGTGGTTATATAATGCATTATTGAGACATATAAACACAGATTTTTATCATTTTTTCTGATACTGTTAAGAACAGCATTGGATTGTTGTGTTAGTTTTGGTATCCACATGCTAAATAGGACACTGGCAAATAAGAGAGTGTAGAAAATTGCTGCAGAAATTATTTGAACTCTAAAGAAAAAGGTCTTAAAAATATGTGATTCAAGCTGGTTTGCTGTCAAAAAGGATATTGAGAGTTAACTACAGTGTACAAAGGGCTTTACAAGGAGAAAACACCTCCAACAGAAGTACTTCTGAGGTACATATTTCTAATGGAGAAGGTGATTACCTACCTACTACAAAAATCTACTGAGTACACTAGTGACCTCTACATTTCCTAGATACCTTTCTAGAAGATACGGTTTTGCCAAACAAACAACAAAAAGTTACTGGACTCAGAACAGGTTTAAAGACTTAAAATGTAGAGAACATAAGAACAAAGTCCTTAAAATCCTTTTAGCATTATATTGTGTTCGTGTAGTTCACTGAAGTCTATGGTACAGAGCTTCCTATCAGTTGCTTATAGTGATTTTGGTAATCTTTAAATCAAGACATTTTGCAATGATGTCAAGATTTCATCCAGAGAACCATTACATTGTAATGCAAATTAGGCTGATGAACATTTCACGGCAGACTTCATAATGTTTGCTGCTGAGCCTTTCTAGAATGACCCAGGTGGATGCACTTTTCCTCACACCAGTTTCTCATCATAGAATTTAAGACAAGAAAGAAAAACAACTCGGAGCACAAGGATATGAAATAATTTGATTTTGCCTGAGACTTACAAGTAAAGCTTACTTCTGCCTCTAATATTCTTATTCTAGACTGTTTTAGACTGAGAAAAGCACAACTTTATTCAGTGTTTGATGTAAATGGGATTGAATGGCTTTTAGGACTTTGATCACCACCTTAAAACTGTAGCAGGGACAGAAGAGTTTGTGATAATCTGCTAGATTTTGGCATGAACTAGAATTTGCTGTTTTTTACAGACTGCAGGTGAGGCAGGTTTTCAAGGTAGTGATTACAGAGCCCACTGCTGAGGTCACCGCCTCCTATGGTGGGCTTCTAACAATAGCCAAAAAATATGTTTTCACCTGAAATAATGCTATTTCTTCAGCTGCACTAAAAGTTGTGTGCTGGTTTTGGCTGGGAGAGAGTTAATTTTCTTCGTAGCAGCTAGTATGGGGCTATGCTTTGGGTTTGTGCTGAAAGCAGTGTGGATAACTCAGGGGTGTTTTGGTTACTGCTGAGCAGGGCTTACCCAGAGCCAAGGGGTTTTCTGCTCCTCACCCCACCCCACCAGCGAGGAGGCTGGGGGGGCACAAGGAGTTGGGGGGGACACAGCCGGGACACTGACCCCAACTGACCCCAGGGATATCCCAGACCATGGGACGTCGTGCTCAGCACACAAAGCTGGGGGAAGAAGAAGGAAGGGGGACGTTGGGAGCGATGGTGTTTGCCTTCCCAAGAGACGGTTACACGTGCTGGAGCCCGGCTGTCCTGGGGATGGCTGAACATACGTCCTTTGGGATATGTGCAACATTAAAGGAAAGGTTAGGCAGAAAGGGAGAAGATAGCCCGACAGATACTGGCCAGCTCAGTCCTGGCAAACATTTCCCCGCAGGATGTACCGAGTCCGACTTTGTTCTTCATTCTGTATATATAATGGTATCTCTGGCTGCAGCTGTGGAAGGGGATTACGCAGGTCAGTATCAGCAGAACAGCTTCAGCAGTGAAGCTGGCATGTCCTGCGACTTCTCTACAGGGCTGCAGGTAGATGGTGAACAGGGATGAGTGCAAGAGGTACAGAGAAGGAAAAGGGAATAGCTGTCTATTGATGCTATGTGCGTTTTGCCTGAAAAGTTGATTGACACAGTTGTAGCTCAGACTACCTATTCAGCCAATGTCACATATGCAAGTCAGTGACAAATTATAGTTGACTGTGCTTGAAAGCTACAGAAATGTTGAGTAGCATGAGCAGGAAGATGGGGTTCCTATCCATTGCCATCAAAATATCATCTTTTAGTGCTGTTGACAGTTTAATAGCTACTTCTGTACATTGGAGAGCATTGTGAAGTACTGCCACTATATTATTAACCTAGGCTGGAACTTTCCTGCAAATGCAGAGCAAAAAAAAAACCCCACACAAATGGTGCTTCTGAAATAGTTTAAGATTAAAGGTGTGCTGTTCACAACATGAATAGTATCTCTCTAATTGCATTTCATGAGGACCCAATAACAATTTAATCCCCAATTACGTTATCATTTACTTTTTCAGATCAAATTGATTCCATTCCATTTTAAACATGGAGATGGTGGCATTCAGTTCAAATCAAGCACTTTTAATTCCATTTGTTTCCTCTGGGCAGCTGAGATGGGATGTGGACATGGGGGAGCTACACAACCTCCCGCTGACCTGTGATACAGCGGGTAGTGCTCTAGTGGTGACCATCAGAGCTACAACCCTTTAGAAAATCTCCACTGCTCATAAAAAAAAATGCCTCTGTGCAAAGCTGCATCCATGTATGGAATTACCTGAAATCATTCCTAGACGATACTAAGTTGCATCACACCTTTGAAATGGTTTGCATGGCCCCAATCTGTCACAGTTCAAAGGCGACGTGTATAATATCACGCAGATTAAGCATATTGTGTAGCTGGGGAGGGACAAGGTGATGGTGTGACTATGGAAAAGATTTGGGATGCGGGAGATTGGAGTGTGACTGTCTATTGATACCTTTAAATTAGCTAGCACTGTAGCATCTGGTTTCTGTCAAGGTATTGCAGAAAATCAGTGAGATGCATCTAGGAGGTTAGTGAATCAATTCTCTGCTCTGCCCATGGGCTGACCCTTCCCTGTTGGCTGTCTTTCAGCATGTCACCTCAGTTATTTGAGGTTTTTTTGTTGTTGTTGTTGTTGTTCCTTGGCACAAGTGGCAGGCCTCTCCAAGGTGGCCAAGCTGCCTTCGGGATGAGACACCGAACGCCGGCTCTTCTGGCACGCGGCGCCAGGAGGGGCAATGCTCCAGGACGGCCGAGGACAACATCATTAACCAGCCCTGGAGAGCCACGGTAATGGGGTGGCAGGCTTGCCAAAGCCAGGGTTGTGCATTCTGCTGTGACATTATTCCCCATCTGTTTTTTGAGGTGTTTTTTTTTTTTTTGAAGTGCCACAAAAACAAAGCATTACAAAAATGTCAAGCTGTGAAAAGAAAAGTCAAAAGCCAGAAAATTCAAAGTTAATGCTGATTCTTTAACTCAAGTCATTAACTCAGAGGCATGCGTGAAGTCTGGGCAGAAGCCTTAGCTGAACTCTTGCTGGTTTGTGTAACTGGCTGAGGATTCGCACATCTGAGGGGGCACAGCTTCAGCCATGAATATAGGAGGGGAACGGGGACTGGCTGAGATAAGAGGCTGGAAGCCACTGGTATGGGGAAAAAGAGGGGCAATCGGGAGACAGATTTCCTGAGAAATTAGGTAGGGGGAGGGAGGAGAGAGAAGAGATAAGCTCATCCCAGAGACTGGCAGGAAAAAAAAAGATTAAGGACACTGACAAATGAGAAACCTGAGAGAAAAGGCATGAGTTAAAAGGTAACCAGGGAAAGAAAGAAATTCAGACAGGAAAGACAGGGAATAATTAGGAAAAAAAAGACAAACCCCAAACCCAAAACCAGAGAGTGAGAGGAGAGCAACTGGGATAGGGGTCTAGTATCAACCTGGCACAAAGATGGGCACTGGAGTAAAAATGGAAGGAGGGCAACAATCTCTCCAAGGGGAAGAAATATAATTAAGACTGTGAGAGACTGAAGAAGAAAAGTCAAGAGGTAAAAAAAGCTCACATTTGGTGGCAGTGGACAGAAAAGTCAGGGCATATTAGGTTTGTTCCTCTTTGGTAGTCAGGATGGAACAGGATCCAAGTCTCCATTCCTCTCTCGGTCCAGGCCACTTTGCATATTGATCCTGCTGGCTGGGTCCTATCCTTAATTTCTGCTTATTTTTTCAAAAATTCAAACTACACACAAGAAATAAAGGCTAAAACAATCATTAAGGCTGCAAATGAAATACCCCAAAGAAAGGAAATTCTAGGAAAACTGAGGAGGGAAGGCTTTTGCAAACCCTGTGATACATACATATATATTGCTCTTCTGTTCAAGATCTTAGAGCATTTTGGCTCTTTGAAAATACACACAGCTGGATACTTACATTTAATTAAATAGTTTTTAAGATAATGACTACAGCAGCTTCAGCATAATTCACAATTAAAAGCAATCAAGCCCCAAATTCAAAATTGCTCTTATTCAAATATCTAGCATCAGTAATAGCCTATATAGTTTTCAGTGAAATGGGAGTCATAGAACTACATTCCAGAGTTTACAGTTGTAATAAGTACAGATTTATGGGCAATAAAGAAGTATCTATGTGTACCTTCTTGTGCCTCTCATTTGTTAGGCTAAAGCTGAGACATCCCCAAAAATATCTTTAATTAGTTTAAGCACTTAATTTAACAAAACAAGCAGTTCAAACAAATACAAACTATACTTCTCCAGCCACCATGTACATGAAAAAACTATTATTTTTGCAAGATTAATAAAGTCACAGGTGATTTTATAACAACCTAATTAAAGCATAATTTAAACCTAAGAGCAAGGATGTTTTAGCATCAGCACTGAGTAAAGGGAAAGAAAATATTATCTGTTCATAAATACCATAGTCCTCTTTTTGTATAATTCCTCTGTTTCTAATGTATGAAGACACTTTAGAAAGCAAGTTGCTTTGCTTATAAAGACGTGCAATAAAAGTACTTGTGTTAATTTTTCCCTTGGATAAACAAGAACATATTTTCTGTTCTGTCATGTAATTCATGCATTAAGGAAGGACAGTGCAATAATGAGAAAATAACTGAAGTTAGAAAGTCAGGAAAAAATACTGATAAGTAGACTGAGGGGATAGCTTGCTGGCTCACATTTCAGATGCATTACATAAAGTGGCTAAATATCTGTATGGAGTGTAATTAACTTTTTTTTTTCCCTATAGTAGAACATGGCATTACAAAATACTGAGCATATTCAAGTACATTAAAATCAGTGGGAAATTAAGAGACCCAATATTTTTCGCAATACAAGTCAGAGCCCTTTTGGCTGCAATCCAGCACTGAGTCTCTCGCAAGCCCCCTTTGTCACAGGCAGGCTCAGGCAGCAGTTTTTCAAGGGAAAGAGCTCAGAATTCTCATCAGTGGACCCAAATGGGGAGCCTAAACTCCCACAGCCTTTTGTAGCCATCTCAAGAGATGATGAAGTTTCTTTAACTTATCAATAGACAATCCAAAAATTGGCTTTATGGTAAAAGAAGGAGGGAGTGGCAACGCAATTTTGCAAAATCACCATGAAAATGTGGATGGCAAATGTCCTCCTGATAAACATTCATGTAGCAACAGCCAGCTGAACTGTGTTATTTGTCCTCCGCAATTCTGTGGCAATTGTTCCCGCAATGATTTCTTCCCATCGTTATTCATTAAGTTACTTCTCTAAACTACATTTAGCTATCATTCTGTGAACACCATTATTTGAAGAATATAAATAGTAATTGGTAACTTCAAATACCTTTTGCATGGACTTTAAAATTCTAAACATCAGCGAAGCATTTTATTGCAGTTAAGAGTTACTTTCCCAAAGGTCTGCTACAATGCAGGTGAAGTCTTGGCTCTTCCAGACACCTTTGCCCACACCTTTGACCAGACTATACCAGAAGCCGTACTTGCCCCATCCTTTTAATGCCATCCACTCATTACTTAGATAGAAGGGATATCTTTCTGTTACAGACCTCCACAATGCCCATCCCTACGGGCCCTCGTTCTTTGTTCAACACTTATTGAATAAATCGTTAATCACCACCACCTCAGCTAAAGAACAAAACTTCAGAGCTGGTGGTAGATAAGACGCAAGAGAAGTTGCAGTTGCCTTCAGCTGCAGAAGTAGGACCTGAGATCAGCAGTACGGGAGAGACACGTGCCCAATGCCTCTTCTGACATCCACCACCAAAAATCCTGATGGCCAAGGAAGACCCAGTGGAACTGCTGGACTGGGACAAGGAATAAGGGAAGGTGTCTCATATTAAATGTACTGTGAACTCTGCTAAAGGACAACATCATATTCACAAACACAAGACAGAAGCAAGAGGCTTTGTTTACAAGTGTCCTTAAAACTTGGAGTGAAACATCCCTTCCCTTTTGTCACTAAAAAAGTAATGCCACCTAAATTCTTCATTATACTTCTTTGTTATTGCAGCAGACTATTATGAAGAACTGTCTATATTGCACTGCCTGGACCGTAGCAATCAGCTGCACAGAGCAGCTCTTCTGTACAATAGATACAGCCTACCGCTTAATGATTCGCTTCATGGGCAATTTGTACAAAGAGGAAGCATTTGCTTTTTTGACTCATTTTAGTTTCTCGCAATAAATAGAATAATAAACTGATGTGCCAAGTATCTAAACTGAGAAAGTGCCTGTAATAGCCTCTGTTTCCTCAAATATTTATCTCCCAAACATTTTTAAAATTTAAACATAAGCTATTTAATTACTAATAAACCATTTGATATTAATTGGGTTCAAGTAGTAAAATAGAACTATATTCGGTAACTGGCTGTGCTGTTCGTGGGTCGTGATTAGCAGTGCTGCTGGACCTGGAGTATATCTTCAACCTAAACACTTAAATGAGAATAAAGAGAGGGAGACAAAGTTACGATCTGTTACATAGATGCAACAATTTAATATTGCCTCTGCTTCCCAGAAGCAGTATTATCCAAATTTATGAAGAGACAAGTCCTACCATTAGTTCACATAATTTGATGTAAACTCCACTGGAGTCAAATTTTGTGCTTTTTCCTGCATGACATTTCCAAGCTCTTTCTTAGACAACAAATGTAAGAGTTTTGCTTTTTAACTGCACATTGCAAAGTGCTCATGTTGGTCTTGATTAACCTCTGCCTTGGACTATTAGAAATCTCTCTCTGACCCTGACAAATCCCACACCACCTCACTTATGGCCATCCTTCTTCGCAGATAGTTTTGATGGCTCATTGCTTCAGCCAAACGACTCCTCTGCTCGCCGCCTCCACGGGCTGCTCCTCCCTGTTGCTTCGGACACAAACCATGACAGAGATGTTGATCCCTGCCTCTGCTCTGACACTAGCACGGGCTTGGCTGCTGCTGTGTCATACCTCTCCGTTCTGAACTGCATTTCATGCCAGTCTTAATGGCCTGAAAGAATTCCCCTCTCAAAAGCTAAAAGGGGTCCTGATTTTCCTCTTTCAAACTCTCCCTTAAAGGTCACCTCTGCTGCGACTCCTGCAGAGAAAAAAAACCCAAACAACCTGATAATGGTGAAGGAACTAAAGTCCCAGGACAGTGCTTGTGATCCTCACGGTAACCTTGTATTTCTCCCAGTTTTTGTGAGAGCCACCCATATTTTCCCAGCTTTTACTTTGACAGTAAATCCTCTGGCACCGTTACCACATTTCAGTTTCTGTTAAGTGCCTATCCCAATGAGCTGAGACGCCTGGCCCGTACTGCAGTACAGATGGGACCGTGATTCTCAGTTTGGCAGCCACACCAAAATAAATAGATCATTTCAGACCGGATCAATTTAATGCTTTCCCTTTCATAATTTCCTGGGTTCATTCAGGACTCTCAAGAGAGGTCAGCGGAAAAAAAGTGGCACATGTGAATCAGGAGCAAGCCTTTACAATACCTACAAAATTTCTCAGTGGATGTTTAGCAACCTGTCTTCTCCACACAGTTCACAGGATCCCAGGATAATCCCAGTGGGAAGGGACTGGGAAGGGTTCAGGTCCAACCCCAGCCCTGGCTCAGGGGTTGGACCCAGTTGCTCAGGGCTTTTGCCCAGCGAGTCTTGAAACCTCTGAGGATGAGGATGGCACAGCCTCCCCGGGGAGCCCGTTCCTCGGCTCCTCTGCCCTCCGTCGTGGTGAATCCGCAGATCTAGCTGGTTTGCTCAGAAACATGCAGATTCGCAGCCTGAGAGGCTGCACTGATTTCTAGCAGGAATCTACAAGATAAAAAGACAGAGGAGAAAAAGAAATCCGCCTTGCCCACTACAACCTTGGAATTGCTTAGATAATGGAATAGGATTAGACCACAATTTTAGTATTACCCGTGCTGTTCAGTTCTCTTATTATAGTTTAAAACCAGAAATGATTATTTTTTTCGAATAAGATTATGAAAATGTACGTGCTGCCACAAAGCATCAGAGCAAGCCCAGGACCGTATCCTGCACTCTCGTCTCCTGATCACCATTTCCTACTGCTGTATCTTTTCTTTGGGTCTGTTTTAGTCAGAAACCCTTCAAAGCCATCCGGGATGAAATCTTGGCCTCACTGGAGCAGATGGGAAATCTCCCACCGGCTGCTACGAGCTACAAATCCTGTATCGTCTTTGCTTTGCCATGTAAATTGCTAAGGCTCCCCAAGGTGGATAGGTTCTGATGACTTTGTCATCTGCAGCAACTGGGTCTCGTATAAAAGAAATTTACAGGCACAGTAACCTGCTCGACCTGAAACAATGAGCAACAAGAAGTAATTTCATTGTGTAGTATATGGGGTTTCACATTTTCCCTTTGGTCATAGTGCTGTCTCCCAATTCAAGTAAGTAAATTAATTCCCAGATATAAACTTACAAAGGGCTTTCTTCTCTTCTCGGCATCTTGTTGCCTGATTTCCTAAGAAATTCATGACTTTTGTAAATAATTCAAAAGGGAAGAGTGAACCAGGAGATGACAAAAGTTTATCTGACCGCAATTGTTCCTAGGAAGGGTGTAATTTCTGAAGAGGTCATATTAGTGGCAGGCCTCTAGTTAATTAAACAGGACAATGAGGTTGACGGCTACGATTATGCACCGGAACTCGGGAAAAAACAGTGATTAAGGATAACGCAAACGCTATTCCCATCTCTAAGTTGTGGTTGACTGCATTTTAATTTTTTTCTTATGATAAACATAAAGCATGTGAAAGTATATTCTTCAGAAATTAAAGGCAGAGGGGTCTGTTAGCTTAAGAAATTATGCTATGATTCCATCTTAAAATTTTGCTGTTCTTAAAAATACAATTACATGGCAGGCAAAGATGGAATCCATATTTCACAGAAGCTGGTCCATAGATTGTGTCCACCGAGACCAATATGGAAAGACTCTTTTGGTCTGGAGGTCTGCTGGCTCATCCTCATCGGTATGTATGTGTTTTATGTACATTTTCTTTGGGACAGAGTTTGTGTCAGATTGTCACATGAAAGGCTGATGGACTTTTCAAGAGTGAAATATATATCAGAGGGCTAAAGTGTGAGATAAATATATATATGTATTTAACATACAAGTTTTGAAAACTTCAAGTTAATTAAATATTTTAATTTAATTACATACCAACAAAATATCTTCCAGTCTTGGAAAAAGACAGCTGCAAACTTCTGTCTGCAGGATGCGAGCCTACTGTGTATACACACGGAGTTGGAAAGCTAAAGTGTGATCAGACCTGTGACACAGCAGCACATCTTCCATTGGATCATGAAGGTAAATGTATGTACGTAAAAAAAAAAAAATCCTTATGGCTCTTTAAAACTTCATATCAATTTCTTGTAGGAACTGTACACATTTTACCATTGTCTGCTCTTGTAACAGTTATTTAATTAAGTGGTTCTCCTTAATGCACTGTTTCAGTTGCTGTCGGTATTGAGCAGGTCCTTCCAAAAGAAGCAATCATAAACTGCTAGCTGGGTTTACTCAACTGTGGCCCTTCTAAGCTGATTTAAGCGGTCTGTCAAAATTGAAATTAATTAATTCACTGGAGAGCTTTGCCTTCTCCAAACCTAAGTAAAAAGTGAGGCAAACTAGTGGTAATCAGATCCACATTTTTCCAGGCAAAGTGATCTAAATTATTTTAATAACACTGAAGCATGTACTCTTTCCAATACAGAGGAGAAAATCACTGGTGACAGGATACCTCTCTACTACAAAAATCCAGAGAAGGACAACCTTTTTCCTATCACACTGGAATAAATTTCCTCCCTCAGTGGCAGCTTCTGCATTTTAGGTGCTCAGCTCGACCACGCAGGCTCCGTTTAACAGCCCAAACTGTTGCAGGACTGTGAAGAGCATTGCAAGTACAGAATAAAAGACAACAGTAGCTGGATTATGTCCACGTCCAACTGTCGGAGATCCTGAAGCGGACAATTGCCTTCTGGTTCTTACTAAGGTTTTTTCAGGTTTTAAATGCTTCCCTGATAGCTTGGTACACAATTATAGGTGGATTAGAGAAAGTGGTAATAAGGTATTTTTGGTCTAATCTTCTCTCAATTGTTAATATTAATTAAAGGACTTTTTCCTATTCATTGTACAATAAACATGAACCACCTTTTAAAAATGAGCATTTTAGCTTATTAGCTACTTAATGTTGGTTTTTTCCAGCTTTTTTTTTTTTTTTTTTTTAAAAAGAACTATGCCAAAGACCAGGAGGCCTGTGAGAACAGGAGACAACCCCAGCAAAGACCACAGTAGGAGCCTGGCACACATTACAATGAGGTGAGGATGACCTCCTCGTTGACCTCATCGCATTCAGAACTGGCTGCAACGCCTATCTCCTCAAGTTGATTTTCCCTTATTACAACTGTCAAACTCTTACACAAAGAGACAGCACAAAACCTACGAAGTAATTAAGCCATTTCAGCCACAAACTGGGAAGAAGGGAGATACAGAGTTATTGTCCTATCTGAATACCTGAGTGGGTTTCAATATCTCCGATAAAGCACAGATTCCCATAAAGAATGGTCCTACGGCCACGTCGGAGCCATGGGATTTGGCTGTGAGACACGAGTAGCTGGCTGTTCTCTTTGCAACCTTGCAGCATCTCACCGCGATCACAAATCTTCAGCTTTTTGTGTTAGTTTAAACATACCCTTGGTGTGAATTATGAGCGTTTGCCATAGTGGATTGCTTTGGTAGATGGTTTCATAGGTGAGTTTGCAACCTTTTACTGCAAAGGAAACACTGAGGTGACATTTATTACATACTCAGCCATGATTTGCAAGAGGGATTTTCCACCTTGCTTAGGGAAGAGCCCACAGTACAAGCTAGCTTTCAGAAGACGTTTCTTTTTGGCTACTCAGACTGATAGCCTAGAAACTAGAAATACATAAATTAAAGAAAGAAGTAACAACCCCCACACACTATTATTAGGAGCATACCTGTAACAAGGTGCAATGATAGCCAGCCCTGGTCAGGTGTCAAATCAGAGAGATTATTCTTGCAGGTTGGATTAAATCTGGTTTAACTCACTAGTTGGAAAAAAACACCCTATCTTTTAGAAAAATAATTAACACAATAAGCTCTCTCAGTAATGCAGGTACCTGGATTAACGCGTGAGCAGCAGCAGCCTCCATGCAAACACCACTGTGTGCCAAGCACACACAGGTGCAAAGATTTTGGGGCTTGCTTTGGGATGTTTCATGGGGGAAAAGAGGTAAAAAAAAGTGGAGAAACACCAAGAAAAGGCAGCAAAGGGGCATTACCCAGGGCCAAAGAAGAGCTGCGGACTTGCCCAGAGATAAAGCTAAGAAAATATTGCTGGTACTGAACATTGAGTAGAGGGGGATCGGCGCGGCGAGCGAGGAAATGGTCTCCTACAGCTCGAGCCCTGCTGCGCCCTGGGAAACAGGAGTATGAACGTGCCCTACAAACAACCCGGGGCTCGCCAGAGCACCACACGACTCTATCATCACTTTCTCTTCCTAATGGAAACAACCTGCAGGACATCAAATATTGGCTCGGTGCTGGGAACAGAAGGGATAACATGGTTATTAGACAGAGTCGTACCTTTAACTCATAGAGTGCATTTTCTGTGACTGCTTCTCAGACAATAGGGTTTTTTTGTTTCCAATGCCCTAGGTAGGGGAGAAAAAATGAATGCTATTACAGGTTAGAAAATAGCTGGGATCACCATATAGTGAGAAAAGGAAGGGAAAATAAGCAATAAATGCATGAGAGGAAACAGAGGGTAAAAAGGTAGGGCAGAAGTACTGAAGTATAGTTTATAGCAGTATAATTTATATTTACTAAGTTATACCTATATTATATATCTAATCCACCTACTTGCAAATATGGAGATACATAAATAAACTATGTAAAGCGAGGAAAACAGTCTCAAAGAAACCTCTGCAAACAGTTTGGATTTTGGTTCCCAAATGGGGAAAAAAAGAAGCATACACGCTTCATAGCAAATCAGAACAAAACCCCTCTGTTTCTGTCCTCAAACCACTTCCAGGTTACCTGCGCCAACTTCTGTTTTTCAGAGAAGAACTGTTAACCCAGAAAGTTCCCTTGCTTTAGACATAAAGTGCAATGAAAACTGTACACTGAGCATCAAACTGTGTTGACTTCCGGAGCGCTGGATCACACCCAGAGCAGTGCAGCAGTGGATCAAAATCTGAACGTCCTCAGCATCGCCTTACAGAGGTGGGATGCTATTACAGAAGCTGTGTCAGAGCTCCGATTTGCTTTTATCTGGTGCTGTATTTCAAGCTCCTTCTCCTGATAACAGTATCTCAAGGATTTGGACTATTAAAGTTATCTACAAGTGATAATCGTTTTCTCTACAGGGAGTACGTGATACACTTCCTCTCCTTCTCTCCTACCATTTGCCTCTTTGTTGATACCTCTCCATCCATCTCTGCAGTTTTATGCCAGCTCTACCTCCAATAACCTCTTTCTGTACATCTTAATTTTTAAAGGCCTCCATCTTTGTCCATTAGTTTGCCTCTGTCTGCAGCATGACCTCATTTCACTGTAGGGTTGCCATAAAATCATCTACTATTGCCTGTTTGCTGTCCAAACACCTGCTGTGTGTTCCCATCCCAGTGAATCTGCATTTTGCTTTGCTTCTCTTATTCTGTCCCTCCCCTGCTTTGTATGCTGACACTTTTTCCCTAATTATTTTATTTACGCATATGCCTTTTCCACTTGGTGCTCCTATCCTTACAATATCTCTGTCACAGATTCACCACCTCCAACTTCACTTTAAATGTATGTACAAAGATCTTGAATTTTTGCCTGTTTGTGGGCGTAAATAAGGTGGCAGGATGTGTTACCCAATTTGTGTAGACAGAAGCCTTTTTAATCTAATATCATGAGTATGAAAGAGTCAACTGTTGCAATTGCAGATAAATGCAAAATTAAATGAGGACAGTTTGTCAGTTTTGAAGGACAATTTGAGAAGCCAAATTCTGCAGAATTACCTGTGCTTATGCTTTGTTGCACTAGGGTGCTGTAGGGACCAGCTGAGAAGTCTCCAGGTCCGATACTGGACACCTATGAACACAGTCTTGCCTCTGGTTGGCATCTCTCTGCTCCCACAACACAGCACAAAACTGCACCGTACTGGTCAAAAAGCAAAACTATCCCCAGTTCTCAAAGAAAACAAAATCTGACAAAACATACATTAAACCCCCCAAACCCCTCATGCCCTGTCTCACCATGTGCGTTATAGCCCATTTCTCCTTGTGGGTTGGGGTCCCACCTCTATGTCCTTTACGGTCCAGGGAAAGCTGAAACCAGTCACGAATCTGTCTGGGCACTGGTGCAACATCTCCCCTGGGCTGCGGAGATGCTACGAGAGGCCAGCAGCCATCTGGGATTCTCCTTCTCCTTGTAAGGCCCTTGATAAGGGAATTAATCTTGCAGCAGGTCCCCAGCTTGCTGCTTCCAGGTGTGCCACCAGTGCCAGGCACAGGTGAATGGCAGTTAGGAGGAAACCAGGAGAACATGCTCTTGCCATAAGATAGCACTGCTGGAGCCCGGTAGAGAAGCCATGGGATAACTACGTGCCTCAAATGTGATTTCAAAGCTAAGGCAAGCTATGAATTTTCAGCCTTGATTTATCTGCAGGCCGCTCTAAATTAATTAGGGCAGGGAGCCCTCGCTTCACCTTTCCATCGGCTGCAGGACAGAGGTGCCTGGTGTTGTGGCCACGTGCAGTTTTCTTCCCTACGGTGACAGCCAGGATCTAATCCCTCCTGCCTGCAGCATCTGTCCTCCTCACTTGGTCAGGGCCTCAGGGGCAAATCCTACACCCCTCCAGCGAAATCCGTTAATTGCAGCTCTTGCATTAACGCCATTGCTCTCCGGATCAAAATCTCCAGCCACCCCACGCGGCTATCCCCCATCTCTCACCTGGAACCCCAAGAGAGCAAAAGCAGTTGCCCTCGTCCTTACACCTCTTGAGGGGCAGTCAAATAGCCTAAACTTTCCTAAGCTCTTTCCTAGACAAAAATCCTCTCTTGATTTTCCAGTTCGTTTCCGATTTTCCTCTGCTTTTGTGGAGGAGGAGGTTGTCTGCAAAGGGCAGCACTGACCTCGGGGCAAGGTGTCTTCTCCAGGGGAAAGAAAGCCTACCGCAGATCTTGTGGACTTACGAACTTTACCTTCCCTGGAAGAGTTCTTAGGACTAGAGGATGGAGAGAAACCCAGATGAGGTGGGAGAAGATCAGGAGATTATGTATGACTCCAAACAGCCTCGGGTGCGTTGTCTTGACGGTGTACCAGTGCAGAAGCCCTGAAGAAATCTCCTTTCTCCCACCACCCCTCTTCCTGGCTCCCATACAGGCTCTCTCCATAGGATAGCTGCCAGTAAAGCCTCAGAAGCTGTACAGCAGTCTTCCACATGGAGTGTGAAAGCCTTAATATCCTGCAGAGCTAAAGGCAGAGGGGGCAAACCTCTGAGCAAAAGAACAAAACTCCCAACCCCACTACAGACAGCAATTCCGTATTTTAACAAGCTGGTATCCCAGGTCTCTAATTACACCTCTCCATTAAGTACAACAACCAGCAGCTGTTCTGTGAAACCTTTTTTTTTTTTTCTTTTTTCTTTTAAAGAAATTATTTCTCATTGGTTAAACACTGGTGGATGGAAGGAAAGAGAGATTTTTAAAAAGAGGGAGAAAACACACAGCTAAAGCTCAAATGAGCTCAGCCCTCACATGCCTGATAACATGTCTGTACTCTGGGTTATTCTTGAATGTCAAAATAAAGACTCTGAGTCTGAGCTCAATAATTTCCCTGGAGCGCCATTGTCCTGCAGAGACGGTTTGCCTTTCAGTTCTCGGCTGCTGCCAAGGGAGAGGTGAGGGAACTGAACCACTTTATTTATTGAGTTGGTTGTTGTAACAATTTACACTAAGCTCAGCATCACCGGCTGCAGCTTTCGGGTCACCTCCTGGAATTAGTAGGTTTTCCTTTAGATCTGCATACAGGAGTCTCTCTGCCTTTATAACACAGTTTTGTCCCAGCTTCAAAAGCATCTTCTAACCTGAGAAAGGATTACTCCATCTTTGATATCACAATTAAATGGATCAGGAGGGGGAAGTAACGATTGATCCTTCAGCCATTGTGCTGATCTGCTGAAAGTGCTGACTTATGCCCATGAGCAAAAACATTGAATCACAGGGATCAATAAACAGAGCTGTAGTCGTGCAACTGCTGCCGGCTGCACTCTTAGACTTGTACTGGCAATTACAGAAAGTGGGTTGGCTTTACAACTGCTTCAACAACTGCCCTGTAACCCCGATTCTTCCTATGCAAAAAAACCCCTTCACTGTCCTTTGAATTACCAAAATGGTATACTCGTGTGCTGCTTTCTGCTTTCCTAAAGCAAAAAATCCCTCGACTGTTTGGTGAATGTTTATAGCTCTGTGTTACATTTGTCTTCATTTTAAACTAACTGGTATTAAGATAGCCGTTCTTAAATCTACACAGTTGGATGTGCTGTGTAGAGAAGGTTTACAAATGAATAAATGGTTCAACTTTTTGCTTTCTGGTGCTGCGTCATGGTTTAACCCCAGCCAGTAACTAAGCACCACGCAGCCGCTCACTTACTCCCACCAACCCAGTGGGATGGAGGAGAGAATCGGGAAGAAAAAAGAAAATAAAACTTGTGGGTTAAGATAAGAAGAGTTCAATAGAACAGAAAGGAAGAAACTAATAATGATAATAATAACAATAATAAAATGACAATAGTAATAAAAGAATTGGAATATACAAAACAAGTGATGCACAATGCAATTGCTCACCACCTGCTGACCGTTGCCCAGTTAGTTCCCGAGCAGCGATCCCCCCCAGGCCAACTCCCCCCAGTTTATATACTGGGCATGACATCACATGGTATGGGATAACCCTTTGGCCAGTCTGGGTGAGCTGTCCTGGCTGTGTCCCCTCCCAACTTCTTGTCCCCCTCCAGCCTTCTCGCTGGCTGGGCATGAGAAGCTGAAAAATCCTTGACTTGGTATAAACCCTACTTGGCAACAACTGAAAACATCAGCGTGTTGTCAACATTCTTCTCATACTGAACCCAAAACATGACACTGTATCAGCTACTGGAAAGAAAATTAGAGCTACCCCAGCCGAAACCAGGACATGCTGCAGAGAGGCAATTAAATGGGATTGAACTTCATAGTTCAGTAGTTTGGAAGTTCTTAGTATAGATGATTGCAACTACAAAATACTTGATGAATTATAGAAGAGGCTGAGGGACAGATCGCTATAGATTTTATGCCTCTAATGGCACTTAAAATAATGCCTACAAGAGAAGATATCGTGGTCTTCTCAGCTGTGGCTTAACTGAACGGGATCTTAAGACTAAAGGATGCCGGCAGGTAGAGGAGGCTTTGCGTAACGTTTTGTGTATGTCAGACCTGGGAGAGTGAACACATCCTCAGGCTTCTTTAGTCTATATTTTTCCCAGCTACAAAATCAGAGTACTGGATAGTGATGTTAGTAATTGTAATGTGTGTTGACTGTAAGGCAAAACAGAGACAAAGTATCTTTTTCACTCTGAGATCGGCTTTGCAAGTCAATATTTACATCCCTTTGCAAGAGTCAATACCAAATATTTGGGATTAGTATTTCATTGGTAAATATCAGTGCCAAATATTTGGTTAAAATATCCCAACATCCCAAATATTTGGCAAAACCCAATTCTACTGCCTGCAGGTCAGAATATGCATAGTTAATGTTTTAAAAATCATCTTTAATTTCTCATTTATTTTGACATGAAAAAAGAAGCAAGTTATTGCTATATTTTTTGATTGAAACTGGTGCTTCGTTTACTCAAAATTTGCAACCCATTCCAGCTTTTCCAAAACCGAATTATTTTTTAAAATCAGATATTCACCCAATAAGCTATATCACTCTTCCTCTGTGTAGGAATTTTATCTGTTGACTTTAGAATACAAGGAAAACTGAATATGAGATCAGAGTCCATCAAAGCACAGAGGAGGATCTATTCATCCGATAACCCTCCCCTGCTTTGTTTTGTTCATTGGTTTTTTTCATGCTTTTTTTCACCTTGCTTATAATTTTCATTCATTCACCCACAAAATATTGCCATGAACGATTTCTACCCCAAAACTTAAGAGTACTGTTGGATATTTTTCCCTACAAACTTCCATTACATGGAGCTCACAGAAATGGGTTCTGTTGGTATTTCCCATGACAGAAGATTATGTGGTTTTAATGGAGTATTAGTAATTCGGCTACATTAAATGGTATTTAAAACCTCTTTCAAATTGGTACTGACTGTTTCAAAATGGGATAGATATCCCTGTGATGGGAGATATGGATGAATATTGTATTTTCATCAGAGGCAGAATTTTAAAACTGATACAGAAACCCCTGGAAAACATTATCTATACAAAGGAGCTAAAAATAGACTAGTTGCTATATTAACAACAAAAAAGGCTTCTAAGTAATTATCAACTATCACCACGTGTTGAAATATCATTTTGTTCCATAGCTGTTCCAATCAATACACTATTTATTTTCAACTAACCATGCACTAAGGATCATTTGGACATATATCCCATAAATACACATTACTTCATTATCGACTCTTTCTATCCACTGCTGCATTATTAACATTTCACTAAAACAAGCAATCAAGCAGTAAACAGTAGGAATTTATAGCAGTAAGCAATTGTAATGACTCTTATACAGTAATTGCTCCCCAAAAATATTTTTGTAGGGATGACTAGTTATTATGGGAATTATTCCCCCAGGAATTCTTTTTCTCTGTGACATTCTTTACAGATAGGTAAATTTAACCAGCAAGCCAGTGAAGTGGGAAGAAATACAATATTTGCAATGAGCTGTATCAGGGAATGTACACAAGACAGCTAAATTGTACTTTTTATCCAAGGATCCAATCACTTCCGCATACACGAGACTGCTGAATTTCAGTTCCAAAAAAAATATTGGTTTAATCCTATAAATCCAATTTCTGCAGTTGCTCAGTAGCCCAGAAAAGAACCCACCAGCCAACCAAACCCTGAAAGCGGAATTCTTTCCTCTCTTTACTTTTGGTAGAGCACTGAGGGCTGCGCTCCGCTGAATATGCAGTGCCATCTTTATGCAACTCATGCAAGGAAATTCTCCTCCTCCAGTACCGTGGGCTGACTGATGGCTTTCTCATCAAAGATGATCTACTCAGGGGCAATATCAAAGGCTGCAGTGGCAAATTGCCAAGCGCTTGAGGGCTGCACCTAATTTGCATGTAAATTTACATCAGTTTTAAAGCCATAAAGAAGTGCAGCGGTAGTACTTGAATATTTCTTGATAGGTTTAAAAGTGTGCTGTGTGATCGCCAGGAATAAAAACCCGAACGTGACCAGCTTTGTCGCCTTCCGCCCTGAGTTCGGGGCTGTGCCTCGAACCCTCCCATCCCAGCGGATGATGCCCAGCACCCCCCAGCACCCCCACTGCAACAGCCTGTAAACCCCCGCTCCCACCATCTCCGTCCGACCGCTGTTTAGTGTCCTTTCACTGTCCCGTCATTGAAGACGAACGATGCCGCGTCCATCCGCAGACCCCCGTGTTGGGAGATGGGTGCAAGCGGAGGCGGGGGGGCGGCGGCTGTGCGCACCCACCCCTTGCCTTTCTCTGTACCCGCACCCTCCTCTTCCTCCCCCTCGAGGCACGCTGAGCCCAAACCAGCCTCGCCGACACGGTAGTAATAGAACTACGTGGGTACAGAGACTGTTTCAAACTGCTGAGCTGGCAAAATACACTCCCATGCCCATCATCTGTAGTCGCTGAGAACATCGCGAGCGCATATACACGTCCCTTCGTTGCGTGCACGGGCGCAGTGATGTGGCTCTGGGAGGATTAAGTCCGTTTTGCATAAAACCAATATGAATTGCAACAAGTTAGGGAAGCGGGTGGAGGGGGGTGCTAAGTGGAAAATTACCGAGGAAGGAAAAATAAGATTGAGAAGGCAGAGGCAGGCCCGTGTGCCAGCTGGTCTGCAGAGGGAGTAAATGGGAAGGATGAGTTCAGGTCTTTGGATTTGAGATTCGGACTGAGGAAGAGGATAATGCAGAAGCTTCCTGGCAGCCCCGGGTTGCCTGAGACCAGAATGGACATCTGACCACAGGAGCTGCAGTCAAGGTGATCTTCTGGGTAGCTGCCGTATTCGCTTCATTTCCAACCTTTGCATTCGTGCTCCTTCTGTCAATAAAAATCCCTGCTTGAATAGATAAGCTGAAGCCCGGTGTCTCATTAAGCCTGAGAATTCAACCCTCCACTTCAAGCTCTGTTCTCCTACCCGGCTTTATATCATTAAGAAATATTGCCCAAGCTGATCCACTAAATCCTTGTATTAGCCAGGACAATTACATCTAATACAGAGGAAAAAATGGGAGCTAGTGGAACTTTTCGGTGGTGTGAGCTCCAGCTTGGGAGCCAAAAGGCACCAAAGCAACGTAAAATGGCCAGTTACCTCACCTTCCCAGGGCTATAAACTGTGAAATTAGATGGATGAGGTATCTCAGAAATGCATGCAATACAGCTCTACAGCACAAGCCTGTATCAATAACGGTTTTGTTAGATTTTGTTAAATGAGGTGAATGAGAAAGGTGCGTTACCATGTTGGCAAACCCAGCAGCGTGATAATTGTGACATTCCCATGTACTTAAGTGAGAAAAGTGCACAAGCAACAAGTTAGAAATGGATATACTTACAAACCCTAAATCATTCTATTTTAAATTGCTTAAGAAAATGCTCAGAGTTTCTCATGATGAATTGTGGAATACCTTGAAGTGAGAACATAAATCCCAATACTGTCATTTTTTTCTCCAAGGAGTTATTAAATGAAGCATCCAAAATAAAAAGTCAGGCTGTTATAATTCTAGGATTTTACTTCTCTATCATATGTAAACTTTGTGACTTCTGAGTTTCAAAACAATGTCCTGAACATGTCAACCATTAGCAGTGATACTAAGATTCGCAGATAACCCCTTAACAGAATACGTAGTGATTAAGTTAATTTAAATGATTCATCTCCACGGCAGCCTGTTAGACTTGTACATAACAGTCACTTGTACAGCAATAAAAATCTCCATCTATCTGCACAGGCAGTTTTATAAAGGTATTTCCAACCTTAATAATGCCTGCTCTCATTTGTTTGCTTGGAAGGTTTTTTTTGACGACTACTTTTTGCCAGGTGCTTATCCTGATAAACTAAATAGGAGATCTCACAGAAAAGTATCCACTTCTGCCACGCCACAAATGAGTCACTTGTCAACGGCATTGCAAGCCTCGCTGAGAAGAATTCTTCCAGCTGAGGCTTCAGGGTGAATTTTACTTCTGTGGCATTACCGAAATTGGTATGTGGCCAAGGTATTGACATTAGCACTCCGCTTTCACCCTGCGTGCGCACATACACAGGGAAGAACCGCGGCAACCCTAACGAGCCCAGTTCCCACCACTGCATCACTCTGCATTAACCCAGGATTTAAGCTCCAGTCCTGCCTCCATTGAAGTAAATTGCTAAACTTCCTCCAACTTTAAAAGCTGCAAGATCAGATCCTCACATCTGAAATAAATCAAAGAGCAAAGCTCTGCCAAGTGAATCGTTGGCAAGTTTGCCTTTTCTGGAAGGTCTTATTCCCTGCCGCATGGAGCCGCTCGGCCAAGTCGGCCGCAGCAGGAGGTGATACCGCAGGATTGTGTAACAGGCAAACTCCCCCTGCTCCCCCAACCCAAACAATTAATGACTAATTGAAATTACTTCTCCTGAACTGACCTAGAGCCATATGGATTAAAACAGATTTCTGAATGCTAATTACACTACATCATTTTCCCAATTATTTTTAAAATTGGATTATGTACTGGGAGATGGGATGTTTGAAGCAGCTACTAATGAGCAAATCATGCATAAAAACTTGTTTGTTATATCGGTGATTGAACAAAATAAGGTTGCAGGCATGATGTCGTGTCCAAATAAGCACGAGAAACCAAAGAGATTCTGAGAGTAGGACCAATCTGCAAGCTGTAATTTAGGTAGCTTCAAAAGCCACGTTAAAGCCGGAGATCATTTTAGAATATTTTAACAGATTTTTTCCTCGCTGGAATGGCTCTAGGAAGGCAACCACCAGTTCCACCCATCAGGCTGGGAGCTGAAGCAATGATGGGCAAGGAAAAAGGTAAGTTTGAAATTCAGGTGAAGGATGGAGATGGGAGCGGAGCAGGGAAGCAGGAGGTACCAGAGGATGCCCGTGTGCTGTGAAGCACAGAGGCTTGTGATTATTAAACTGTGGAAGTGAAGGAAGTCCTAGTGGCTCATGAGTCGCAGTTTTGTCGAGCAACAGAGGTGCAGAAAAGTCACGTTGCATTAGTGACTCCATCCTGCTTGGTGTGAGGCACCCAGGCCAGCAGGGACGGGCTGCCGCAGCATGCGGTGGAAGCGTTGCTGTGAATGCACTGCTTGATGGGTTTTTCTTCCTCTTTCTCTCACTTTCCAGTAACGGCTAACATTATTGCTGGGTTATTGGGGGGTTCTGGGTATTTTCCTAAGAAATGACCATGTTACCTAAGTAAGTGTCCAAGTTGGTTATAATCCGTTTTCAAAAGTTGCTGTGGAGCTTACAGACATAAATCTGATTATCAAAGGGACTCCAGTATTGCATTTTTCTAAATGTTTGCCCCAGCTTTCTGATGTAATCAAGAATAACCCAGCAATTTAATTGCTACAAATAGTCTATATATTGCAGGAGCTAAAAGTGTTTAGATTCCCTGCTCAAATATTAAAAAATCTAGTTTTAGTCCTTTTGTACATTTCTGGCTGAACAGTTTTGATGTGATTCCAGGGCAGTTCAGGACAATAATCCAAACAGGTTTCCAATCCCTGAATAGATCTGTAGATCTATCAATCTCTATGCTTACCTGTCTGTCTGTCTACCTACTTTCAAGTGGCCATCATACTGCATGAAAAGATTTATAGCTAATTTCTCCCAGAGATTCTTAGAATACAATTTCACAGCCAATTTCAGTGCTGTATTTTTCTCCTCATGCAATTAAGACATTTACCGCTTGAAAAAACAATAACCAAAAAACCCAGGCCATATAAGGAGTGGGTAAAGAATGAGGTTTCTAGAGTACTTGCTCCAGACCTTCAGATTTAAGTCTACAAATAGGAAATAATATTAATTTCTCAACAATACAGAACATATAAGTCAAGATGGGCTTAGCTTTCAACCTAATTTTTCTGAGTATCATTCTTAACAGAGAATTCTGAGGTCTTTGCATCATTTGAAATAAGCTTTTTTTCTTTTTAAAGAACAAAAATAAAAAAATACTTTCAAAAACTCTGGATATTTTTACTCCCTGGATTGATAAAGACGGTGAGTTGTGCACCACTCTTTCCTCATTCATAAGTGTCCTTACCATTTTCAAGGTCCATATTGCCCACAATTTTTTAAAAATCTCTTATAATTACCAAGATAATTCTTTCCTGATGTAACAATTCTGTTATAACTTTGAAACTTAAATTTCTATTCTGATATCAAAAAAGGTATATAGCAAGAAGAGAATGAAATTATAATGCACTTTGCAGAAACAATCAATGTCTTTGAGTCAGTCTTCCATTTACATATTTTAAACTATTTTCTCTGGTGAGTGTTAAGACAAGACTTCCATAGCAACAGAAACAAGAACTAGCTCTACATTGCAATGAATGCCAACAAAATAGCAATAAGAAGAGAACAGTGGTAGATTATTTATTTTTAAGTTATTTGAATGAGGCACAGTTAACCTCAATGAAATAAAATCCAGTGGTTTTCTGCAGCCCAGCCATCAATCAAAACCTAAATAGCATGTTCTGTTAATTGCTCTGTTCAAAGTATTCTCACTGGTTTTAGTGGAGTGCAATGGTAGAGAATAATTTCTGTTGGTTTGAGTTTTTTATCTTAAACCTGAGATATAAGTTCAGTTTCCTCCTGATTAAATCCTGACCCCACTGAAACAGCAAAAGGAAAGTCAAAGAGCTTTCTGCCATTAACCTCAGTAGCCAAGGTTTGACCTAGAAGGTGCATTTGTTTCATCACCTTTTCTTCTGCGCTCTGTTACCCAGAGAACCAGGTGTGTGCCCAGGAATACCTCCAGAAAGCAGCATCACTTCACAGACTTCATCCTTAATGTATTAAGGGAAATTATTTCCTTGGCACCGATAGCAGAAAGGACTGCAGTGACCCACAAAGAAAACTTACAGGCAAAACCAGAGCCCTTTGCAGTTCAGTGATTCCATCTTCAAGCAACGAAACCCAGCTGGCGTGGGCAGAGTGAGAGCTCCGAGAGACGAGCGGAGCTTGGGAAGGCTGACAAGTTTATCTCTTCCCATCACCCGCCCGGCTGCCGAAATAGCTCAGCTCCTCCTCACCCCCATCCCAGGCTGCTATCCCAATCCGGCGTGTCGGGGCCGCCGCAGTCGGGGCAGCCTCCGCAGCCCCTGGGGCCGGCGCTATTTTTCCCAACAGGATTTTCTCTTGCTCTTAATACCTTTCTGGAGGTGCAGCAGCAGATCCAGTCACTGGCAATAAGTTATTACCAGGCTGGTGAAATTCCTTTGACTCTTGCGCAAGGCAGCGTGAGTGCCTGGCAATGCTGGTTGCCTTTGACAGCAAGTCTTTTGCAAGAGCAAAGCAGTCCCGAGACTTGAACATTTCACTCTAATAAAAGTTTTGGGGGGGTCTTTTTTCTGTGTTGATATTGCCCCCATTTCTCATTGACAATTTCAGTTTGTGTACTGTCAGGTTAAATGATCAGCAGGTCTTCGCGAGTCTTAACGCTACTGTAGGAATTGGAGGAAAAAGTGTGCCTGAACTCTTTCAGCCCCTTACCTGGGTTCACGTTCAAATGGCAGGCTGAGAAACCAGCCATTGCTTTCTGCTTGAGAACATATGTATTGCTTTCATTTCAGGGTTTTAATGGTTGTTTTTTTTTTTCCTTTGCTGCCTTCTGAGTTACAAAGCAAAGTGTCGAAGTAGCTGCTGGATTAGTTGTGCAGATGCTTTTTATTCACATGAACCACGGATGACTGTGGCCAGCAAGGTAACGCTAAAGAAAGTATAAGTCTTGCTTATACCCACCTAAAAGCATTAACATAGAGTCGTCTTTGAGTTTTATTAAAAGGATGATGCCCAGAGGTGTCAGTGTTAGAAATGTCACTCAAACGTCACCATCGTTAGGCAGTCACTAGACCACCCATGCCAGCGCTGTCTGGGAGAGAGCTGCAACAGGGGCTGCACTGGCCGACCCCCACCACCTGTATGTTTTCCCACAGGATCTAGTTCTACCTGTTCTGGTGACTTTCATGGAGCTCATTCCTGAGGATTTATTTGAGAAATAGGATATGGAGAAGGTGGCATAGTGTTAGCTTCAGTGAAATCATTTTGCATCTACCTAGAGGACTGCCTCCATCTCTGTTTGTTTTTTTTTTCTCCTTCCTTCACTTTAGTATTCTTCCTCTTTCTTTCTTGTTTACTTTTTAAATTGTGTGCTAAATAATTGTACATGAAAACCCTATAAATGCATTTTTATTGTACATTTTGCCTTCTAGCTAACATAACATTGCTTTTCTTGCCTTTCTGCTAGGACTTGAATAATTCCAATGTTCGAGGCATTCACAGCTCCTGAGACTCTTAAAAAAGAAAAAAAACATAGAGAAAAGCTATTGCTACCTGCAGTTCCTTCCCTGCATGTAACCTGTCTGCCCCTAATCTGCTCACTCTTGTGCCTCTTGAATTAGAACTTGGCAAAACCAGGTCGAGCAGACCTGAAGGCGTGGGAGCACGGACCCTATGAAAGCACCAGCTCCCTGGTCAGCAGCAGGGTAGAGATATTTTTGTTCTAACAAGAAGTTGCATAACTCTCATTTGTTGTGCATATTTTTCCATGTTCCTTGGAGGCTTAGTCAGGGCACGGCGAGGGAGATGTCAGGCAGAGAGCAGGACAGATTAGTTTCAAAGGGTAACAAGGACCGATCGCCTGCAACGACAACCTTTCCATCCCATCAGGGAAGTCACTGTCTGTCATTTGGTGCTGTTGAAAAGTTCTCAAATCTTCAACAGTTTGAGATGACCAGTTCAGTGAAAAGTATATGAGTCCTGGCTACGTATCTTATCTTATTATACACCATCTGCCTCTGAACTGAAACTTTCCTTTAACCTGATACCAAAACATGACCACGTGTTGGAGAGTTTGGCCCACACAGAAGACACTGGTTTCATTCAAGGAACTGAGCTGCATTTGCTAATGATTTACACAGACACACTGAATGGATATTACTAGTCATATAACTCTCACTTGTGTCACTGTACTTCAGTGATGCTAGTGTGCTGCTACAGTTATTTTTTTAACTGGTTTGTAAGAAAAGATTGTGATCAATATTTAAAATTCATCTTTTCATTAAAATTTAATTGTGTGCTATGGTGATTTTAATCTAGTGTGGTCAGCGATCTTCCAATAGTCCCAAAAGTCAGCAACAGTACCCCGAGTGACCAAAATTTTTCTTGCGTTGTTTTGCTTGTAAATGCTTTATCATCTAAAAATGTTTTGTTTAGAAACCCAGATTTACCTTATACTGTGTCATTGCTGTTACATTATGCTCTTTATGTGTAAACAGAGTGTACTTCAAAGAGCATATATCATTATTAATAGTTAATAAGAGAAATGGAAATAAAAGCTCCACAAGCTGGTCTTGTAGCTAGGAAGCAATTCACAGCACTTTATGGGAAAGGCTTTCGTTTCTGTTAGCTATCTTCCTGAGATGAGATGACTCTCTTGCAGGAACACAAAACCAACCCCCTCTTTTTGCACTTACTGGATATGTAATCTTCAAATAATGAGAATCAGGATGAAAACAAGTCAAAGAAGTATCCTGGAGCATTTTCACCCTCTCTCACTAAGGACAGCAGTTTTGCTTGATTAAGGGTTACAGGATCAGCCTTCCAATAAGCAGTTAGCGGTGGAATTGAATGCATCACACATTCCTTCTCCTCTCCCCTGAGCTAACTCTGCCACAAAACGAAGCTGGGATATTGATGACTTCAAAGGAACTGTAAAAACGAAGTAACAAGCCATGATCAACCAACATACTTAAATACTCTATGACAGAGAAAAACTGTTAGAAGGGGAAGAATTGTTCCGAGCCTGTAGTATTTTTCTACAAGATGTAATGAAGCTAGCAGGGTTGTATACCCACAGTACACAATGCAGCAGCATGGGAGAGGTGAAATACTATTTATTCACATTTTCGTTAACACAGTTATTAGCCCAGCAGGAGATGCTGCATTTAATTTATAATCTAGTTCACTGTGGGTGGTGGCTACAGGCAAACGATCAGAGCAAACTTTTGACTCCACCAGCCCCCACGAGTCGCAGGACTTCTGCAGTTGCCCTGAATTACTGCAGCTCCTTGAGGCCCCACTGGGAACGGATTCCCCGGTGCTGGGCAGTATGCAAACATTTGTATAAATTACATTTTTGAGGCTGAATTTTCCAGTGTGCTGCATGCACGCACTCATTGCTATTCAGTGAATACAGCAAACGAGGAAGCTGTCTGTTATCTGGCTGGGACTCAAGCAGAAGTCCTTGATCAAAGGACAAATACTTTTATATTTAGTGATCCCCTAATCACTCTCTTGAAATGGTTTAACACCAGCAGGTGTCTTTGGTGATGGGATATTTATTTAGCTGTCTATATTGCTCTCTTCACATTAATGACATGCTATTTTTCCCTCTACTTAATTAAGACTATCTTCAAAGAGACCCTTTTATAAACAAATTAGGGTTATCTGGCTCAGAATTTAAAATGGAGCACTGTTTGATCAATACAATTGATTGAAGAGATCTAAACCCATCTCTGGGATACTTTATTTCTGTCTTGGAAACTTTTGAATGCCTTGCTCAAGCAGAGGTTGAAGTGCATGACAGCCTCACAGCCTCCTACACCATTAGCTGGGCACTTTTAGAATGGGGGCAAATAGCACTAAAAAAAACTTCGAATGGAGCCATTGCCTTTAAATAAAACTGTGTGAAAGGGATGTGGTGAACCTATCACGCTTTTAGAAAGATTAGGGATCACAGAGAAGATGACACGGATGACAAGACATCCGCTCCTGTATTTTTAGTTTCCACAAGATGCTGTCTGGCAGATAAGAGAAGAAAAACACAGAACCCTTCATCCCCTCACCCATCCACCCATCCATCCATCCATCCATCCACTCATCCATTCATCTCCCCATTCATCCATCTATCCACTTACCCATCCACCCGTCCAACTGCCCACCCACCCATCCATCTACCCCCTCACCCATCCACCCATTCAACCATTCATCCATCCATGCATCCATCCCCACCTGAATACCAAGTCGTGCACTGATTGAACTGCAAAGAGCTTTAATTTTTCCTGTAAAAACAACAGGAAATTCAGATTGAGCATGTTAACATGTGGAGAACTGTGCAGATTCAGATGCAATGCATTAGATGCACTATTAATTTATAATTCTTACACTGAATGCAGTCTTGGAGTCGTGAATCTCGTTTGGAATGCTTTGGTTTGGACTTTTCAGGCTTGCCCTCATTCCAAATAATGTTGAGATTGCAGTAAATTAATGAATTTAGAGAAATTTTAAATATGTCCTTCAGGACAACTTTTCCCCTTGGTGTATACCTGAACATTTTAGCTGTACGTGTGAACTTCCTAACCAGGATATCTGCACTTCTACATACATTTCTTATGTTCATTTCATCATGCAGAAAACATCACACTGTACAAACTTCTAACAAAAAAGCCTAATTGCACTGCAGACCTACAAGCAGATAAAGTTAGCCTAAAGAAGGAGCAGAAAAAAGTAGCAAAAGAAAGTACCTGAAGAGTTACTAGACACAAGGAAATGACATCTTTGTCTCACTAATTCAATACTGCCACCAAATTCATGATAGCTGTCCACCAGCTCAACAGTAAACTCTCTTGTTCTGGAAAAAAACTACTCAGTCATACCTGCTCCTGAGTAGGCTTAGAAAAATAGTTATCATGTCTGCACATCACTAGCCTCTTGCTTCTCATTTATTTCGGTAGAGGATGCACATTTTGCAAAGGCAAAATCAGAGTTTATGGATATGCATCCTGCATTTCCAGCACCTGGGTATAACAGAGGATTCTGTGTTCAGGCTGCATCGGGATCCAATTCTATCCTATGACAGTAATAATTTCAATGTGATATTGATAACATACACTTTTGGATGGTTAATTTAGTTCAAATTTATCTGTGCCAAGATATCAAGCTGATAATTGATCTCCAGCTTTGTTCTGCAGCATTAATTAAGTTTTAGAAAAGCTTACAGCTCAATTTATTTTAGTTAATGCAAATCTGCACCTATAACAACACGACTCAGATATTTATCACTCTGCTGTGATTCCCTTTTCATGCTTCAGCAATTCATGTTTACATCTGGTTTAAGTTTTTCTAATCTAAAATAAAACAGCATGAAAAAGCATTTGATTTCTCATTTAGATTCTCAATTGCCTTTTATTACAAAGATAATATCCCTTGTCTGATTTTAAATGGTAGAATTGTTAGGTTAAAAATAATGAATAAAAATGTTGTCACTCCATAGTTTTGGCAACTAACCTAAATTTTATTTCCTTTTTAAAAAGTAAACATAAATCGGTGTTCTTTTCTACAGACAAGGTAATGTAACATTATTTAAATAAAGCATAGCACTTGCATGTAATTCCAGCTTTATGCATTCACTTGCAATTGTCATATTTAGATGGTCTTTATTTTATTTTAACCTAGGGGGACAGACTGAAAATCAGTATTTACATTGAGCAGAGCTTTGTGCAAAATCGCTGTCCCTGCTTGTCTTTCAGCCGGCCTGGCTACAGCCACGATTAATTCCTTTGCTCTAACAGTACTGACTTCAAAGGCATTTAAAAGTCGATGTGCAAAGCTCCTCACCGTCAGGACCTGACTTGACTTTGCTCTCGCACAGCCCTTCAGGTGTGGATGGAGGAAAAAAAAAACCAGCTTGGGTCAAATCAAATCAGTTATGGCAGCATCAGGGTTATAAACTTTTCTTAAAAGGCAAGACGGCTGCTTTCAGGTGGATGTAGACCCTGCACACGGATCCCAGCCTTACAGAGGGCTTTCGTTGTGGTTTTGAGTGCAAAGACAGCTTCCATTCGCTTTAAGGAGCGCCGGGTCTGGAGGGAAGCCCCACCAGCTCCAGCTCCATCCCTGATTTGCGAGGAGGACCCGCGGTGGCTTGGCGTGCGTCTACGCGTTCGTGGCGTGTCGCACGTCTCGCGGCACATAATGTGGCACTTCTTTCCCTGCAAAGCACTTTAGGGTGCTAAAAAAGTCACAGCTACAAAATGTCCCTTGATTCTCCCACAACTGCCTTCGCAGAGTCCCTAATTTCTCAATTTTGTTTCAGAGCTTTTAAATGCATCTAAGTCTAGGCTGGTCACAATGACCTTTCAGCACAGCATGTAGAAACTCAGAATCAACTCTTTTCTCTGTAACGTCCATTTTCACCTAATGTTACATGTTCCACAAGTACTCATTTAAATACTTGGCGGTATTCTTGTAATAACAGATCTACAGTATGGGGAAGAAAATATTTGCCCATCTCAAAATTTTTGCTGTAGGCAACTTAGATTTTTCTCAACCTGTATCTGTTATAATTTGATATCTAGCACAAGGGAGGAAAAAAAATCAGTCTGCAAAACATGAGCTCTCTTTATTTTTCATTAGAGAATTTTATGTACATTGTGTTATGCCAATGAAGTGCGATTTGTCACATAGTTAATGGGGCAGGATACTACTAATTAACCAGATGAGATACAAGACAGTAGACCCACCTTTATCAGGACCAGAGCAAATGGCTGTAAAAATTTTCCCAAAGTATTAGATTCTGGGGTTTGCATAATGTGATATGCCTCTGCAATGCATTTGCTGTGAAACCATAGCCATAGCCAGTACTGTAGTGACCGAAGAAGTGCAAAGAGTTAAAGGTGAGGTTGGTGAGGTTGGTGCCATGTGGGTCTTGCCTTTTTATTTTTTACTTGACCTTTTCTGAGCATTTCAGTGGGGTTTTTTTACAGCCCACTCATCCAAAACCCCATGTAGATTCTGCACTGTATTGATTTTGTTCATTGTAGAAAACGCTGACTGAAGAAATAGAATAAAACTCTACTCTCCTTAGCTTCCTACAACTTCCATTGGTTCATGAAGGTCAGAGGAGAATGCCATACCCCACCTTCCAAATGAGTGGTTGCTTGGGAACTGGAGAATAATTTTCAGATTGTTATATACATCATGAGCTACTGTTCAAACAGCTCCTCGGTTCTAAAGAAAGCCCGGCAAGACCAGCAAATTCAGGTTTTGGTCATCGATATTTTTTTTTACCTGCTCCTTGTGATACTTTCAGTCTGGATGTCAGAGGCGTACCTTGAGTGCGCCCTTCACTTCTACCATCTGCTTATCTATGCAGATTAATTATGAACAGGAAGTCTTAAATGAAGAACATACTACTGCCTGTAAAGTGCCATAATTAATGAGTCTTTTTTTTGCATTGAACTTGTGGAGTGGGGGAGCAAATAGGTACATTATACAGCACTTAGTTTAATCCTCATGAGTCAAGCTGCGATTTTTATATCCTATTTGGAATTTGGGTTGGGTATTTTTTCCCCTAAATTAGCTTAGCCGTAGTGATAGTACGGATTCCCATTTCTATATTTGATGGGGTTTTTAGTATGCAGTTTTAAAACCAGGAATAAGACAGCTAAAAGCAAAAATTTCACTCTAGCTTCCTCTGGCTATAATATCTAAGGCAGAGGACCCTCTTTGAAGCAATAAAGCATTTCAGCACGATGTGAAAGGCACGGTGTGCCGAGGGAGACGGTGCGACTCACCCTCCGCCCCTCCTCAGCTACTCCCAAAATGCGGGGCAGAGGGAAGAAAAAGCCCAAGCTACTTTCTCTTGAGCAAGTTTGGCATGAAAGGCCATGTTATACCAAAAGAATCAGCAAAGAGAAAATCCTTGCTTTTTCCTCTTCCTAAATTATACTTTTCCTTCTTATTTTAGAATCCAAAATATTCTGGGGTGCTTTTTGCATGGAAGACTATAAAATGTTGTTCTGTTCTTTTGCTTTTATTGACAATTTTATCCCTCTGGAACAAAGGATTAATTTATTTTTTCCTATTAATAGGCGCATTTTTACACTGCTTGCACAACTGTGGAAAATGGGCACCACAGCATTATTTTTTGTCTGCTTACTCAATTATTGCTGCACAGAATAAACTATTTTAGAAACGTCTTTCAAAGTAGGTCAGGACAGAACTATGTAAGCAAGTGTTCTGTGAGTACCTTTCCAAAAATAACTGATATACCCTGATTTGAGGGAGATGCTGGGTTTCTGAAGACCTCATTGGCTATACCACTGCATTTAGAGGAATGTTAATTAGGAGTGTAAAACTAATTACCTCCAGCTGCCTGCTCCGGAGCGGTAGGTGCTGCTGACAGCAGGGCCCTGACAGATGGGCAGTGGTGTAGCAGCAGTCGTGATGGTAAAGGTGATAAAGTTTAGATTATTTTGTTCTCTGTTTCCAATTTGCCTCTTTTGGAGTTGTTTTGGATTATCTGCTTAGATACTCTAGCAGATGCACCAAGTTTGACTTTTAGGGGAGATTCATCTCTTTCCTTGTCCAGGACAGTCTGTTGATGAAGCTGCCAAGGGGTAGATTTCCATGAGATATTGAATGCGGTTGGGTTTTGGGGGAGTTGGTATTTTTTCTTTTAAACTTTGGAGTGTCATTGGGCATTTTAAGATCTCCACAGATCTGAGCCTTGGTTTCTCTCTGCTTCAGTTCCCTGCCTGTAAAATAGATTAATCACATTTACTCATCTCACAGGAGCATTGTGAAAATGCGTACATAAAAAGATTCTCAGATGTTCGTATATCATTTAACAGGGAAATATTGGTACCTAAAATAAACATCTGAAAGCCTTCTGTCCAGGGCAGAGAAATACAAAGAACATTTTTCCATGGTAGCAGCCAGCAAGTAATTTTGAAAGTGAGTAATTCTTCCCTTCAGAGACAAGCACCAAACACATCCACTGAGCTGTAGATTTAAATGAAAACGTGTAGTTATCAAATGTTCTACGAAGTCAGGGGGGCTGTAGGCTGATCTTGCTCATTAATCCTGATTTTGGCATAAAAGGAATCAGAAAACAGCATGTTTGTTTAATTGTATTTTACTCTGATTCCTTTTAAGTCCATCCTTTCCCATTAACGACAGTCTTCAAAAGCACTTCTAGCCAGGCAGACACCGGGAATTAATCCCCCTGATAAAGCAGTTTTCTGGCAGTGTCACGGTGTTGCCAAGTCTCACCGCTGCAGTCGTGTTCCTAACGCTGCGCTCCTACAGGCGAGTCACTGTGCTCTGTCCTTTGCTTTCCTGTTCTTGTTTTTTCCTTTTTTTGTTTTAGGATGAAAGTCTGTTCCGAGCCCCAACAGTTGTGCATGCACTTCCAGGTTTTTTGAGTGAATGCATTCTACAAACTCCAACCCAGAAAATAAGTAATATAGTTTCATTTATTATAGATCTGTATACATATAATTATCTTAATCCCATGATTTTTGAGCCAATAACTTTGTTGTTGGCCTGATCGCAATTTTAATGGAATTATTGCTCTCACCCCTGCACATCGGCTACAGCTTTACTGCAAATGGAGGAAAGACGAGGAACTTGCTCTCACCTGTAGAACAGCACTGCAGAGCCAAATATATCAGCTAAAATCTCCATATCTCTGCAAACTTAAAATGAGAATTTTGTGTGGCTAACAATTCATAGAATTGGGGGGGGGGGGGGGGGGGGGTG
>JAVJGG010000094.1:40020585-40049681 GCA_035590195.1 Aviceda cuculoides
TTGCGGTTACATCCTCACACCTGCAAACTGGTCAACACACTCCTTAGCTTAGTTTCTCAGGCACGCTTGTCATTCTTGCTTGTTCTCTCAAGGGGACACTGTAATCTTGTCAAGGTCAATATCCTCCCCAGGCCCCTCGGTCCAGCCGAGGCCCTCCACAGGCAGATTCACTTAAGCAGGCAAAACAAAAATCAACAGACATCATTTAAAGTACCTGCAAAAAAAACCTTAAAAAAACCCCCAATCAAACAAAAAGCCAGTCCTTTCATTGCAGCGACTCTAGTGAAACTCAGGGTTTGCCTATCACTGCCTTCCTTAGCTGGGACTGACCTTCAAAGACAGCCAGCACCTCCCTTGTTTGGCTCATCTCATTCTCCTGTTGCAAGTCTCACACCATTTTTTTTCAGGAGACATGGGCATTAGGGTACATGTAGCACTTCTTCATCAGTTCACAAATGCTTACAATTCAAATGTGTCCAGTTAATACAGTCACATAGCTTGAAAAACATCAATCACTCATGTCAAATACTTTCATGTTACAATATAAATATGTCAGTATTACTTCACCTTTTAAAAAATTCAGGGTTTTTTTCGGAGGGAGACTTCATGAAGAGGAGTAGAATGACCTAAACTAACAACCCTAGAAACCATATAGAGATAATGCTGTCTCAGGAGAAAAATTTATTTCTCATCCAAATTTAGATGGCCTATTAAGGTTTGTGGCTTTCTCCTCCACACTGCTTCAGTGGGAGACTATCCTTGGTGGTTTATATACAAACTTAGAGCTTCCAGATAATGAATGAGAAATTACCCTGAGCATGTATTATATACACTAAAAAATAGAATCCCATTGAAGCAGGATGCCTGAAACACTTGCCTTTTATGTGAAAAAAACCTGCTACAACAGTGTTTTATTCTGGGAGACCAATTGCCTCTGTGTGAGTCATCAGAGGAGTTGAAGTCAGCGAAAACATTTGTGATAATACAATGAAGCAGCAGAACAAGTTTTTCCACAATGAATGTATTCAAAAGAGGCCTGTATACTTACACACAGTACACTCTGACTATATTCACAGGATGCTGCAAGATTTCATGCAGGTGTATGTGTTGCTTTGAGATAGATGTTGGGCTATTTCAGACTATTCTTTTCGATGCTAAAATTGAAAATGGCCTAGGAAAACCAAACAAACACGTGAAAAATACAACTTGACAGCAACAAGTCATATGCATGGAGAAATACACTAACAGTGTTCCATAAAATTATTAAGTCAATGGTGTCAAACCCCTAGGATTTCTGTGCTGGAACCACACACGGGGGCAGAGAGGTCTGCCCAGGGCAGAGCGGAGGAGAGAGGGTCATCTGGCGTGCAATCGGTTTGGGGGACTGTAGCTTTTGTATACCTGAGGAAATCTGCTCTTTCCATCAAAAATTTTAATCTATAAATATAATTTCTGTAACGGCATTGTACTTGTGTCTGTTCAGAATGATATAGCCTGTTCCTGAGCTGCTCTTGGACTGAAGCTGATGTACTGATTTATTTCGAAAGGGCGTCCAGGGAAAGAAAAGAGTTATCCTGCCCAGTGAGAGCTGACCATACTCTTACTCCCCTGCTTTTTACACACTAAATTACCAGGGCTGGCTACTACGTGTGAAACTTTCCCCTCGGTGCTGACGGAAAGGCTTTCCCCGCGAGCTGTGAAATGCAGCATTTTGTTCTGCTCTAATTACGTCCTGGATCTTGGGCGGTGTTTCCAGGCTCCGTCCTTATGTTCCTACCGTCCAAGGAAACCAGCCAAGTGCTGCCACTGGACAAAGAGCAGGGAGAAGACATCAAGTTTATGATTTGGTTTGCTTCTTAAATGAAGAGACAGATTGCTCTGTTAAAGCACAGTTGTGTGCGAGGGGGCAACAACACTGCAACAGCAGCTTCGGGGGAAAGAGAAGTTTTGTTTGTAGCAATCGTTATGTGTCTCTCACCGAGTTAAATGAGATCTGGGTAGGGTACAGAGCGGGACAGGATCACTTTTTCCTCTGAATTTCTCTCTGGGGAAACCTATGGTCTGGCTGGATCCGCAGCCTGGTGCCGCTCAGTCATGTATGGTGCGTCCATCACACGGATGGCCAGGGGCGGCCGAGGGGCACTGCTTTGTTTTCTAGTCCTCCTACACCTGCATTGGGCCAAAAAAATGTGTGGCCTTCCAAACCATTCCCTAGTTTGCCCTGTGAGGAAGAATATATTCACAAATTTATCTTTCAGTGTATAATCAATGTATATAAGCTCCAGTGACTGGGGATTAATCTAGCCTTTTTCTCTTGCAGTGCAATAGAACTTGCAATATTTAATATGCATTTAAGCATTTAAATAATGAATTATTTAAAAAAAAGCAAAATAATAACAGGTGCTCTACGCCAGATATTTATGTCTCTGAATTCTATTTTATAATGAGATTAACATTCACTGCTATGAAAGATCTTCCTACTGCAGGTTATGCAGCATTTCTGTGCTTATCTGCAGGGGGCCATGCAGATCCAATAAAGCATTAAGTGGCAGGAAAACAGATTATTCTGAATTCATGAAGTGATAACTTAGTTTCTTTTGCAATGCTGATGACATGCAGTTTCTTACTTCTAGGTACTTTGTGGGCGTAGTCAGGTATGTGGCTTCATATAGTTTGTCACCACCTCAGAACGAGTCCCTGAGGCAGAAAACGCAACTAGTAGCAAGTGCTTTTTATGATGCCAAGGTCTCCTTCAACTGAAGTTATTTAATTGCTACATCAGCCAAAAGTCTCTTCAAGCCTCCCCAAGCCCCTCAGGAAACAATGGTTTCTTGGTTTTTTGCAAGAATCGTAATGTGAATTGCACCTCCCAACACCGTGGTGCTCAAGATGGGTATTGTTACTGAAAAGCGAGAGAGACAGGGAGAGGGGATAAACAATAATTTCTGTGAGAGGGCATGAACTAACTCCTCCTTGGCTTGCTGAATTCTGTTCATCATTGAAATCCTGATACATCAGCTAAGGAAAAGTAAGGGCTTCTTGTCAGATAAATAAACTATGAGCAGTTTCAGTGTATATGACTACTATAAAATGAGAGTCACTTCCATGTTTTCCTGTCTGTGTTTGCCTTTTAAAGAACAGAAATCTTTTAAAACTTCTAATGCTTTTGGCATTTTGAATAGAAAATGTGGAGATTTTATCCTCTGGAGAGGATCAGCTGTAAACACTAAAACTACTGAACACTCTAAAACAAAGAGATAAGAAGAGCTTTGCTCTTGCTGCTCTCACATTAAGCTTCGAGTGAATTCAGCAACCATCATTATCATATTTAGGAGTTTTTCCGTCCAACCTTTTTTGCCTGAAAATACTTTCCTTTTGTATCTCTTACAAGCATTTTCCTTGAAAGCCTCTGCAAATCACTTAGAATCACTGAAAAAAAAAAAAGATCTCCTGTTTAGAACCTCTGAAAAAGTTTACTCTTTTTCAAACAATTTACAGCATATTACGAATCCCAGTACAAAAAAAATGACTCTGTGTTTTCCCTCGGCAAACAATGGCAGCTCTGTCGCAGGGGAAGGAGCGAGTTGTGCAGATGGGGTGGCAGAGGACTGCTGTTCCTTCACAGAAAGTCGGGTTGGCTCATGGCTCATGTCGGTCTGCTCCTGGTCCCTGGGCAAACGACCACTGCAGAAATTCAGATACAGCTGCTCCCGTTTGCTTTTGTTTGCTCTGAATTAATATTACGCCATTGTGGTTTTAGATTTGGATTTGGGGGCTAATAAAATGTGGTGGGAGGAGCACAGTTAGGTGTTTGGGCTGCCTGTTCGCAAAAAAACTTGTTTAACTATCATCTGAGTTGTCCCATCAAAGTGCCTCACTGAATCCCAGAACTTGCCATCATCCTTTGCATGGCAAAAGCAATGTAGCTGCTTTCAAACTCAAATTGGTTCTAAATTTGGCCTCAAAATTATTTAGTTGCTGTTAATGAATCAAAAATACTCTACAAACCCACTATATTTCCTACGCTTTTAATCAAACTTTTGGTTCAAAAAGGAGGAGGGACTCTTTATCAACACTCATGGATTTAATTTTGGAAACTGCTTTAACCATTGCTGGTCTGAGTGTATTTACAACATGCACACACATACCGAAAATGTCGGGCAGCCTCAGGTTTACAAACTCTTGCTAAGAATAAGACTTGACCCAGTGAGCTGCACTGCAGCAGGTGAGATGTTAATTTACAGCAGGTAAGGGTAGAAGACAGAATCCCACCGCTCCCAGATCTTCACATATTCCACCTCAAAAGGAAGGAGTAGTTATTAAAATCATCATCCTACAGTTAAATGTAGGAAACTGATGGACCTGACAGTGTGGAAACCACAAGCAGAATGAGGCCAAAGAGGTAAATTAGGAATTGCAGCTGTGATCTGTTAATTGAATTAGAAATGCATGCATTCTGAATCCACCTCATCTCATTTAAAAATATACATATATATCCATTTGAAAATTTCCATTTTTTATAAATGAAATGGCTCCTCATCTCACTTGAGCTTTCTGTCCAGGCTCTGCCTCCTTCCCTTGTATTGCACTTTGTCCGGTATCAGTAATTTCAGTGACCTTTTCGTTGGCATGTCATTTTAGAAAGGGCTGCCGTCTTTAGTTGTAGACACTTAACTTACTGCAAGAGTGATTTAATTTAAAATTAATTTGGTATTGTGTGTAGTAACATTAATCACAATGACTTTATTTGTTATAAAACAGGATAAGGTGATTAAATTCACTTTCATTTCATTGTAATTTTAAAATTAAATGAATCACCAACATTCAGAATTGTCTTTATTTATGGCATTGGATGTTGTACTATGTTCTAAAGTTATATGTCACATATTTGGGTAAGAAGAGAAAGAATCCTAATATATATGGCCATTAGGAAATGTATCTTGCCATTTCTGTGCCATTTTCAGTATCTTCTAACAATCACAAGGCTTTGCTCAGGGTATGTATTAGTCATTGTAGTCACAGGAGCTTATTCTTTTCTATGTCCGATTTACAGGGAAAGATGACACAAGTACTTCCAAAAAAACCCTTTCTGCTTTTCATTGACAACATATAAATTGCCTGCCCTACCTCCACGTTTGCATATGCACTGGTCCTGTACATGGGTTACAGCAGAACTGATCTGACACATGGGTGTTCCTGACATTGAGGAAGGGATAACTGGCTCTCTGCTGTTAATATTAAAGTCTAGATAAAATATTAGGCAGCTGGCATCCCGTTTAAGCAGTTCTTAATGCGCTACTTGTTAAAACAGACTATCCACATAACCTTTAAAGCAAAATAAGTTGTAAAGAGCAGCAAGGATGAAAAATGCTAGAAGTAAATAATGCTAAGAAGAATAAGCTCCTCTGTGCTAGACTACCTTAAGTGACTTGATTGATACAACAAAAGCAAGTGTTAGACAAGATAATATAAATATAGACCTTAAACCTATTAATCAGTTTAAAAAACAACATGAAAAGCAGCACAGATTCATAGACTAAAAGAAAAAGATATAAAATGCAACTATAGCTGGTTGTCCTAGCAGGAAATTGGACAATAATAACAGGCAGTTACTGAAGACTGAATTATTGAAGAACATATAGCAGCGGATCGATGCTGATCAGATAAAGCTCTTGTAATGGCAGTGCTAGGGACTTGACTGGTGCATACCTCTTACAGTTAGGGCAAGCGCTGGCCCTTGGGGCAAATAACCTATTTCCCCCATGCAGAATATAGGATTTGGGGCTTCGACTTGTGCTGTTTTACCAAATTTTACCCTGAAATAGCATCTCTCAGGGTTGTAATGTCCATGGAGCATCACATTGCATTTTAAAGCCAACATGTCCAGCTTTAGCAAGCCACAGGACCTGAACTGTCCTACCTGGGGGCTTCTGTTCATGACTTGGCCAAATTTCCCTTCTGAGAGATGGAAAAATGAGGGACCTGTTATGTGTCAAGTTTTGCCCCGTTAGAGAATCCAGACTTGGCCAAAACACCCCCACCCTGTTCACCTAGAGGGTCACTACCTGAAGGGGGCACATGGACTGGATCTGGGAGTTAAAGGGGTGTGGGCAGAGAGGCTGTGGAGCATCACAGGACTCTGGCTGCCATGAGCATGAAGGCATGGAGTCTCCTCTCAACGACTTTAATCTCTGTAATGGCAGTGGTAGAGCTGTTCCAGCAGCCTTCCTCATCTACACGGTCCGTGTTGCAAAGTATTTTTTTAAAATCTTTTTGCAACCATACTCCATGTGAGTAGGTTCACACGTAAAACCAGCATTGCACCAGCAGCACCTTTGCTTCTAAGGCAGCCACGCTGCAATTCACCTGTTTAGCAGCCAGAACAGCTGGTGTGCATCAGTGGGGGGTTCTCCACAGGCAGGGTTGAAAGTTTGTGTTGTTCCAGGTCACAGCTCCTCGGGTCCCCAAGCCCTGGAGGGAAGAGGGCGGTTGGTTTGAAGCCACCTCTGCCTTTCAGGCACTTTTGTTTCTTGATTTTAGTTTGCTCTGGAGCAAACTCTTGCTCTCCTCTCATTTAAGCTATTTCTTAGAAATGTGTTGTGTGTCATGTTTGGGGAGGTTAGCACGTTTGCTGGAATTCAGAACAGAAAAGGCTGCTTCTTCTGTTCTCTAAACGCAAATCGATGTTTGTAACTCAGAGAAATAACCAGGTAAGTAGTTTGTGAGTTAATTTCAGCCCCAGCATGTTACTATGTACTTCTGTTTTTTCCAATTTCCTTTTATGCCTTGCCTAAAGTGCTAATTGATGAAAATTCATTCAAATTATGACTAAAATAGAATTAATTTTTCATCTCATGCATAGCTGGCATTTAGGTCTCTTTGCCATAAGATAATGTTGAGGCTGAGTTTAATAAGATTTAATGAAGACACTTTCAGGGACAGAAAGAACATTTGGAAATATGTTAGACAGCCTTAAACAGAATTTTATCCTACATCAAAATAGCTGTGTTAGGAAGAAAACCCTTGGGCAGCATCCTCCTTCAGGCCACTCCAAGGATTCTTGCTCCACTCTCGCTCCCACCATGTGCAGCACCAGTGGTGCCATGGCCCATCATGGCCACGACCATGTATTCTCAGTGTCATGAAATGGGACCTCTTTGGTCTTTCTCTTGGTTGAGAAAAACGCATTCTAAAGAAAAATAATAAGAATGAGAGACTTGTCTACCTGCATGATAAGATCTCAAGCCAGACGTTATTTAAGCACCAAACAAATCGATGAAGATTATTTACATGCTGAAAATTTACCACATTCCACAACAGAAAACAATGCAATTAAAATCCTACACTTTAATATATACGAAGGATCCTTATCTCGCTTACGTTTTTTCATTATTCATGAAGCATGCAAGCGTAAGAATAAAGTATGAGCATAATTGTAAAATTATAGCATACAGGCAGGTTAAGCAGATTGTCCTGAGCTCCACTGTTATTTATACAGAAATAAAACTAACATAAACCTATGCATTACATTAAACTTAGTCTTCTTTGGATAACAGATCATAAAAATATAGATTTATCAATATACAGTAAGATATACCTCACTGAAGCAGGTATGGATTTAGACTTTAGGATTAATGGGCAATCAAAACCGAGATCGGTGTTTAAAGAGCATTAAAATGTCTGTATTATATTAACAATGGTAGGGGAAAAAAAGCAGATAACAGCTCAGGAAACTGGTGGAGCTTTGTTCCCATTATAACTACAGCTTCAACATTTTCTTGAAGAGAATGAGGATACCTTGAGGCACGAATATAAAATCACTTATTTGGACAGGTAAACTATAGGATCAAAAACTAGAAGTTCTTCATCTGTAACAAATTACTAGTCTTATTCTAGGATATTGTCCAAAGGAGAACTTTTACATTGCTTTGAAAGCATTTCACAGCCAGTATAGTATAGGGCCAAGAGAGCAGGCTTACAGTAATTAAATATGTGCTTATTATCATCCAGTAAACAAGGTGAGATACTGCACCAGGAATAATCGTGCAGCCCCATATGGCCACCCCTGGTTTCTACAGATTCACGTTCTGCTGTTCAGAAGCACTTTATGTCCTTACTGAGCTGCTGCCTACAGATTTTCACCCGTGTTCGCAGCGTTGCCCGACATGGCTGAGCTGATTTAAGCCGGCGGAGTAGCAGGGCTGACTCTTGCTCGCACCAAGGCCATTTAATATGTGCAACCTATTATCTGGTGAATCACACAACACTGCCACTTTGTCTGATGAAGAACCTCCATAATTAACTCAAAACACTTCCTCACATTTCTCTATCAGTTTGAAACTTGATCGTGATTTCAATCTACTCAATATTTGAGACCTGAATCAGAAGATAACAACTGAAGCAGTAAAAAGAGAGAGGACCGAGCTTACCGATCTGCTGGAGATGAACAAAGTAAGAGTATTGTACCAAAAAGAGGAAAGCATGCATATACATCTCTGTCCTATCTTATACCAGTTTCTCTAAGCATAATGTACTTTCTCAGAAAATTATTTTTTGAAGTAGCTATGGTAATACATAACCCATCTTTCTCTACAAGCATATTCTATTCCCACAACTTCCTTTGGAAATATTCCTTGTATCAAAACAAGTACTTAAAACTCTTAAACAACACTAAGGCTCCTAATAGTGACTTTGGAGTACAGTAATTTTTTATCAGCAGCGTACTTCATCAATTACAACAGGGCTTTGTGCGGGCAGGAGTGGTATTTGATCATGAACCCCCCCAAAATAATAGGAATAGTAATTATATGCTAATCATTGTAGTCTCTAACCCTGACCATATGTCAGTTGTCGTCCCACCTAGGCCTTGGGTTCACTTTATTACCTACTTTATAGGCTCCAGTTACCAAAGAAATAATAATTCCTTTTCTGGAGAAATTATCACAGAGTTTAGCCTTTCTGAAGTGTCCGAAATGGATTTATTTACAATCCAGTTACTCCATTTCTTCTATCATACGAGATTTCATTTCTTTAGCCATGCCCATCACCTAGCAGCAGTAGATAAGGGGGTCCGGTAATGGAGGAGGACCGAGGTCTGCGATAGCAGCGCTAAGTAATTCTGCAGCGAAGGGACGCTGCTCGTCTGCCAGCAGCTCGGTGAGAGCGGCAATCAATCCACAGGAAGGCCTGCGATGTAAATCACTTCTATTTTGGAAAAGGTTTTTTTTTCATGCTCTGTACAGAATTATAAAAGCTCGTTATGGAAATGAAAAATTAACACACACTTAATTACATGCTTTTTTGAATTAAGCTATACACCATCGGGGACAGCGCACAACACACAAAGTAGCGTCAGCAGCTTTTTGGTCTCTTTGCCCAGAAATGGCAATCAGAGCTGTGTGGTATATATCTTGTCTGTATTGTCACTTCTCTGTAAGTGCAATGAAAAAAATATGGGAACCGACCAAGGTAGAAAGCAGAAACCACAGACCCATACTGATATCTTGAAACTGGGCTTAGAAAGCTTGAAAATGTTCACACGCAGGTGCAGCGTGGTTTTTTTAACCTTGTTAGTGAAAATGGATTTTGGATGCAAGGACCATCTGATTATACACCTGGTTTTCCATAGTACTGCAGCCAATGTGTTTACTTTGCCTACAGCATTTTCTTAATAACCTCTAATAATAATTGAATTTGACCTTTATTTAGTGCCAAAAATGGGCTTATCTGCAATCCTCTCATTCTTTTAACATTTCTCGAGCTCTCATTTCTCTGTCATGCCTCATAAAAGTATACCTTACTCAAAACGAATGCATGTTCTCACCTATCCATAAAGATATATTTTCAAGAAAAGAGGAGAAATTGAAGTTGTCTATATAAACTAAACAGAGAAATTCAGTCTATCAGATAAGCTCATAAAACCCAGTCATGCATTCAAAATCTTCATGAGTCGTTTAATAATTAACTGGATTCTAAAAGGCTGGTTGATGTTGTTTTTTAGATCAAGAGCTTGTGCTTATTATAGGCACAGTTTAGTGTGTTTGTTTGTTTAGCAGTGTTTTTGCAGAGGAGTATAATGCTAGAACACAATCCGTATTTTTGATTCTTCCTGTGCAAAGAAGAATGTTCATGTGCATTAAATCCTTCACGATCAAATTGTTTCAAAGGCAGAATTAAAGCTCAAATGCCTGGTTCTACATTGCCATACACTGTGTATGGTAATTTATGTCTGTGCAGAAGAATCACAACGTGGCTATAAAAACTTTGGTTTGGACACATCACAAGGTCACACTGCATTGATAGGAATAACAGAAGACAGGGAATATAGTGAAGAATAATGAAGAATGAGTTAAGTTTATAAACTGAAGCCCATAGCACGCACTTACTGGTTAAGAAGGTGTGATCGTGTTTTATCCCATCCATCACTTGGCAAAAATGAGAGTATGCAGTTATTTACTGTGACTCTGGGGAGCTGGTGTAGATGGAGAACGATGCCTAGACAATTATACTACACTTGGAGTGAAACAAGCAGTATTGGGATGACGTCTTACACTGATGTCCACAATTATATCTGAAAAGCCAACCTACGCCAGGGACCTGTGGGGCGGGTGGACCTCAGCCCAGGACAACCACAGCTCACGTCTGTATGGACCTGGGGAACGAAGCAGCCCAACTCTAACACCCTCATGTCTCTCTGCCACCATCTGAAGGTCACCACGGTGCAAGATTTTTTCCCCCAAAGCTTCATTTTCTTCAGCTAGCACCCCCCTGCCACTGGCCCTGCAGAACAGATTAATTTTAACCTCAGAGGTCTGGTCTTAGAAACCTCATTTCTCGCTAAATATCTGTCCTGCTGCCCAGATGATGGCTTTCTCCATTAGTGTTTAATCTTTCTTAACTCTTCGCATATTTGAATAACAGAATTTTAGGAAAAAATATTTTTCAGTCAGAAATAAAAAAAGACGCACAATCAGGAAAATTGTAACAAATGAGTATTGGAGAGAACTTAACGACAAAGAGCATGTAATGCTTTGTCTCCGTTTCTGTTTTCCCTGTGCCCTTGAGATGGCCCCCTCCTCTGGTGCAGGCAGGAATTATCTGAAGTTCTCTGGGGAAGCATCTCCTCCTGACCATGGCTATGTATCAACCTCAAATGATCAATCCCTGTTTATTATCATTTCTCCTGAGTTTTCTCCTCTCAAGGCAACAAATATTGGTCCCTTGCTTAAGGAGACTTCTTTAATTTACAGATCTCTAGAAGTATTTTAAAAAAAAATTAGTAACTAGAGTAAAAAGAAATTTGAAATACAAGCATATTATTTCACTTTAATCTTTAAATATGAATGTTCCTATTTGTTACAAAAAAAAAAAAGTATCTTCAAGGACAAAGAAGAACTCAGACAACAGACAATGTGTAACATTTAAAAAAACTTATTTTAGATCATAAACTATATTTATGATTAGTGTGTGCTTAATCTGTGGTCCCTGTATATATCCCTCAAAAAAAAGGTTTCTGTTCACCATAATAAGCACTTTTCTTGAAGACAAAAAGTGCTGATCAGAAGTAGTTGAGGAAAAGAATTTCCATCGTAAAAACACGTTTAAGCGAGACATTAAAAGGCTTCTCACCTCCATGGTGAGAAAGGACTCCTCCTTTCCCTCACAGCTCGGCGCACAGCACTCCGAGGGGGCAGAAAAAAACACCGTGCAGTGGCTGGGCATAGGATGGAGTCCAAAAATGAAATCTCTATTCCTGGCCCCAAGTCACTGTTTCCTGCTCAAGTACCCTTCGTCTTGAAGGGATCACGTCACTTCTCAGTCTCCCAATTCCCTATTTGTAGAAACATTTAATTCCTTTAAGTGCACGGGAGTAGAAGGTAATACGCAAAATGTTGTTGCTGTGAACACTTCAGCAATCCATCTGCAGGTCCGAGAAATACTCCCCTTTTCAAACATAGTGATATAGAACAAGGAGGCAGGTTTAAATTCTTTCTGTCATATCAGCTTAGGTCCTTATCTCAGCTTCTGTCACCAATGGACTTTATTAGTGCGGTCGACTATCTCTGCTCCTCTCCGCTGTGTATATATAGGATGATAAGCTGTGTAGGTCAAATAATTTACATTTGTAAGCATGTTCTTGTGATTTTGCAAAAGGAGAGAAAATTTAAATCTTTCACACACATAAGAAAGACATCAGTTTAAATTCTATGAAGACTCGATGGTTTAAATTATCTTTTTTGCATATCTTTAATAAATTCTCCTTTGAGAGGGGCTCCTAGCCAGAATTCCACAGGACCCTGCGCCGTTCCGCTGCTCCTCAGTGCGACAGTCCCGGCATCACCGGGTGAACACGACCCGTGTTTCCTAAGGACTGCAGCCATTGGTAACGACTGCCTCGTGAAAAGGGGTCGGAAATATATTTCTGTCAAAATAAATTGTGGAGTGTATGCTAGGGCAAAATGCGTGACAGTGAAATGTGATTTGAAAGTGTCAGGCTTGATGTGAAATGATAGAATGAGTGTGTGCTTTCTCAGGAGACCATGTCATAGCCATGGTTAAGGAAATGATGAACTGTATTTTGCAGAATTCTCATCCCTTCTTTTAAATCAATGTGGAAAGAAAAGTAACCCCCTTCCGGGGATTATTCCCTTCCCAGAAGCTGTTTACGTAAGAAAAACACATCAGGAATCAAATTCTAGGGGAACTTTTTATTCTGATGGGGATTTTTCTTCTAGTTTAGTAAGCAAGAAGAACTATATATATCATGCAGAAGTTACATAAATACTGGTCAAAATGAAGAAAGGATGCCTTCAAAAGCCCATAATTGAATCTCACACATAATTGCATGTTCACTGAACCTCAGGCTCACGTACCGCTGTCTTGCATCTGCAGAAGGGTTCAGCCTTTCTAACTCCCACATGGGAGGCCCACCGCAGTCATGCATCGCACGCTCACGCACACCAACCCAAGAGCCTCCGCAAAGCGGCAAACGAAACCTTTGCCAGATGATCCGCCGCATTGCTCTGGTTCCCCACCTTTTCTCCGGAGTGCCGTGCCCCATTCTCGTGCCGGCTGAGGAACCCTTCCCAGCTGCCCTGCTCAGATTTTGTGCTACAGCACATAGTTTATTATTTTCAGATATTCCTAATATGTACAATGTGAGGAAAAACTGTTGCATGGACAACAAAAAAACTGTTGCGAGCCGGGCACCTCCTGGAGCATCCCAGGAGCAAATCTTTACCCCATGTGTCCGGGAAGGGAACATAATATTGCACATCAGGTCATTTATAAGCAAAAAATATTATTAGAAGAAGTTTCTTTTAAAATATGGTTATCTAAAACTTCTGATTTGTAACTTTGTTCCATTTTTCCATGTAATAAAACAAAAAGAATATTTTAAGGTTATGTCATTCGACAGCAGGGGAATACACAGGATACAGAGCAAAAGTTATGATCTTTTTTCTTTAGTGTCCCAGATAATGTGCTTTCATATTGCTGACAATTTTTACAAGACTTTTCTTCCTTGTTTCTTGGGAATGGGCAAAGGAACATCACATGCTGAGGAAGGACTCCATCATCACCTTACCTTCCTTCCAGCTCTTTCTTTGTTTCACGCTCTCATTGTATAACATACCTCTTGCAAAAGGAGTCTAGGGCTTCAGGTTGCCTCTCTCTATTACAACCGTTAGGACACTGTGATAGAGCCTAATGTATCTCATTTTATGAGAAGTACTAAAAGGATTTTTTTACTACATCCATAATAATTTTATTTTTCTGAGCATCAAGTGAAGGTGATAAGGCAGAGTGAAATTGTGAAAGGACCTTAAAATGAATATTTTTTTTCCTCTGTGCAGCCAATATTATGCTGTCTGGTTTGGGGGACCCTTCTTATTAGGTTTAGGAAATACGATCTCCATCACTCTGCAAAATATTTCTGGTTACTTTGAGTGAAATATGTTAAAGTTATGTTAGTTTTTGTCCTTTAAGATAATTTTTTAAACCCTCTAATGTCAGCCAAACACATGAATAGCCAAAGTCCTTACTCACATTTAAAAAGTACTGAAGCCTGATGACTTGAACGTGTACATTAGAGATTCTCTGGCAATTTTATGGTTCATATATCTTTCATTCAGTAGAGCATTAGCTGTCTGTTCTCCTCCCTGGAAATAGGAGAAAAAAAAAAAAATAGACCCACCTTAAACACCAAGGTAGGGGGAAATAAATACTTTATGAATTGACCTCCATATTTGCTAAGTAATAAATTATTTCTTACATTTTAAGCTAAAATAAAAGTTGGGTGAGGGAGCAGAGTTGGTAGGACTTTGACATTTCTTCTGGTGCTCCTTTGCTGTATTTATATCTACTGTCTTTAAGCATGGGCTCACCCTCACTGAATATCCGCTACAAGAGAATTCACAGACGTTTCCAGTCTTGCCCACCAGCACCAGTGCAGGGACGAGCACTAACAGCACCCACCCAGCCAAGATTTGCAATATTAGTCCCCAGCCCTGTTTCACAGCGCGTTCCTAAAACACTCCTGAGTGGTTTTGTTTAGAAAAGGTGCAATTTCCAGCATGCTTATGCATCAGCGATGCACGACCAGCCTTTTGAACTTGCTTTTTTTTAGTTGAATGCATCTAGTGGTTGAGAATAATTGTGTAGAGGTGTTGCCTTAGGGCTGGAAGGGTGCAGCATCTTCTGGCCAAAGCCCCGGTCCAGGTACGGAAGGAGGGAATTAGGGAGAAATCCACAGAAATCTTGGCACTAAGAGCTCACCGGCTGTTGGCACTACACAGTCGCAGCTGCTGGTGTGGGGCCTCATGGGCCTGTATGTATTTAGGGAAGTATTGGGTACAATGAATTAATAGACTGTAATTATTGCAGTTTTTCAGAAAAAAATGTACTCCATCTTACCACCCTTATTTCTGTATGCAGGCGAGGGAAAAAATTATTTTATTGTTAAAGATGAGTTAGAAATCAATAGAAAGGAATTGAAGAGACAATTATAGATAAGTTCAATAGATGCATATGCAGTACTGAAATAGAGTAATGCTACAGTGAGGAAAATAGAGATTTTATGTCCCCTCACTTCTCTTCTGAAATCTTGCCCATTGTTACAGTAGTTTATTGCTAATGTTGGATTTCACCAGAAGAAATTCAATGCGGCTTTCACAACGGTTTTATTTCTAATACCTTTCTTGAGTTACAGACTGCAAGATTAGACCTAATTTTTCAAATATTATGTATAGATTTGATTTAACAAGGTGTTTTGCTCTGAATCTGCATTTAGAAGGAGACAATAATGTATATGGAATAAATGTACAAACTGAGAATAGCACGAACATTTTGCAGTTTCACTGATCCTGATATTTTATTGCATATGAGCTGTACCCCTGAAAGAGATAAGGGATCCAAGCTTTCTGGGTAGCCAGCTTTAATGAACAAGTTCATACCTTTGAAAGGGCAAATGCTCTACGAGGCAGTATGACTGCAAACTTTTCAGAAGTGCTGATTGCATTTGGTGAAGAAGATCTGAGTTAGGCATTTGATAAAAAAAAAAAAAAAAAAAGATTTTCCTCTCTTAAACCTTTCAAGTGAGGAGGAAGCTTCACAATAAAAAAAAAAAAAAAAAGAAAAAAGACACATTGCTTTCCACGTGATACCCGAAAACATCTGCCATCTCCTGGGGGCTTGAGGAGAAACAGAAAAGAAGCTCATGAAATATAAAATTACCTTGGAATCCATATTAATGACTACAGCTTTTTTTCCAGTGGGCTCCACTGTACTCTTCACCCTGCGCTTTACGTTGCTGCTCGGGCTCAGAGACACCAAAGGAGTCGTTAAAAGCCCCGTGGCAGCGCAGCTCGCTCTCTTTCGCGGGAATAAATCAGCATCCAGGGTACATCTGGAGAAATGGCAGGGTTTGCGGCAGCAGGCGAGGATTTATCGCAGGGCGGGTGCTGTGGACAAACAGGGCCGGGGAGCTCGTACGGCGGAGACCCTCCCTGCGGGGGGGGGGGCAAGTCGGTAACGTCCTTTTTGGTGTTGGAGTCTCGTGTCGGGTCCATCCCTCAGCAACTTCTCACGGAGGAAGCTTTAGATGCGGGTGTGCTGTCTCACTCTCCCAGTTGGGAGGCTGATTTTTTTTTTTTTTTTCCAGTTGTCTGGTACCTCTAGGGAAGCTTTTTTGTCTCTGGAGGTTTAACCAAACCCAAGGGAAATGAAAAAGAATATAGTTTCTTCTCATTTAATCTTATTTCACTAAAATATCCGCAGATGTGGAGCTGTGTGTCCCAGATAGCATATCCATCATTTTGCTTTTGCTTGGATAACGTTTGCCCTTAGGGACTCCCAGGAAAACTGTCTTAAAATTACCAAACCTACCGTCATCTGAAATGACGTAGTTTGTGAGTTCCAAATCAGCAAGAAACTTCAGCTTCCTTCTTGTTTTGCTCCAATTTAGCTAAGGATAAGAAAGGTGCCTTGAAACTATTCAGGTGAATTTTAAAGATCAATTGAAGCTCCGATCTTTCCCATTTGGGGCAAATCCACTTCCACTAGCGGGAGGCCCGTGCAGGAGCAGCAGTGTCTTTCCTTGCTGGCTTGCGTGGAGCTGGATGCCCTGGTCCTCTCTCACTTTCTGTAAAGGTTTGCTCAAACTCACTTTTGCATCGACCAAACCTGTGCATCTCCATGGGCAAACTTTACCCTTGCATGGGACCTGTACACCAAAGGAGAATCTCATCCCATGGGAAAAGCAGAATGGAATAATATACTGGTACCCAAGAAATTCAAAATCCTTTTCTTCCACATCTCATCAGTAGCTGACAAATGCTGATACCCTTGAAATGGGGCAATGGGTGAAGAATGAAATCCTCCAGCCTCTATAGAGTGTAATCCTCTAAGTGGGAAGCCCAAATTTGGGGGTGTTTTGGGGTTAGGGAAAATGGAGTTGTACTGTACAAGGAAAAACCATAATAAAATTAGAGAAATGCTGTCTGAGGTCTTTTTACTTGGTTCACACAGCCAGCAAACTGGGGAAGATGTGTTTTTTCATGTTTTAGAATAGCTCTCTCAACAGCCTGCAAGATAATTGAAACAAGATGTTCAACTAATGGATTCTTTGAAGATGCAGTAGGTGCTTGAAGAGAACCTGCCGTCGAGTGATGACAAAAACATGAGTTATTTATCAGAAAAATAAATTTGATAAATTTATTTTTAAATCTGATAAAACCTCACTTACTTACCTCTGGCGAGTCCAACCATGACAGAGCTAAGGACATATTCTGAAGCACTCTTGGCCCTGCTCCTTCAGAGTTTGCAGTTACCCTTCCTTCTCCTTTCCTTAACTGAAAGTTGAATAAAGCATCAGGTAAGTTTTCCTTTCTGATTCAAGGGAACAATACCAAGGATTAGACTGTGTGATCACAGATTTTCTTTTTTATGTCTACTTTGACTGCTCGGATAAGCCTTGGGGACTGCTTGTATGCCCTGGGACGAGTGTGCGGATCTGTGGGTGTGATGACAGCATCGTCTGATCTTGACTGTGGGAGTGCTCCTTCCCGATCCACTTTCCGATTTTAGTTTTGGGTAAGTACTTGTGCACATTTCACAGAAGAAATATGTCTACCTACCTTGCATTTCTGTCTGTGATAAATGACCAAATAATATAATTCTAACTATAATCTGAAATACTTAGAATGGGTAAGAACATAAAAACAGCACTGATCAAAAAAAACCCCAACCAAACAAAACAGGGAAAAAAGGTCCTAACATTTACTGTTTTCCAATCAACCTTTTATTTGTACCACCAATTATAATGTGTATGAAGATACGGGAGCAATGAAGACATGACATGGAACCCTTTAAGCAAAAGCTGTACCACTGTTGCCAAAAATATGCAAAGTGGGATTTCCTTGCCCTGCTCAACAAGAGGTGGGACAGCCTCGGTTATCATTCTGAGCCCAGAAAGGTAAACTAGCTTTGAGATTCTTCTTCTGTCCTTTCCTGCCCCTTGTCTGGTCCCACAGGGCAGTTATCCCTGCCTTCCCCAATTCAGCCTGATGGGATTTCTACTAACTCTGATGTACCAGCAAATCCAGCCCTAGGAATGAAGGCTGCAGTGATGCGTCCTGGTCAGCAGGTATCCTTTTAATTGACAGATGTTTGCCCAATATTGTCATAAAACACTTGAAGATAACAAAGGACCAATTATGCTGCTGCCTAGAGCCTGATACAGCACCATATGTAAAAGGGCACTAAGGTGCTGGGTGGGAAGTGGAAGAAAAGACGGAGAATTACAAGTGTCAGGTGTAGGGAGAGAATTTTCAGGAAATAGCACAATTTAACCTTGCTGAAATTTGATGGATTTATGACTTAATTATAACTGACCAGGACACAGGTGCTTATAACAAAGGTCAAAGTGAGGCAGCGCCACGATACAGGAAAAGTACGACCGACAGTCACAGTTTGACTTTAAGAAAGGAAAAGCCAAAATAAGTTATACCAGAGAAATTCTCTCCTTACATGCCCAAAAGTCACAATTAAAATAGTAGCTTGGCCGTGTCACAGAGAGTAATACAATTTAAAACATGTTTATTACGAAATTGTGACTGAACCCGTGCTTTGAGAAGCAAACTACTGAAGGACAAATCCCCAAATTTCTTTTCTGGGTGTATTCATTTCTGGATACTTTGTGATTGATTTGTTGAGTGTTCAAAATGTATTTATAATTTATTCAAATGACAGAGAAACCACAGAAAATCCATCCACTGACCTAGATTTATCTGTTCTCAAAACTGAAATAATGCTTTCACTGATAAAAGATAAAAAGCAATTCACTGCTTCTTGAACTTAGCCATATATAGTAGATGATTAATTATTTTAAAATGTATTAAGTTTAAGCACCTTGTCTTTTCCCCCCTAAGGTCAGGAAGGCTGTCTGTTACGTTGGTGATAGCATACAGAACAAGATACATAAGAACCTCTCTGGCAAAATCGCCCTGAGGTTCCTTTCTTTCCAGCTGGAGTAGCTTTCTCTTCCTAAAATGAAAAAATTAACAGTCATTTCCCATTCATTTGCTTGTGCTATTTGGGGATTTTTTTTTTTTTTTTTTAAGATTTAAAATGCATTGAAATAAGTTCGTGTGGATTTCTGCTGAAATATCAACAAGAGCAAACACAGATCTTTAGCCTTTTCAAAAGGATAATAAGCCAATTTATATGGAATAATAGTATTACAGAATTGGTTATATTGCTGAACTGGAAGCATAATATAGCTCAAGGGAACAGATAAAACTGCTCTCTAATTCTCTGGAAAGATCCAGGGTCATCAGCTGGAATATGGACAGGCTTTAACATCTGTGTCTGGTACCCCTCAAACCATGTAACATAGGGACGACGCTAGAAAATAACCGCAGATTTTGCAGTTTTGAGGACAATCCTATTGAACGCTTCTCCTGCAGCGCTCCCACTGAGGTGAGTGGGATGCTGGCGAAAGTTTCAGCAAACAACTTCACAGTGTCCAAAACGTGTAGGAATGGGAGCACTTGGTTACCAACAGTGAGTCTCAAGGACTGTCCGAGACGAAGGCAGTGCCTCCTCGCTGCGGGGGCACCAGGGGGGTGGGTTTGGGGCGGTGGGACCAGGGAAGACGCCAACGAGTGCTGTCGTTTGGTTCACCAGGTACTGCTGCTTCTGTCAGATGTACCGTTACATCAGACAGGACACTTCCTACCTAAAAAGGGTCTCGAGTTACTGACTGGTGATGTGGATGAATTCCCCCTGGCTCCGCCAGCTGCACCCTGCCCATCCGCTGCGCTTGCCGTGGGATCCGTTAAACCAAACCGTAGGAAACTGCAGGTCAAGATATTTTGTTATTTTCCTTACGGACAAGAGAGTAGAAGAGTTGCAATTGGATACAATAGGTGGAATCTCCCTTAAAACATTGAAAGGAAACCGAGTTGGGCAAGCATGCAAAATAGATTCTTAGAACATCTGTGCATCAAATATATTTATAAAAACTACTACAGTCAATCTTTTCCAGCTGAATGTTCAGCAGTTAAAATATATATCGTATTACAGTAACTGTTAGAGGAAATGAGAGAAACAGTGTGTTGTCATTTAATGAAAGGCCTGAAAGAGAGCAACCAGTATTGCAAACTGTTCAATCTCAGGAGAGTAGAAATTCACCAAGGCAGTATATGGTATAATGACATGGGCTGAACTTGCGTTACTGCTCTCTTTCAATACATTAAATGCATTAATACAAACTAAAGTATTTCTTACAACTAGTGATGATTTTACATGTCTATGTTTTTATATCCACACGCACTTTGGTGATATATCTTGCTAATTAGTAGCCTAAACAGGACTTAGCGGGTTGGGGCCTGGTGTGACAGAGTTCAGTGTCATCAGAATAATGAAAAGCTGATAAGAATATCTCCGCTATTCTGCCCAGCAACTTCAGCTATATAGGGAGCAGAAGTGGGAACGGGATGAAAGTCTGGAAGGGACCAGACAAGTCAACCTCCTCATCTGTGTTCATCAGCTCCTGGAACTCCACAAGTTTAGCCAGGTCTTATGGACCTTCCTGTAGCATTGTAGCCACGCTGACAAACGTTAATTGATGCATCTATAATTGTACCTAATTACTGACACTGAATTATTTAGTCTAGCAAGAGGGAGCATAAGCAGAAGTAATGGGATTAAATTAAGACAGGGAAAAAATAGGTTGAATATAAGGGAAAATTCTCTGGCAATGAGATTCGTTAAGATGGATCCCAAGGGAAATGTTGGGCACTGCTTTGCTTCAGACATAGAAAATTAAGTAAAACTCATATTCAGGAAATTACCTAGATAATTTGGTACGGCTTTTCCATTTTTAAATTATTGAACTCTTCAGCAACTCAACTGCTGAACAAGTTTTTGTAGGCAGTTCAGGTGCCAGCCAACCTTACCAACTGCTGTCTCTGAAGAGACGATTGCCCTCAAAGCACTTCCAATGAGAGCAGACCCCATACTTATTCAAAGCAAGTTGTACTTAAACTTTACTGCAAAGCCAGTGATGTTTAACCTGCGGTTAAGTAGTGCTTAAATGCTCCGCAGGGTGGAAGTTAAGAGGTAGATAGTTGTTTTTCCTTTCTGGGATTGCAATTATCTCCTGTTCTCCCAGGTAGAAATATGTGATGGCAGGACATGAAGAGATAGGAGAACCCTTTTAGAAGAGGCATCCTTAATGCCTGCTCTTTCATCTCCTTTTATCATTTGACCTATGAGAAGCTAACTGTAACAAGCTAACAGAAGTAAGTGTGAGCATAATAAGACATATGCAGAGTGAACTTTTATCATGACATGATTAATGATGTTTGAAAGTGCTGTGAGTGGCAGAAAAGGTGAAGGAATATGAAGCAGGGAATGAAGAAGACCTATCCTGCTTTGTAATGCCACCTCAAGGCAGGCAAAGAAGTGTGAACATTTACAGCCTTATTCGCTATAAATCCTAAGTACAATTCATTTCAGAATTGCCTCAAAACTTCAGTGCAATGGCAGGATCTCAGAAGACACAAAAAATAACTCACGTGCCCACTGATGCTTGCTACTTCTATTTATCTTCATCTGTTTACATTCAACAGCCGACGAGTTTTATTTTACCCTTTCGGGCACTCGAATTGCAGGTACTCAGCCTCACCGTGTGCCTTTTGGGGGGGAGCTGGGCCGGTCCCTGCTGCCGGCAGTGTCCCAGGCTGCAGATGAGACGATGTCCACGCCGTGAACCACCAGCACTCCGGCACCACGGCACCGGCACACAGCGGGCCGGGGCATTTCCAGAGTTAAACCGTAACAGCCTGCACAGCTGACAGTAAAGGAAAATCGCCCATATTTTGGAATGAAGTTGTAACTAAATAGGAGAGAAGACAAACAGAAAAAAAATACTCATTGATTTTCGTGTTCTGCAATACTCTTAGAAGCTCAGATAAAAATAGGGAAAATATTTCCAGGTCCTAAACATTCACATAGCTATTTCTGTATAATAATTATTCTTTGTTCCTCTAGATGTATGGGTATGTCAGTGAGCGAAAGTAACACTAAAACTTTCGCATTACTCATATTTTGTAATATTTACAAAAAAGAAAGGAAAACATCTTAATTCTCAGTACCCGTTGAATGAGTTAACATTGCCTTTTCCTGAGTCACGGGCTTCTGTTTCTCCATAAACTGAAAAACAGCAAGGTGAGTCAGTTTTGAGAGATATTCTGCATACCTCTTCATTTATGAAGAAGACCAAGACTTTTCAAGGTCCAGAATGTGCATACAGACTTCAGCTGCTCAAATCCTTTCACATCTTTTCTCAGAACTTTTCCTGATCAATTAGAAAGCTAATTTAAAGAGCTTTTTTTTAACCTTTATTGATGATCTTTAGCATGTGCCTCTTTAATTTATAACAGCATAGTCTCCTAATTAATCTCCAGTAATTCATTTTTCAGCTAACACCACCAATGTGCAAAGTTATGTGATCTATGACTATTTTCAGAACTTATTATACATTCTACCTTATACAGCACTGAGGACTGCGTTGCCCCTTAACCAGTAATGTTATGTACTATAATTTAATTGCAGTTACGTGGGGTTGGATGCACTTCTCAGAAACTGGCTCTCAGACTGAATGGCTTTGCCTTTCATCTTTTGTGAAGATGGAGCTCTGACCTACCATGCACAGATTCCCAATGGGCTGCACTAGCAAAGATGAGTGGAACATAAAAATCTTCAAAAAGATAGCTACTTTAAACTCTAGCAGACTCACACCTCTCATTTTCTTGCCCATTTTCTCTCACTCCTTTTGTGTAACTCTTTGTTAATGTTTTAATTTCCAGCTTCTTTTTAATTTTTTTTCTTTTAATTTTTCTGATTTCTTTTTTCCCCACATGTAGTGGAAACCTGGCATCCAAGAGTGGTTTCCTGGCCCTATATTAGGTTCTCCCATGGCTCATGTGGGCAAAAGCTAGGCAAAAAATAGGTACAAAGCTAATATATCACAGACAGCAACCTATGTTGCATGCCAGCTACAGTTAGGCAGCTTTCCAAATACCACTTGTTTCTTTAGTCCACAGTCCCAGCACTATTTCGATCATGCATGTGGCTATAATGGAATTCAACAGAAGTCGGGTTCCTGCAGCGTTTATCACTGTTTCTGTTTCCCAGCCTGGTCCTTTACACATGGAGGCTGATGAAAGGTGAGGAACGATATTTTATGGCACTGGTTTCTGTTGCTGAGTGGGTACAATTTGATGCCAGTGAAGTCATTAGGAAGATTCCCACTGAATCCACGTAAAGTTATGGTTGTAACTATACTGAAAACTTCTTTAAAGGGCTGCTTCGTGGGCTCTGTGTCATAGGGATGCATTTCTCACAGTCCTGGTGAACTGTGTGCTGGAGCTTTGGTTCCCTGGGGGAAATTCCCACTGACACCACTGAAGCCAAGATTTCACTTGTTTCTCAGCTCTACTGAAGTCTATTTAAATAGACTCAATAAAGTGCATATATCCTTCTAACCTCTAAAAGAAGCTATGAGATCAGGTTTGAAATTAATACATAATTAGAGGAACAACAATCAAAGATTTTAAATCCTTATTTATTTGCCCATCTGTTAACAGTGCTCAAATATTGAGAGTTACAAATATCTCTAATTTTATCTGGGTTTGTTTGTCCAATATTCTGACTAAAGAGCAAAAAAGATTGCAATGTGTGATGACATTCTGTACCATACCCGTAGTGTGTCGGAGGGAAACAAGGGATATTTGCTGCTTTGAGAATGCAAAGCCCACTAACTCCCCTGATAATGAATGGATTTATTTTTTCCATAACTCAGAATGTCACAAAAGAGCATTATAATATCATGCAGTTATTCCCAATAAATATTTGCAAGTAATTTAAAGATACTATTTCAAAATATAAATAATTATACCTTGAAAGAAGGCAGTCAAGACTTGAGAGACTTAATTTCCTACAGCTGATTACAAAAACTGACTTTATTTTCACATTAGTCTGTACAGGATCGTGTTTCCCTCCCCTGCATTTTCTCTTTCTCTTCTGCCTACTAGAAATCAGTGAATGTATTGGGATCTTAAGAGAGTCTTGCAGAAGAACTGATGCAACTTTTAAAACCTGTAATTTTTAAAACCCAAGGAAGGGGGTGCAAGAGGGGCTTGTGCAGTGTGTATGTACATCACTGGTGACCTCTATGGACAACCGGCATAGTCCCAGTGGCCCTACTGCTTGATGGCATCAGAACAGCTGGAATTTTAACAAGCTATGATGCTCTCATTTCAGACCTGTCATACGAATCTTTTTCAGGATCAGAAGAAAATTTTGGACTATGCTAGCATAATCTGAGTCCTGAGATGGAACCCAAAGAATGTATTTCTCATTCGGAGTTCAAAATTGAATTAGCTGTTATTAGCACACAAGAATTCTGTAAGCATGAAAGATGGGTGAGGAAAGATAAAAGAACTATGTGCAAAGTTACAGTTTTCAAATAAAAGAATGTGCTTAACTATCGTTTTCCATCACACCAGTAGGTCTCTGCTTTGAAGGATCTGTTTAATTATCTTCTTTGTTTAAACCCTTGAGGGTGTAAATTCAAACATATTTTAGGGAAGAGCTCTCCCAGAAAATCAAAAACTTCTGGCAGAAAGTCAATTTTACTTGTATTTTTGTTATACAGTGATAAGATTTTCAAAACTACAGATATTGTGTTATGGTTCCCACCAAAACATCCATCCTGAGGGTTAACAGAGTAGGGGTGAAAAACTTCACCTCCGGCAGTGACACAAGAGCATTATTTGGATTCCAGGTCCATAGCGGACATGGTGCAGGGCAAGCACCCTGTCAGCAATTAAGAAATAATGAATTTAACAGAACAATGGATATTGATTAGTGACATTTATTTCTGATAAAATGAGAAGAGTCAGCAAAAGGCAGAGATGTTGAAACTAATTATAGCCTAAGCAATCCACTGAAACAAAGTCAAAGCAGTCGTCTGAACTAACTAAGCCTGGGACAAAGAGGAGTAGCAATACCCACGGCCACCCAGAACTCCAGTGGAGAGGAAAACTGTTTAACAGAGTTTTGTCATCGCAGAGGTGGCCAGATCAGGCTCACAGAGACTCTTCGTGTCTTTGCATCTTGCCCTCCCTCCCATCTGTGGTTGTTACTGATCTTGCTGAGCGCCGCTATTCAACACAAATGGGGTGTACGTCGTGCTTCCTGTCTTTTAGCCCTTGTTTTAAACATTCCACTTACAAATTAAGCCTGGAATCTGCAGGGCAGTGTTGCTGTCAAGGCTCTGGGAGAATGACCTGTATCCAAGAGAGCTGAAGAGGTCACTGACGTTGGAAACCCTTCGCCCCCGGAGGGGACGGAAGAGTAGGAGAAGGCTGGCTGATGGAAGCGGAAACTTGCGATCCTCGTCAGAGGAAGAGTGTGGGCAGGGTGATCTGCCCAAACATGTGTGCTGAGGAAAGAAGGCGGCTTCGACCAGGGTGAAAGAAAGAAGGAGGAACTCCACGGTTGTGCTTCCCGTGAGCCTCGTCCATCCTTGGGCTCTATCCTTTCACCCGCAGCATATTCAACCGTCTTCGCTTTAACCTTAAAGTCTAATATTCCTGAGTATAGGGCAGAATATTCCTTGCAATGTTTTCTTTTACTGTCTTTATAACTGTATGTCTCATAAGTTTTGCTGTTACTAGTGGGAAATGTCTTCTCCAAGACACTGCAAAGTCTCATTCAGTAGGCCACAGTGGAGATTGCTGTTCACCCACTGGAGGGACAAAAACATTATTTATCAGCCCTGTCACTGACCAGTTAATACTGGTTGCATATAATATTTTTAATTCTGGATTTTCCTTTAACAAATTAAGCCATTATTTTTCAATATCCTCCACATTTATGTACTCGAGAAGCTATACAGTGGAGATATATGATGAGGATCTATTTATTTATTTAGAGATCATCTAAATTTTTCTGATTAATTTCATGAAAATCTCAAATAAAATAGTCTGGAGATTGTTAGTCAATATTTTTGCTGTTCTAATTAGACATCAAATATGTAAAATACCACGTTTTTTAATGAAAAAATACTTTCCACATTAGCAGTCTTATTTTACATACAGAAAGACATAAAGCCTGTAAGTTTGAAAGGATGCTAACCCTCTATTAAGAAAAAAAAAATTATTATTAGAGTACTCTGTGCCATATAAAGTAGAAGCATGACTGCAATAAAACTGCATGCTGAATTAAATGTGTACTGCTGCAATATTTTAATCCTCTCTTTATTTTTTAATTTTAATGTGGTCCCTAGCAACGTAATCAAAATACAGACAAGCTTTCAAATAGGAAAGCCCTTGAAGGGTGAAAGAGAGTGGTGAACCTGGAGAGGAGGTATACCTACGCTGTGTGATTGCCTTCAGTGAACAACTAGCAGCTCATGTAATGTTTTCCGCGTAATTCCTTCAAATTGTCCTTCCATTGCATTTGGAACCTCAAGGGGAAAGAGATGCTCCTCCCTCCTTCGTGGGACACGTGGCAGAAGGTACTGCTATCTTATTTTCAGTGATATCTCACTGGAGAACCAATTTAAGTAATTTCAGTAAAGAAAACCTCTGGGAATGTGCCCATGACAGTACAGTGTTTCAGCTGATGATAAAAGTTTTTCATTTTAAAACTGCAACAGCTATACAACATTTTGTTACAGGCTTTGAAATAAGAGATGCTGGTACTCGCCAGTAAACTGTGTGCCAGATCTTGTAATTCTTTCACAGCCATAGGAAAGAAATGTTCGAGAAAGTCAAGTTTCATTCCCAAAAGGTTACCTTTGTATGTGGGTAGTAGCAATCTCTCACTTCAAAATTAATACTTCTGATATCTTTGAAGTTACAGCTAATTTTCTACAGATTCTTTACTAGGCACTTTTTGGATGTACTTGGTAGTGGTGAGAGTCCTCATGGGATAAAGAGACATTATAGGAAATATTAAAAAAAAAAAAAGCATAATACTTTTAAGATTAAATAAGTTGAACAACAAAAGAATAAGTCTGTTATCTTTGGAAGAATCAAGATGCTTTCTCAAACATCTAATTCCCTGTACTTCCTTGAAAAAGATATCAAGGCTAAAACAAAGTATTCTGATTTTTACACAAAAAGCAAAAAAATCCCATATTTTGCTAGTAGGCACCTTGTGGCTCTTTGAGGTTAACAAAGACCTGTAACAATTTAAATGCATTACAGTTATGCATATTCATAAAGATATGCTGAACAGATAACACAGCAAATGATTTAATTGAAAAATCAGCCAGTGTGAATATTTTTTCCTGTGAATCATGGAAATGCAGCAAGATCTGTTCATTAATATAATCTCATTTATTTGACATTATTCTTGTCACTTAATATAATCTTCATACAAAGAGTAAAAAATGGAAATTACCAAAAAAGTAAAGAGAAAAAATAAACAGAGAAAAATAGAAAAGGAATGAATGCCCCTGGAAAATGTAAAAGAATATAGGTTACATTAACCACCAATATGAAAAAAGAAATAAAATGAATGAGAAAAAAAGCAAACAGAATGCAGAGATAAAGAAAAGAGAAAATGGGAAGGAAAAAAACCCAGAACATTCAGAAAGCACTTCGCACTTGTAATACAGGAAAGAGCTTCGCAGCATGCCAATCTATCCTGGAGGTCAGATCCTTCACCAGCTTTTGGCCTTGAAAATTTTTTACTTTTACACTGTACTTTTATAGCATTTTCTTTTAGATAGAAAGCAAACGAAGATCCTCAGGGAGTGTGAACCAGCACAGTCCCATGAACTACCCGAAGCTGGAAAGATGCTGGTTTGTACCAGCAGAAGATCTGGCCCTAACGATGGGAAAAAGAGCAAAAAAGCTTAACTGTAACACGCTGCCGCCTTCTGATCTGTTATGAAATTCATGGGACTGCACTGTATGTTTCGTTTTGTTGACTAAAAATTATGGTTATGGAAATTTCGATAGTGGAAGTGCCCAGCCGGTATCAGCTGGGGCTAAAGAGAACTACCTTCTGTTCAGGAGTTTGTTCTACGTGGCACTATTTTTTGCACTTCATTTCAGGGCTTGTTCAGTGGGTAAAATGGGTGGCAGCTGTCTGGCCTTTCATTAGGAAAGTAGCTTTTCCAAAGCATGACAGTATAGAAATACAAATGCTAACAAGAAAGGAACTTATGAGAGATACCAAACCTGCACTGAAATCTCTTCACCACGTCACGTCCAGTTCTGTCTTCGGATCACTTGGGAGTAGAGAAGAATGACAGTTCAGATCAAGAAAAGCAACATTAATCTGCTGATAGTGCTGTCAGCATCAACGATACAGTAAGTGTCCGCTCGGAGACCCGCACTGGTGAGCAGCGGGGTGCCGGGCAGTGGAGGGGAGCAGGGTCTGCTGGCCAAAGGAGCTGAAGAAACTGGCCTCAGTGGGAGCTCTTCAGGAAGGGAATGTAAGGCAGTGACCATTTCGGCCAACTGGCCGGCTGGGATCCATCCTACCCTCGTGCCCGCAGATCTGCAAGAGCAACTTGTGTGGCCAAGCGGTCCAGCGCTGGGCTCCCAAACCAGCAATTCTGTGGCTGAAGCAATGCAGGCAGCCCGCTCGTGATGCCACTGCAATGCCCCTGTCGGACACATCCTTGGCTAATCTACGCAGCAACAATGTGTGGACTTTATTAGATGCATCTGAAATGGGATACAAACCGGAATGCTGGTCCTGTGTAATGGAGGGACCAACCCTCCTACCTGCTCTGTCTTAAAAGCAAATGTGATTGATAGCAAAAGTACTGTTATTCTGTGCCTTAAAATAAGCAGATATTGACCCTTTCCCACTTTAGTTACCATGGATGCGTATTTAGCTAACAGTCACAAGAGCATTCCAAATGCCTTTAGAAGAACTTGAACAGGATGAACAAGAAGACAAAATAAAAAGAAAGATACCAATTAGAAAAACACAGGTGCGCATTCCACAATAAAGGGAACTTGGCACAAAGAACCTCAATTCGGCAGTTTATCTTGACCAATTAG
>JAVJGG010000094.1:40056236-40066463 GCA_035590195.1 Aviceda cuculoides
AAGACCACGGTGAGGCAGGCTGTCCCCCTGCAGCCCAGGGAGCTCCACGGGGGAGCAGATCTCCACCTGCAGCCTGGGGAGAGAGGAGCTCACGTCGGAGCAGGGGGACGTGTCTGACAGAGGCTGGGACCCTGTGGGAAGCCCGCACTGGAGCAGGTTTGCTGGCAGGACTGGTGACCCCGCGGGGGACCCACGCTGGAGCGGTCTGTGCCTGAAGGACTGCAGCCTGGGGCAGGGCCCACGCTGGAGCAGGGGACAAGTGAGGAGTCCTCCTCCCCCTGAGGAGGAAGGAGCAGCAGAGACAAGGTGTGATGGAGGAGGTGGAGAATTTGGGAGTAAAGTTAAGCCTGGGAAGAAGGGAGGGGTGGGGGGAAGGTGTTTTAAGATGTGGTTTTATTTCTCATTACCCTATTCTAGTTTGATTGGCAATAATTTAAGTTAATTTGCCCCAGGTTGAGTCTGTTTTGCCCATGACAGTAATTGGTGAGTGATCTCTCCCTGTCCTTATCTTGACCCACGAGCCTTTTTTAGTATTTTCTCTCCCCTGCCCAGCTGAGGAGGGCAGTGACAGAGCGGCTTTGGTGGGCACCTGGCATCCAGTCAGGGTCAACCCACCGCACTGCTTGTCTAAAGACAGATAGCTATATAAATACATAGAGTTCAAGAAAAAGTATTTCTTACTCCAAAGTTGAATTAAAAGTTCAGTTTTTAAAGCATTAAAAGAAAAATCAGAATGTGACAATTCTGATACCTGCAGAAGCACAGACCTTTCTAAATTGGAATGTTAATCCTTTGCATTTTAAGGTAGCCGTGGCATTTGCAGGCAGTGGGATGAAGGGGATGGCAGTGTGGCTATGGAAACCATACTCCCTTATGTAAGCAAAGGTATCTGGTGATGTAATCCCTGGTATGCCCTTGAAATGTAACAGCAGATGTACCCAGTGTATGAGTGCAATCCAAGAAGCCTTCTGGAGCAGGCTGCTGCCTTCCAGGTGGAATCACCAGCAGGCACTTACTGGGGTGACTGGAGCCTTGCAAAACGACGTTTTCCCTCTAAATGCTTTACCAGGTTTGGCAACCTTCAACAAGCACCTCGTGTCCCAGTTCACTCCAGTCATTTCACAAAGACCTCCCCAGCGTCAGCACGTGTGCGTAGTCTTTGCAGCAGCCAGGTCGGTGCTCCACTCCGCTCCAGGAGGGACTGACTCCCGACACCCGGAGCTTCTGCGGAGGCGGGAAGCTCCATTTCCTGGAAGGACCTAGTTCTGCTTTATTCATCCAATTAATGGCTTTCACTTCCTCCTCTCTGACTGATGGAGAAGTTCTTAGAGAGTAGGGAGACTGAAGCTAAAGAGAATCAAATTAAAAAAAAAAAAAAGGTGGGTGGAAAAATGTAAGGAAAATTCCCTTAAACCCACAATACAAACCAAAAAAAGTTGTCACAAATGAACCTGTGCCCTTTGGTGATAACTTATCTTCATACATCTATTTCAGCTTTTTTAAAGTGTCTCAGCATTCTTTTTATGCCTTTGAGTTGACTCAAAGGTACATGCCCTGAGAGTAGAAGAAAAAAAATACTTCATTGTTAAAGTGCTTTCAAAAATAAATGAAAACATAATGCAGGCCTTAGCAACAGCACCTGCAGCATTGTTCAAACCAGTAACATTTTGTCAGGCTTGGTGTAATGCTTGTGATTGAGAGATCTAAAGTCTGAAACTTGTTCATTCAACAGCTGGTCTAGAGCTAAAGCCCACCAAAATCAACATGACTTTTTCCATTGATTTCAGAGAGCTTGGACCAAGGCCAGGGTCAAGAGAACAAAGACAGCAGCTTGAAAAATGCTGCTCAAAAATGTCTCATCCTTTCTTCTGATGACCACTGCTGAGACTTTAAGCCACGTCATGGTCTCTGCCTGGATGCTGAGACTGTCATAGCAGTGGTTGATTTGATAATGGTCATAATCTGGATTTTTCCTCTGTGAACTACACCGAGTCATTTTATATATAGTAACTCGTCATAAAAATCATCAGATGGAAACATCTCACACTCATTGAAAGAAAGCTTTGCTCCTTTCCAAGTAACACACTTGATAATGTTTCACTTGAAAAAAAACTAATAACGTTTTTTATAACAATCTGAGAGAGCTTACAGCTAATGGTTCTCCCTGAGAACATTCAGACTCCAGGAATATATGGCTTGGTTTAGAAAAATTATTATCAGTTCTGAATATTATAAAACTGACATAGTTTCCAGAAAAGGTTGTAAACAAATTATTGGGATTTTCTGTTCCAGGAAATACATTAAAAACAATCAAACTAAAAAAATTAAGTTGGCCAGCTAGAAAACTGTCTAGACAAAGCTTCCATTATATGATTTAACAATCCGCTGCAAATGCTGCTTAAAAGATAAAATTGGATTCCTGTCTAGAATATTAATACTTTTATTGCAGTTTATGGAAATACATGTATTTTATAGATACACGTACATACTCATATACAGATAGATGATGAATATTCAAAATGGCTGGGAAAATGGTTCATTTTATCAGTATTTCTCCCTCTATCAAATAAGCAAATCATCATTTTTCAGGCGGAGGCTTCTGATGAAGAGGAAGATTTCCTCATTTTCAGACAAGGACTTCTCTATTTCCATTTCAACAACTGTCAATGCATGTATGTGAGTAGTTACTATGGGTGACACAACTTACGATTACAGAGTGAGGAACAGCATCTGCAACTTTCTATTTCCAAAAAACTCCACATAAATAGTTTGCAAGTTGAAGTTTCAGCATAGCCGGAGCAAGCTCAGGAATACAGAAACCACTTTTATTGTATTTGACTCATCTCAGTGCAGTATCCTCACGAAAATAAAAAAGTGACATTTTTCCAGCATGACAGGTGAGAATTTTGAGATGCTTTTCTAAGTCAGACAAAAGGAACGCACCGAGAATTAGATTGTCTCTTCTCTTTTTCTAGGCGTAGCAATGCACCGTTTAATGTTAGGTAGCCAACTGCAGTACAATTACAAAATAGCTCCGTGCTCAGTGTGGAAAACTGAACCTGCCTCCCACCTGAGACCCGTGCAAAACGTAGGCAGCACCTTTTATCTGTCTTCACTTTTCCAGTATCATGGATCATACACGATCGAAGAAAAAGGCAGCTAGTTTTGGAAAGGAATATTTATGCCTAAGTAAATTTCAAAATTGTCCTGGTGAAACTGATCCCAAACGATTTTATATTTATCAGCTAATGTTTACTGTTCATAGACAAAAGGAGACTATATCAGAATTACTAAAAATTTGTGTGGTAATATAGACAAGAAAAAAATCAAAGTTAAAATAGCATGAGCTAGTAACCATGTGGGGTTTATCTGAACAGAGAGGTTTAAAAAAAGCTTTAATTTTTTAAACTTTCTGACTGTGCCAAAATAGAAGAAAAACTTGGAAAGAAAGGCTAACATTTATAGAAGATCAAAAGCAAGTGCTTGCTATATGTTCCCAGGTAAATAAATAATACCTCATTTTGGGGAAGCTGTTTTGAGCAACTTTAATCAGTTGTGAGGTACAAGGTTCAATGGAAACATTTGGTTTTTCTCCAAATGGAACTGGACCTGTCATGCCAACACAGCTGGAAAGCGTGGAGTTACCACCCCACCATCTCCTCTGACCATGGTCGAATGGCAGGACTCTATCCAAAGCCAGGGGAAGCAGTAAAAGCTGTTATTCCATGGTACATCTGAGAGGCTTTTAAAAGGCTCTTCAGAAAACCAATCCTGCCACCTTTACGGTATGGTAGGAAAGCCTACCAGTCTGTTCGGGGAGAAATAAATTTAGAAACCTGTTTTTGGAGGCATGCCAGCAGACAGGCAGGGGGAGAGATAATGGGTACCACTTGCTCCTGGACCATGACTATCGGTGCTGCACAATTCCCCGTGCACTTGGCAGTAGCTGCTGTTGCAGGGTTTGCTGACCACTTTAGATCAAGCCGTTGTCGAAAGCGATGTCAGGTTCTTATACTACATGCAGTCTCCTGGGCATCCTTCCATCCCTTTCTAACTTGTTCTTGAAAGGGCTCAAATGGCTATACAATTTAGATAAATAGTTGATAGGATGTTTTTATTTTTTCTTTAAAAATTAACACTTTTTTTCATATGTGCAGGCCATTTCTGTGAATCCCACCTGGTTCTTTGTTCCCGCAAAACCATTTCCATCTTTGCTTCAGATACTTCATGTTTCAGTAACTCATTTCTCAGACCTTATAACAGGTGCTAGTACATCATGTTCTTTCATTGTCATTTCTCAATGTCATCTCATGTCGTTCATCAAAAGATGAGAGCTAACATTGTCTGCAGACCCAGGAAATCATAAAATCTAACCCTGCCCCAGCTAACATGTCACTTTTGGCCTTAGGAAAATCACATAATCAAGAGGTGACAGAAGTGGTCTGATATTCTGCGTTTCTCAATTTTTGAATGCCTGTCACATTTTAAAAAGCTGGCCTCAGCTCAGCTGCCTCTCAGTTGCAAATGGAGATAAGGACACCTTTCTGTCTCACAAGAGAGAGTTAATATTTGTTCAGCACTTTCAAAATGTTAAGTGCTACATAAGCACTAAGCGTTATTAACAGGAATAATGTATGTTTTCATCTTGAGCTTGTACTCTTCTATCTGATCATTATCTAGCTCCTAATAAATAACAATTTTACCAGAATATAGTCCCAGAAAATATTTTTCTCACTCTTCTTGGAAAATGTTCCTATTTTTTATTATGAGACTTGAACATAATGTGTCAGATTTAAAATCATACATCTGTTGGAGTTCATAAGGTTAAACTAACTGGTCTCTGGGAATGATTCTTCCCTAACTTGTCATATACAGCATTTTGGTTTGCCAGTTATCTTTGAGTTTGCCAAAGAGTATGTAAATTGAGTTCATAATCTCATTTTGAGTATAAATATCAAACATATGAAAAATGTACCAATAAACACTAAACAGAAAAAACCTCCACATAAAACCTTATACTGTTGGTTATTTAAAGCTATTGTAAAGAGGAACAGGTTGCCACTAACCAACAGTAAACTAAATGCTAGCTTGTATTTTGGAATCATTTGTACTACCCTTTCCCTTAACTGCCTTGGGCTTGACTGTAAAATTTGTAATGATGCTCCTGAGCACTCACTCATGGGTGTGAGTCCGTTGCTATTAAGGGTTAAAGACTAGTTTGCATAAGAAACTGATGAAAAACTAAGTTTTGTGTGCTTTGGAGTTTGCAACGTAACATTCACATGAGTGAGTCTATCTTGATCATGTTGCTAAGTATTTCAGTTAGAAATAAAAAAGTCAACCTAGATCAGGTGAAATTTTGGGCTGCAGTGAAGTTGGATAAATGTGAAATTGTTAACGTTATTTCCCAGGTACTTCATCTGCCTCAGTCCTGCAGGAATAAACATCCTCCCTGAGAAGGGTGACAGCAGGGTAAATATAGAGAAAGTTCTCATTAGCAAGGCAATCTTTCTGTCCAAAATTAACTAGTTATTTGCCAGTGTCCAAGATACTGTCAATCAAATAAATGTGCCACTTAAGGTGATGTCTATGATGCTTTTGACAGAACAAGATGTACTATTCATGTAAATGGTGTTTGTGCAGAGCACACAGGGATAGAGACTGACCCATCACAAAATCCCATCGCACTTTTTCTCTGAAGAATGTAAAATCTTACACTCTGGTATGATCAAACCCCACATTTTCCCCTTTTGTAGAAATGAAGCCATTTACATTTATTGTAGCACTGTAAAACTCATGTAATCTTTTTTTTTTTTTTTTTTAATTGTAGAGCACAAGATGAAATACCAGGGTATAAACTAAGCTGTATCTATGATAATCATATCCTTCCTAAAACACATCACTTTGGAAACCCTTGTGTACTTATAAAGAGTAACTAGGAGATATTTGCACATTTGCATTTAAACATCAAACCCACTGAAGATGTCTTGTTCATTATCTCAGTTTCAGTATAACACAGTAAGAAGTCTGAAGTATTTCCAAAGGAACATAACTTATGAAACAATCAATTTCATTACATACAACGAAGCCCCACTTTTTAGGCTAAAACATGAACAGTTTAATAAAAAAAATCACTTAATATATTAGTATCTTTATCTCATTTCTGAACTTAGGAACATAAAGGCAGATTAATTATTTTTAATAGTCTCATAACGTGTAAATATAAAACTTCAAATGCAAGAAGGAAGTAAATGCTGATTAAGAGTCAGCAGAATGGAAAGAGAGGGGCTCTCTAACCCATCTGAAAGATACTAAACCAGTGCAATGAATGCAATATATGTCACAGTAGCTACATAAATTCAAATGTTGCCTTTGAATACTTCTGCTGGCAACTGAAGTCCTGCACCCAGTCTGCTGGTTATCACAAATGTCATCCTGCTAGAAGAAAACTTTAAGACACACCCATATATAATCAAAATCCTTCTATAAAACTAAAAGGAAGGTTAAAGATTACTGAGCATACTTCAGAAACACATGGGCGAAGTCTGGGAAGAGCACAAAACTTCCCTCTATCTATCGTCAAATTTCAGTCCAGGTTTATAAATGCCACACCTTGGCTGACTGAAGCTAATGGGAACGTCAAAGGAAATTCAGTTTTGGCTTCTTAATTCTCCCTGAAAATTGTCCACGTTCATCTGCAAGAGATCCCCAAGATAATCATACATATATCAGGTATATGTAAGACCAAGGCTGAAGTCATTTTTGTAACACAAATTCATAAGCTTAATTTTATTTCCATGCTGATTAAGAGCAATACATTGTAAAAATATAGTATTTTTATAAAGTGTCTTTCCATCAGGTATAAAAATCTCTTACTTTGTGTATACCCAAACACGGAACACAGGCAACCATTCATCATAGAAATGATCTAGAGCATAGAGGTCATTCACCCCAAATGAAAATTGTATAGCAAAAATAGATGATGAGTATCTGGAATGGAAGCAATAACATTTCCAACAGAATATCTTTAATAGAAATAGAAAAGCAAAACAGTTATTTATTGTATGATTTTATAAGTCCTTCACATCACCTCCTGGGAGGAATATTTCCAAGAGAAATTCACATTGTGTGTGTAGAATAACTATTTACATGTTTTGACTGAAAATGTTGAATTTACCTACCAGGCCTGACAATGAAAAAAAATTATTACAAAAACTGTGATACTTAACTGAGATGGAACAAACATTCCTCTCGTGTAGTCATATGCAATAAGTATGAAATATAACTTGATTGCATCTCTACATTTATAGAGTATCTCTTATTTATTGCAAATATACTTCATGCAGGGTAACACTTCTGTTTCCATTCATCCTCTTCCAAAGATACTCCTAATCTCTGTGACAAGAATTTCAAATATCATTCATGGCCAAATACTGCATTTGAATTTCTTGAAGTTAACGTTATGAAAAGGAACGTTTCTTTGCTCCAAGAGAATTGCCTCCAATTCAATGTGATGCATTAAAAAAATAAGGTGAGAATCCAAAAACTTGACATAATGATGTGATAAAATTTTCAGATTTTATGGAAAGAAGCTTTTTTCAGTTTCCTCTTCATAAATGAAAAACATATATGCACCGTGTGAAGAAACATATTATGCCTAAGTATGTAAAATATATCAGCTTGAACATTTTACAGTTTAATGAAAAATATTTTTCAGGAGGATACTTTATATTATGTTTGCCAGAGAAAAATAAAAACCTTTTATTTTCTCAATATTACAGTCCTATTCCATCACCATTTTTTCCTAGCTGTAAAAAAACAGCATTGGGGTATTTATGCATTGTGAATTAGGAGTAGTATTTTTTACTGGTTATCAAAAATTTAAAGGCATTAGCTCTATTTGTAAAATGTTTTCATTAAAATGAAAATGTGGAAAGCAATAAAATTAATATAGACCCTCATCGGTATCAGTGAGGCTTCATGTTGGTCATGGGATTACTCGTGTTGTTTCTGTTATAGACCATGATCAGACAACAGGACAAACCTCTTTTCCCACCGATGTCAAAATAAATTTTGCTGTTGTAATACAGAACATGGATTTAATATGTAGAAGTTGTAAGTAATTCTTTAGCTTTCATTTTATTGAATCTGGTATTTCCTGCCTCTAGGAGTATACTTAGGTATATATAATTCCCATTTGGTGCAGATGTACGTGTAAACTGAGACTAAGGAGTGCCAATCTATATGAGAATTTAACCCTTAGCTAGCACCTGAAGAAAGGTTGTCAGCAGTACATTTCTCATGAAGGGAAACAGGCTCCTTTAGCCTCCCTCAAAATAGAAACAAATACCACAGTGTGAGTTTCAGATTTGAACCTCAAGGCCCACGAAGGACAAAACATAGCAATAGCTCACTTTATTAGCTAATTACAGCTATCTGCAGGTTTAAATTAACATCAGAGTGCTGCTTTGTATCCCCTATTCACACGCCATATCTGAAAAGCCACCACAGTGTTTGCAGAATTGATTCCTGGTTATCAGTAATCTAAATGAAAAGTCAGTCAGATTCCCTGATTTACAGATTATTACAGTAATAGTCTTAAAAATCTCTAAACCATCTAATGCCTGAGCAGCTTCGGCAATTTTGCTGCACATATTTAGCAGCACCACAAAAATAGTGCATCAGTTTTATACCACTGCAAAATACTCATCATTAGAAATAAACACTATTGCTGTACTGCTTTTCCATTCCACTTCTCCTTTGCCTCGAGTGGAAAACCAAAGATGACTGTAGGAACAGGGCAAGATCGTCCATTATTTCAGTTAATTCACTTTGATTTATCTTACAAAAATAAACCTGTTAAATCAAAGAGCTCACTTGTAAGTTGTCTTTGGTAAGACTCTAATCATTTACCCATTAATGCAGGATAAAGTTGATGAGCCATGAAGCTGACTTTGAAAACCTTTTCATCTTCTCACTCCTGGGCATAATGCATAAAGGTGCAGTAGTTTGCTCTATCAAAATGGCCTTTGAATTCTGCAGGACAGGAGCAATGAAATTGAGATTAGTTTGAACATATAGGTGGTGACCTGGGAAACAAATCCCAAGGATGGGAAAAGGGAAGGTACATGGAAAGAGGATTAGACTCCTTCAGATGTTTGAGTACTTGATCTCAAAACCTGACAATAACGAATGCTGTTGCAGAAACCGGCCCCTTGCATTCCTAACGATACAACAAAATAAGAGGGGAGAAAAGAGATTCAACCCTGATCTTGAAAGAGGACGTAACTTCATTCTTAAATTTGTGGTACGGGGCTTCTCCTTTGGTGGAGGACTAATCCTAACAAACGATAGCCAGTCAGACATGTCACCTCTCTTTATTTGTTATCCTTCTGCTTTGTGCTGGCATTTACAGAGTTTACATTCTTTTTGCTAAAGGCTGTTTTTTAAATTTTCTTCTTAAACCATGGTCCTGGGGCTCTCCAAGAGTATGGGGGTTGGGATCAGGAAGCTCATTTCCCTTTCTCATTCTTCTGTAATCATATATTCCACACCCTAATTAGCCAGGGGATGTTAAGTTTGGCCTAGGTTTTTGACTTGGGTTTAGAAGTCTGAAGGTTTCTAATCTTTACGGCCAAGGAAGGATTTACTCGGAATGGCACGCTCATCAACATGGCAATCAATACTCAAATGCAGAGAGCCTGCTACTCTTACTAGTAAAACATTAGCAGAAGTCCTGTTTTAGGGTTGCATCTCCGGGAAGGAAGCAGACAGAAATCCTCCAGAGCCAGGTGGCTGGAGGAATCAGCGCAGGAGCTAAAAAACCACCAAGAAACTGGTGATTTCTCTCAGGAGCAAGCGTCCTGGAGACAACTGGGACCCTTCTGCTGGAGCTGCCCGGCAATGCGGCGCTGAGGAAAATCACGTTGGTTTAACACTGAGCCGGCCCTGCGTAGTTAAAGAAACTTCTCCGCAGAGTAAGGCCAGGTGTACCTGGAAATAATCACAGAATTCGGGTGACTGCCAGGGAGGCACCACCCCACCCCTCTCTCCTTTGTGTGGAAACCGGACGGCTCTTCCCGTCAGCAGCGCCGGTTGCGAGCGGCTGGCACGGAGGGGGTCGCGCGGACTACCGGCCCCTTCCCTGGCGGGGCGCCCACCGCCCCCCTCAGCGCCCCGGCGACCGGCCGGGGCCCTGAGGCGGGTCGGCGGGCCCCTGAGGCGAGT
>JAVJGG010000094.1:40076726-40149963 GCA_035590195.1 Aviceda cuculoides
TTCTAGTGTTTTCAGTTAGATTGTTTAAAAAAAGTGGTTTGTGGGTTTTTTTTTTTTTTTTTTTTTTTTTTACTTTAGCTTTGGAGGTATTTGGGCTTCCATTTCAAATCAGCATTACTCTGTAGAAGGTATGCCTTTGGCGGTATCTAACTCTGCCTCCTTCCTTGACAGCCTGTCAGAGCAATGCCTCTAGCTGTTGACAATTTGTCTTCCACCTCTGTGTCACCTTGGTCAAGTCTGTTCTGCACTTTTTTTGTGTCTCTTCTGATGCTGCTCACTAACGGTTGGGCATAACGAAGACAACCTTTTTCTTGTGGACTTCTCAGGAGATGGGCAGCAGTATGCAGAGGAGCAACTCAGAATTCCTCTAAGACTGGGACTTGCTCACAAACACAGCAGCTGGCATTGACTCCTTTTTAAAATTAATTTAGTGACATATGACAAAGCACTGGGAGGGACTGAAGCCGTAGATAAAGATCCCTTTCCCAGAATTTTCAGTTATTGAGCTCTTCTGATGAGAAAACAGTTGTTCTTGCTCACAAGTTAAGTGGACGGAGATGAGAACAGATGTTTTTGTGGTGCAGCGGTATTTCTTAGGCAGTAGTTCCCATAGTGCGTGAGTCAAACGGGACAAAACAGCAGCCCCAAACTTTTGATGGAAAGCCAAATATTCTTTTGGTATTTATTATATTACACTTTGTTTACTTTTATTTGTTGGTTTTGTTCTTGACTGCTTCACTGAAACTAAGAGTCTAAAAGGATTAAAAAAAGCATTAGATATTTATCTGGATAATACGGACATCTGCAGTTACATTAGATTGGATTGCTTTAACGCTAAGCATTACTGTCCTGGGCTGATCATCCAGGGCTGATAAGGTGCTGACAGATGAGGGAATTTTTTTTAGTGCTGATACAGAATACAGAATTGGCTAATACAGGCTTGCCTGCCGTGAGGTCTCGGTGTGTCTCTCAAATGCTGATTATGGGAACTGGACTTTGGACTCTGTTTGGTCTGATCTGGTCTCTCTCCTGCTGAATTGTGCAATTGAGATGGTGATGCAGGTAGCACAAGTGCAAGTCTTAATGTTATTATAGCAAAGCCTTCGTTAAACCAGCACTGCCTTGCAATCATGCCTGCAACATCCATGGGGAATTACTCATTTAGTCAGCATTTGCTGCCCGCATAATGGGAAGAGTGTCCCATTAGCAAGGTTTTATTTGGGGGACCCCCCCCCCCTTTTTCAAGAAGCAAGTAAGTCTTTGAGGAGTGCCTAAAGTATCTTGCTTCAAGCTCTGTGGGGCGGGAATTCTTATTCCTAAAAAATAAAGCAGTGGACTGGATATAGCCAGATAAGCACATTTTAATAAAGACTTGAGAGAATTACTCAGTTATGGTACTGTTTACATTTTTAGAAGTTTTGTGTGGGTTCAGCTTGTGTTTGATTTTTCTAGTTGAATACATTCTTGAAATGATTTAGTAACAGATTTTTATCAATAACTTTTGCTGCAAAACAGGCCTCATTTACTGAACTGTCATAACTGAGTGATGTAACTGGTTCAGATTTGTGCTTTAAATAAAGTACAGTTTGGGCTTAATGTAACAGTTGCTGGTTTCTGCAAGAATGCACGAAGGTGAATGTGTTCTTGGCTGAACACTGGGAAACATTTTGATGCTCTTAGGACTTGAATATCTAAAATATTGTGTAAGCTTTTACAGTCCAGGTGTGATACCATCTATAATGCAGCATGCTGATCTGGGAGCTGTTCTTGTATGAAGATATAAACTCAAAGATCAGGAGTTCATGTGTTATGTTTGTATAATAGTGTCTTGATGCTTCCGTAACATTTACCTAAGGAGTGCAGAAAATACAAAATAGTTTTGCAGAGGGGAAATGGAATAGTTGAATACCAGCCCAATTGTTGATAAGGTGGGTATGATAGTGATAGCATTGAGAAATGACTGAGTAAACTTAATAAACAGTAAAATATTGGTGAGTGTTAGTGAAGCCTTGGGCTCTACCATAGTGTTTCCTTTCTTGTTGCATCTGTGCATCACAGGCATTTCTGTTGTTACCTTTGCATGCAGCAACACAGTCTTGCTCTTGGGACAGTAATGGACCAAGAAACATTTTTAAAGTTTACGCTGGTGGTTTTTTTTTTTCAGACCACTGAAGGCTCCTAATTGAGAGGAGTAAGTTGGATTCCTGCAGGAAAATGGCACAAATACTGTCCCTGCCCCACCCTTTCCAACACCCCTCCATCCTCAGTGTGCCGCCTTTGGAATGGGATGAAAATGTATTAAAAATGAGCTGGGACTTGAACTGAGTGTACAATGCCCTAGCTATCATTAGTTTGGGGTTTTTTAAATGTTTTTTTTTTTTTTTTGAGGTAGAGGCCCTGAAAGTGCTGAAATGAGTTGAATAATTAAGAAATAACCACTGGTTATTAGACTAATGGAGTATTTTTACAGTGGGGAAAACAAATGTTTTAAGGTGAAAGCGGTTGTGGAGGACAGATATGCCGTCCAGTTTAGCACAAACTAGTGCTACCGGCTGGAGCTTGCCAAATACAAACATTTGAGCAGATTTAGTATCTTCTGTGTTGCTTTGGAAATCATTACTGGGAAATGGTTCTCCTTAAGCCGTTGTTTCCAATGGGGCAGTGCTAGGAACAGCACTGGTCTGCTCCTGTAGCCAGGAGCTGGCTCTTGCCTCCTCTGCTGGCTGGTGCGGCCCTGGGCTGACAGCGTGCATGGGCTGTGTGCTAATGCTTCACCTCTTTTCAGCGGATAGTTGGAACGATGCTGGGAAGATAACAAGCGAAGAAGAAAGAATAGTTAAGATATTTTTTCTTATAGCACAGGTTAGCAAGTTGCTGCTGGGTTAGTGGCACCTTGAACACCCTACTATTGTCAATATACACGACTGTCAGTGGTGTTTTTAAAATAACACTCTCTTCAGGTGATTATGCTTAGGAAGTAAGGTGTTTTGGCCTTGAGCTATTCTGAATTAACAGGGGTGATTTTGAGGCTCAGGGGAATAAGGGTAGTAGTTACAGGGGTTGCCTTTGATGCATTTCAGTAGGCTGAGGGGTGCGCTAGCAATGGGGAACCAAATTGGTCAGTAGGACAGGACTGGGAATTTCCCACATTCATCTGTGGTGGATTATTGGGCTAGATCAACTTTAATTAGACTAGAAAGGGCTTTAGAACAATCAAATTAACTCGTGATAAAGTTAAGTGTTGTGACTATAGATTTAGGTTCCTGTTGCACAAAAAGGTGTGGAGTTCAATGTCTGTAAGCAGAACTTTTGGGTGTTCCTCTACTCTGGTTTTCCCCACTTCCCAGAAGTTTGTATATTTGATTTACGGAGAGAATGAAATGGGATGTTGGGTCTTTAAAGACTAGCAATACCATGTCAGTTACATTTCCTTCTCCTTATTTCTTCCAGAATGAACATAAAATTAGTATGGGTTCAAAGGACTCCCTTTAGGTGAGAAACAAGGAGTTTGTATGGAAACGAGCTCCCTTTGACAGCACTGCAAAGAAACTCCATTGCTAGTGGAGGGAGCTGATGATGAGAAACCAACTCGGCAGCCTGGAGCGCGCTGGACAGTGACTCTTTGTTAAGGCTAGCTGCCGAGCCAACTCTGTCACTCTTCTGAAAGCGGCACGAGGCATGTGATTTCTTACTGGTTTGGAGAAAAACAATTTTTCCCTGTTTTTGCAAAATGCTGCTCTTATCTTTTAATGTATTCAGTGCAGTTCGACTCGCTTCCATGGTTAAGTTTTTCCATTAATTCTGGTATAAGATACAACTTCAGGAAAAATATAATGTATTTCCAATTTTTGCAATAGCCTAGCTGTTGTGGAAAAGAGAAAGTGTTGGTGGATCAAACCGCGGCTCTTGAGTAATTCTTCTCTCTGCCCGTTACTTCTAAGAAAGCAAAACAAGTTCCTTGGGGATTATTTGACTCTGGATCTGTGCTCTTTCTCTGTAGTTCTTGCTGTTGGAGACAGCTTGAAGGACTAAGAGACAAAGTGATGGCAAGTAAAAATAGATTGAGTAAGGTTTGATGTGTAAAAAAAGCCTAAACCACCTTCTCTTCCCCACTCCATAAGCTTTCCTGAGAAAGCAATGGAGGAATTTTGGTTTTGTTTTCCCTTGTAGAAATGCTGAGGAGGAAGAACAGTAGTAAATGTAAACTTTTTCCCATCACCCCATTTTCCTCTTGCTTTAGGCTTTTTGCTCTGCATTATCAGCTCTATATTGCAGTGAAGTGTCTTGCAGCAGCCATTTTTTTGCTATTTCCACAGTAGTATGATAGCAGTTTTATTGTGTTGAACTTGATTTTTATAGTCATTGAAATGACTATTAAAATATAACTGTGACGTTAAGCTTACTGCTATAGAAATGCTTAGTAAAAGACACCCTCTTTGCAAAATTATGTTCGGTGCGACAGAGACCTGCTGCAATGGCAAGGGAAGAGCTTGAAGAAGTAGGGAACTGATGCATTAGGCATCTTAAGCTGGAGCTAACATGAGCACAGCATTTTTGTTAAAAACCTCATGCAGATATAACTGGTCTCCATTCTTGCTGGCTTTTGCGTAGCAGCAGTGAAAAGCTGAAAAAGGTGTTTTCATAAAGGTTGTGCTTTGTCCCGTGAAGGATGAAGGTCCTGAGGAACTGGCTCATCCACATCTGTCATCTATGACCAGTTTTCTGCTCAACCTGTACAAGAAGTGCTGCTACCAATCACTTGGGAAGCTATATGCCCTACTTCAGCATCAAATTGGAAATGTGATTGAGCATTGGTGCCTGTGCAGACTTTGACCGTAATTGGTGCTGGTTTAGCCTGGGGCAGTGGATCGGGAAGGTACTTAAGGGTTTGCCTGTGTTATGCACGTGACTCTAATATAGTCCCTTTCATAAGCTGTTTTTAAGATTGAGCTTCTTGCGTTCGGGGGTGTTTTGGCAGGACGGTTCTGAACTGCACTGCTCTGTTTGGGACCTTCTCCTAAGGCTGTAGAGGATGTTGGTTGAAGTTGATGCTTCGCCCTCCCGTGCTTGGTCACACACTGCTGCCTTCGCTGCTCCGCCACTGCTGGTTTTCCCCAATGGCTCTGAGTTATTTATGGAGTCGTTGCAGAAAAAACCACGGAGGTTTTGAGCAAGCTGAGCTCCTCGGTGCTGTTGGTGGAGGGTGTCTGCACTGGTGCGAGGGAAGGGGCAGGGACGTGCAGCTGGAGGCACATCAGCCAGGAGTGGGTGTGGAGCTGCGGCCCTGCCAGCTTTGATCACTTATCTCTTGGGGAACCTCTGTCTGATGATACGGCCTGACGTTGACTCATGACCATTTCATACACACTTGATCCTCTGCCAGCATTGACCGTAAGCTGAGCTAGTTCCTCCTCCACTCCAGCTTTTAACTCTTTTCCTTCCTTCCTTCTCATGCCCAGTAGATACCTTGATGCATTTTATGCATAGTAATATTGAAGGTTTTGCAGATTTTTGCAAAGATTTCAGGTAGAGGCTGTTTTGAATTTCAGTTAGTTAAAAGCGCAGAAGTCCTTTCTTCAGATACACGATGGTAACCATAGTGCGTGCTCAAACGCTGTCTTTGCCTTCTTTGAGGACATTGCCTGTAGGCCCACCATAGCGAGAGCTGAGTTATCACTTCTTAGTGTCCCCCAGTGAAATGTAGGAAATTCAAGGGAGCATCAAAACTCACTTACTTTGTGATTCTGTGTTACCAGAAGACAGATGCCAAGACATCTGCCTCTAGATAATGTTTTCTGTTTGTCTAAATCAGCATCTTGCTTTTTCTACAAAAGCCAGTGTTAAGAGCTCAGCGTGGTGTGATTACTTCTTACATACAGTGTGTTTCAGTTAATGGACTTTTTAATATTAAAAATTGATTTGGATGTTCTTGATTGTGCGTCTTGTTAGCTATGCATTATGGCACATTATTAATGCTGTTATAGTCAATAATGATATCTTCTTTTTTTCTTTTTTTTAACACTGGTTTCAGCTTTATACCTGAGGGTACTTGGTGGTGAAGTACTCTGAATACAGATTAAGTAGCAAGAAGGAGGAGGGAGAAAGCTGTTAAGAGAGTGAGTTGGCTTACTTCGTTAGCTCCCTAAAAAGAAAGTATCTGGCTTAAAAGGGGGGAGGAGGAAAAGCAAGAACCTGAACTTGGTTCTTGGAAATCTTGCATAGGTCTAGAACTCTGTATTTATTTGTTTTTTAATTAGCGCAGAAAGGACAAGTGTGCATCTTGTTCTGTCCTACTTGAGCTCTGCCTGGAGGATTCAGCAACAGTGTGGTTACACTTCTGCAAGGCAACATGACTGAAGTTTGGGGATTGCTCTGGATTTTTGAAGTTTCCACAGCTTATTGATTCATGTTGGGTAGCGATAAGACACCAGATGTGTTGCAAAACATATTGCTCCCCTGTGTTGCCATCTGTTACAAAACGTGACGTGTCTAGTTATGTTTATAGAGGCCTGGGTGGCCCTTTGCTTTTTCTAAGCTCTGCTGAACAAACAGTTGGTGCCGCACCTGTGCTTAGGTTCTCCTCTAAATGCAGAATTTATTCCTGTGTACATTTACTAGTTTCCTCTTGAGAGTTTTGTCCTCACTTTGGAAGAGGGAAGGCATTGCAGAGATTTCAGTTTGAGGAGTGCCGGAGTACAGGTTCAGGATTTTCTCGCCCTTGCCAGATGTCCTGTGTAGCTCATGGAGGAGAGGCAGTGGTGCTGGGCTTGTGTGGGAATACAGTTTCCAGATGAACCATGGTGTGTTTCAGGAATTTGTTGCTCATGTGGAGGAGTGAAGAAAGGAATGGTCTCCCCTTTATAAGGGGAAATAAGAATAAATCCTTACTATCCACTTAAACTTGCTGGATTTAGTCTGGTCCTGCTGGAGAGATACCTGTGAATAAGATACAGTGCGTTACTGGGGAGGAGGAACCACGAGCTGTATTTTCTTCCTTAGCCTGGTGGTAACTGCTCAGGTCTAAGAGTTTTTTCAGGCTACTCTTCTTTTAGGAAATTCATCTTTTGTGAATGTTTGGATGACAGAATAACAAGAATATTGAGAAAGAACTGTGAACCAAGCTTGATGAGACCAGGAATGACGAAACGCAAGGTGACTTCAGTAAGGCAGGAAGACCTACCCTTGGTTAATACACACATGAAATAAGTCTTTAACAAACCTTAGGTGCAACTCCTGACTTATACACTTCTTTTTGATTCTTCCTTCTCCATTAACCTCAGCTGTAAAAATTGGAAACTTGTCTGGGTAAGTAACAGAGGGCTAAGGAGTCTCCCTAATACTGAAAGCAACCACTTTCCTTTCAGAGAAAACAGGAGGAAAACCTTCACGTTTCTTTTATTTTTAATACTAGAGGATTTGCAAGAGACTTTGCTTTCACCTCTGCAATTTCAGTCTGCTTTTATGGAAAAAGCGTAAGTACGATTTTGGGATTTTTTTTTTTTTAAAGACAGTGTAGAATAAAGCTGATAATGTGTTAAATGTAGTTTGCTTTCTCTTAGGAGTGTGGAATGATTAATACAGCCCTTAATGCAAAGTAATTCCAAGGAGTATTACTCTAACATTTTTATGGTATCTTAAGATATGTCAGCTTTCATGCAGTCAAGAGAAAAGCTTTTTCAGGACATATTGATGTTACCTTTGTTTGCTTTTTCCTTCCCCCCCATCACCTCTCTCTAATTCTTCAACTGTTGCACTCCTCATTTTTCTAATGCGTGCAGATTAATGAGTGCAGTTCAGTAGAGGTGTTTGTTTTGCATTCTTCAGCAGTAAATGGGTTTTTAGTGCAATTACTGTAATGCCCTATTCATTGTTCCTTTCTTTATCAACTCCTAGAGTTGAAAAAATTACTCTTTCTATGCCCACACTAATCCTTTGCTTTTGGCACTTCAGTACTTTTGTGTAGATGTGCTTTGTGGTTGTGGTGGGAGGAGGAGGGGAGCAGGGAGAGCCTTTACCCAGAGAGTTCCTTGGCTGAAAGCACAGCTGATGTGGAAGAATATCTTCGGTGGTGCTGAAACCTTCTGTCCTGCAGCATGGGAGGGAAGGGTGGCTTCAGGATGGTTTTGTCACTGTGGCTTTGTGTTTTCTCTTTTGCCATCCTAGTTCTGCTCATTACATCTCACAGCTGAAACCCAAAGCTCACTGATAGATTTGCTGGATGCTCCTCAGCCTTCATGTCAGCTACACTATCGCGACTGACTGATAGACGTACTATATCTGTATGCTGCTGGCCTTGTTCAACGTAGATCTCAAGAGCCACAACGGTTCTTTATGCATCAGCAGCACGTCCCCTAAAATTACTAGGTGTTTTCCCTGCCATGAACAGTTTTGGTTTACCTCAGTTTTTATAAGCAGGTTAGATATAAGACTGCACCTGAAATGGTCTGTTTGGAAGCTGGTGCAATTGTACCCATAACATGGTTGTCAGGGAAATATGGTCTATAGGTGTGATTTTGCAAATACAGTAGGCTCCCCACAGCTCTAGATTAAATCAGTCATAGTTAATGATGCTTAGAACTGGAAAATAAAGCTCTTTATTTCTTTGTCTACAACTTTGAGAAAATGTTATGGTCATTCCTTTTTGCAGGCTAACCTTATAATTAGAAAACGTTGGTCAGATGCAGGTGTCTGGGAGGGGCATATCTTGTGCCAGAACCATAAGAGAGCAACTGCTCCCTTTATCTTCTCAAGCTAACTCTTATATTCCTTCTGAGGAAAGGCAGCATGTTTGTAGCTCAGGAAGCAGCATCTTTCCTGAGCTGCATTGACTTTGGTATCTCTTCTGCAGTGTTTCTTAAGTTACCTCTATGACAGATGTATCCCTTAAGGAGAAAACGCATTATAAATAGTATTCTTCTAAATGATAAGGAATGAGAGTATTTGGTTGCAATAGAGAAGCTCAGCTGTGCCTCTTCAGTTGAAATTTATTAGGAAAAAGAAAATTAATCTGTGCATGGATGAAGAGCATCGGGATGCTTGTTAGTGTGAACCATGAGGTTGACTTGCACTGGCTAGGTCTTAGTCATAAATCTTATGATGCTTGAGTTACCATACTCCGTATCTTGCTTGTGCATTGTAGCAAAGGTTTTTCTAACTTAAGAGGCTGCGTAACTCCTTTGCCAAAACAGTGAGCCTTGATTCTTGGTTCAAGCATGATGGGGAGGCCTGACGTTAGCTGGTGTAAATATTCCTAATGCTTCATTTAGCTTAGAGCTCTCTGAACTGAAAATCTGTCACGCTGAGAACTGGATTTTCAAAATTAAGCAAAACTTATTTCAGTTAAAAAAAAATAAAAAATTTGGAAGTTAAACTTCAGGCTTTTAAATATTTTAAATGGTGACTCAGAATACAGTTGATCAGACAAAATATAAGCAGATCAGTTTCATGCTTTATTTCTCTGAATTTTGTCTTTTCCTTTAATTAAAGCCTTGTTGTTTGCTCCAATCAAACATTTTATCTGTCATAACATCTTTTGATGTCACTCTACATAAAGTACCCTGAGAGAGAGTTATCTGCTAGCTTACATAGGAGTGTGAAGTGTAGTTCAAGCCTTGTTTTGTAATCACAGGGGTGGAATGCACTTTGTAGTTATTTTGGTTGTTTGCTTCATGATCTGTCAATGCTGCTGCAAGCCAGAAATGTAATTTTCTTTTTTAGATGTATTTTTCACACATATATTTTTAAGGATAAATCTTCCCTCCGTGGCCATTGCTCCTCACTCACTTCAGGTCAGTGGAAGCTGTCGTGGGCAGTAATTACCACTTGATGGCTGTTTGTCATCTTCTCTTAAAGGAATTGGTCATTTTAGTGAAGCTCTTGTTAACGTGACCCTCCTTGTTATGACAGACACCAGTTAGCACTCTTGGATATAAATTTTCATGTCTTTTATTCATAGCTGCCTTTGATCCGTAGTGTTATTCCATTTAAATGCTTGAGAAATGCTTAGCTAAAGTGTGAATTGAGTACAAGACTGTTTTTAATCTGTCATAATGCGAATTTTTACTGATGGGGATGTCTGGTACAAGGCAGCAAGATTGCTCGTTGGGGTCCTGAAGGTGGAAGACTCAAGTTGGATTCATTTTTGAACGTGTTGAGCACCCGTGGGTCCTCACGACTCTAGTGACAGCTGTGAGCATTGAAGAGATCTAAGTAAATAGCCAGAGGGTGGAATTCGGTGTTGAACTCGAACCACACAAGTTTAGAGGAGTTAGTATGGACTGTGTAACTTTTGTCTTTCCTGGTATATGCAAAAACCGAACCGAAAACATTTCGATGAGCGTTATCGAGTAGACTGTCCCATGTGCCGTGTATTCACTATTGTTAACGTCCCTCTGCTCGGAGCAGTTTGAAATGTTAACTTTTGTTAATGTGTTTTTCACAGAACCCTCTTCTGCAGAATAGCAATTATGGCTTTGAAATATTCTGCGCCAGATACCTAAGGGTGAGGGTTTATCTCTCTTTAATAATGAAAAAGTTAACAAAAACATTAAAACAGGAATAGCTAGCTTGGCTTGTTTTGATGTCAATAAAATTATATTACTTTCTAAAGTCTTCATTTAAATACTGTTGATATTAGTCTCTGTGATACACTTGACTTTTATTATTTTTACCCTGAAGTGTCCTCTCCTCTATTTATAATCTTACACTGTGTGGTATGTTTTCTCTTCCAAATTACTTTTTCATTTTTTTTTTTTTCATTTTGGCACTCAGATATATTTATTTACTACTTAACTCTAAAGTCTGTAGTCTGTCAAGCAAGAGGAGTACCGCAGAGAAAAGGATCAAGGCAACCATCATGTATTCGTTGTTAGCATTGCAAGTTGGAATTCGATAAATTCTGGGGAGAATAAGTAGTAACTCCTGGAGGTTGAAAATGAAGTCATGGCCACAATTGGAGGTAGTGCTGGGCACTGTGCCCCGTCCTCGTGGTGGGATTAGACCTTCTCACATGCCCACTTGGATGATTCCTGCTTATGCACTTGGGGCTAAACCGATTATCAGATTTGGGGTCGAGAGAGTATTTTTCTCCAGTTACCAGTTCTTACAGATGTAATTCGTGTTGTTGATCTTCTGTGTAATATGGGCTCTAGCCTGCTTCTTAGGAGCATTTGGGAATAGGAGAAAATTGGGCAGGTAAGTGAGGGTGCTTCCTGGGTCCAATGTCTCATTGCCTTTATAACTGCGGCTTTTGGCCTTTTGCTGTAGGTGTTAAGTTTGAGGGGTTTTTTGAAGTGCTTTGTGACCTGTAATGAGTATGGCACATGTTGTTCATGTCCTGTGAACTCTTTTGGTCTGAACATCTGTGAAGATTTCCTGCAAGGAGGGGAGTTACATGTAAATTACCCAGGTCTTTCTGTTCTGATACTAGTATCCGAGATTCCTGCTGGAGCACTCCTGACCAGTGCTGCACACCAACCCTGTCCCTGGAAGTCATGTAGAAAGAAAAGCGAGTGGTTATCTGAGGGGTGGTAGAAAAATTTAAGGCAACTATCACATTCCAAAAATGCTTTCGCTCCCCAAAGAGTTATGACAAATAGTAAGAAATTCTGATTCTCAGATATTTTGAAAAACCTATCCTTCAACACTGTATTCTGGAAGCTGTCAGTGTGAAGAGGAGGTCTATGCTCAAAGCAGCACAGCCCTTTAGGTACTGGAAATGCGAAAATGAGAAGTACATAGCACCTCACGGTGAAGGAGGAAGACTACTTTTGCCATTTCATTAGTTGTTAAGAATAGTGTATAAAATGCCTTTAAACTTGGTAACCGCGTAGGAGGGATGAACTGGAGTTGCAGAACCATGCAGAAAGTTCTGTGGGTCCACCTTGACTATAGTTCATGAACTTCAGTCTTGAGTTCAGTCTTGAGACACACTGGAGTTTGCTGCCTTTGGTCATGAGGACCCTACTTGGTATTGGAAGACTTTTTTTTTTTTTACAGAGAGTTTGCTCCATATGAAATGTAATAGATCTAGCTTTAGGAGTCATAACTGTTTCGTTTTTCATATTACTAATATTTTTCTTCCAACTAAACCTAGTTTGCAGCATTACTTGTCAGATAAATTTCTGGATGTTGCTAATCTCAGTGCTCGCAGTTCCCAGATTTTCTTTTGGGAAGGGTAGGGAGGAGTGGTCTTTGAATTTCTTTTTTTGGTTGTAGTTTATTATCTTCTGAAGATGGCAGTTCTCAAAAATTCTGCTTTCTTACCACAGTTCTTCCTCCCCCGCCGTGTTTTCTATTTATTGGTTATGATGTTGTTTCATTGGTGAGTGGGGTAATGCATCTTTTCTGTTTGAATTATCTCTAGTAGTATATACCTTGCTACTGTTTTTTTCAAAGCAAACCAATTTTTGTTCTCTCCAAAGTTATTCCCTGGCCAGGAGTGAAGTCTGACTGAGCGCGGGCAGCCTGAGGGTCAGTGGCAGTGAGGCAGGAGCCGCTTCCAGCGCTTTCTTCCAGTCTTTATTTTTTGCAGTTGACTTCATCACTGGCTGAAGGTGTCCATCCAGTGCTCCTTCAAGGAAGATAAATGTGGGTGGGCACGGGTGGAGGCTGACCACTGGTCTGGGGGCCAGTGACGAGCAGACCCTCCTCCAAGGGTTGAGCTGGAACTCGGGACCTATGATGAAGTCGCTTTCGGAATACACACAGCTGTGAGGTTTGTTATTTAGGTGCATCTAAACAAATCTGAGAGTTTTCTCTTGGTGCAGAACCCTTTCTGCCCTGCTTCAGTTCAGGTCTGCAGTATTGACACCACCTGTGTGTAACATGAGGGTCCTTCGTAGTTCTCTTGAACGTTGTGCCTCTTGCTGCTTCTACTGAATGGTAGGACTCTTTTTCTGAATTCAGCACTGGAAAGGGAAATGGTTTTCAGTTTATTGTCACTCCTCACCCTGCTTGTGACGGGAGCCACTCAGAAATATTTGTGAAAACAAATGCATTTGGTGAATTTGCAGGTTGTGGATGCTGTCGGGTCTTGCTAATGGGTAAAATATAACTTGATAATAATACTATAAAATGGCGGATACGACTGGTCTCTCCCATGAATACAGTGGGTTGATGCAGTTACTGCTGGCACTCGGGAATTCTGAAATCATGTTGTTTTTAAATATAATATGCATGCAGGAAATTAATGAAATGACTGAGAAATTCTTTAATATTAGTGGTGGTAATCTGGGTTTTCTAAAGACACTTTGTAGGTTTTCTCTGTGTTAAGCTGACAGTGGGAGACAGTGCAGTTCATTACAGAACTGCATAAAATTGACACAGTGCTGGAAGACAGGCGAGTACAACAAAAAAATTAATTGAATGTGTTGCTATGAAGAAGCATTATAAACAGAGTGAGGGACTGTCTTTAGAAAGTGGACTTTTGGCTTTTTGAGTTTTTTTACAAGGGGAAATAATGGATTAAAGGACTTGGCCAAATTTTTACAGTTTTGGTTGGTTGGTTGTGTTTTTGTTTGTTTGGTTTTTTTTTTTACAAAATGCTTTACAAAAAGGTTAAGAATGGCAACAATGAATAATGAAAACAATTATGTGGAGAAACAAAAATCCTGGAAGTTATGTTTTCTTGCATGTGCTAATAGCAGTGTTTCCTCTGTCCAGCTCTCTACAACTACGATGCGAGGGGACCAGATGAACTTTCCTTACAAATAGGCGACACTGTACACATATTAGAAACGTATGAAGGTAAGCTGGCAAAAATTGCATTTAAAAACATTGTTTCTACAATTGTATTACTTTCCTGTTTGTGACGTTACCTTCTTCTGTTATCAGGTGATGAATTACTTTCTCGCTAAAGGACAAAACACATTATTTCTAATGAACACAGAATTAACCAATGCTAGATGTGAATGAGGATGCATGTGGTTGATAACCTGGTGAATAACCATTTCCTTTTCTATGGAAGATGGATGTTCGCAAAGCTTTATTAGTATGGATTAATTGTAGCATCTACCCTGCGTTAGAGAAATGATAGATGCTTTTTGGATACCCTGGCGTAATGCAAAAGAGCCTGCTGCTAAAAGAAGTTTAATCTGTATTTGAAAGTCACCTGGGTCCTAAATTATTTAGGTTTCTCTTATAAGATGGGTACATGTGTTACAGTGCCATAGACTGATTTCAGGCTTTTCAGATGCTTTGCTTGTTTTGATATGAACCCGTAGAAACATTGCATGTACCAAAATCTTTCCTTCTTGATCCATGTAAAAGGGAATTTGAATGCTGAGTTTGATAATCAGTAGAATGTGAAAATTGTTGTAACACTTTTCAGCTCTTGCTTGATCCAGTGCTGAGCCAGGCAAAACACAGCTCTTTCATTATATCCTTGACTTGAAATTTTATGGCATGCAGCAGTTTGGAAAGGTATAAGTAACATACAACTAAACTGTGTTTGTTTAAAATATCGTAACACTTTTTGTCTTGTGGAAATGTGACTTACTTTAATATATTGATTTATTTGTTTCTCTAGACATTGATCTTTTAGTACATCTGTGTGATAAATTTCTTTTAGATATTGGCTTAATAGGATTTTTTTATTGTTATATTTACTGAAACAAACAATGCTTTTTCAACAAAAGTAACAAGCTGTAGTCATCACTATGCAAATGAATTTTCTCATTGTTCCTAGGCTGGTGTTTTCTTACAGAGTTCAGCTTGCCACTGCAATGCCAAGTTTGAGTCTAAGCAAAGTAATCTTTCCATTATCTGACGTTATGTGCTTTAATGAAAATCTAATAAAGCAAAAATTTTAAATGCAAATTGAATGGTTTAGTATTGTGCAGCTTTGTACTTTTATATATAAATAGATTTATTTAGTGAATGTGGGAGAAGCTCTGAATCCTGAATAGGGTACGTGAAACCATATTAAACGATGACTCCTGCCAACTAAGTGGGACAGTGGAAATGACTCACTTTTCCCCTAGACTTGAGTAATAGAAAGACCTTCACACTCTCATGGTTGTTAGGCTTCAAGCACATGGGATGAGAGTTCATGTTAAAAGAAATGCAAATAAGTTAATGTTCTTCCAAACATCTTATACAATGATTACTCATTATGTACCTGCTGTGATGGGAAATTAGATGCCATAATTCTTATCTCTCTTGTTCACAGAGCTGCCATTATTAGGTAATTTGAGCTTTTTGATCTCCAAGTTTCTCTACACAAAATTTGTGTAGATTGTGCCCCAGGAGGTTTTGTACCACATGCAGGAATGTCCAGGTGTGCGCCTGGGAACTTCCCTGTTGCAGACAATTTTATTTTTCAGTTAGAAAACTTCCTCTCACTCCTTCTAACGTGAGCCTTCCAGGAAAAGCCAAACAGTAAAGCCATATGACTTCATAAATATCCTTAATCTTGCAGGAGAGAAGGATTGCATTTCATAGCAGATATCCCAAAGCAAGTATTTGCCACGTTCTGAATTAGTATTTGCCAGATTTTTATTGTCTTAATTCTGTTTCTTTATGTTATTTGGTGGAATGGGTGAACAGAACATACGATCAAGAAATGTGGCTTATTAAGGCGAATAGCTATTAAATGTAACAGTAAATAAGCTCCAAAACCAAGCTTTCATGTTTGAACAGTAGTTAATTTCTAGCGCTGCTGTGGGGAGGGAGTTAGGGTTCCCAAATAAGTGTTTTCAGATAAGTTATTCCTGATACTGTGGCAAAATTAAGTTGCTGGTTGCAGGTTTTCTGTTGTTGCTTTCTTTGTGTTTGTTTTTGTTGCTGTTGTTTTTGTTTTGCCTTTTTTTTTTTTTGAATGCAGCAAATACCTTATTTGGGTAACTGTGTAGTAAATAGATGCATCATTCAAGAGAAACAGCAGCAAATTTTTGAGTGTATTTTGCAGCTTTAACAGAGACAAAAGTATTTCGTTGGTCCCTTTTCTTAGTTGGTCATATAAGTGGGTGCATGTTCCAGCCATTATATCCCATAATATTTGTTAAGGGTGGGGCTAGAAACCCTGTAACACATCAGTAAGCCACTTAAAAGCCCTGGTCACTGTAGAAAAATGTTTCTGGCATCAGTCTGTCTTCCTCTCTCTGGTATTTTGTCTGAAACCAAATTGGCCCTGAATAGAGGAAGGAGGATCTGGAGCTCTGTGCTGAGTGCTCCAGGGAAGTGTTTGACATCAGGTATTTGCCCTCTCTGCCCTCAGGCTTTGGGTTTTTCAATTCCCCCCCCACCATGGTCCACAAAACTACACTGCTCAGGTTACAAAATCAAGAACTAAAATTAGGCAGGATGACAACATAGGTTGCATGTTGCTCCTAATGCAAGGTGCATTAGGAGACCTTCTTGATGACAGTTACAAGCACATGTGCTCACGCATCCCTCTACCCCTGCTTTTTCAGTGTGGACTAGATATTGCTCACCTAAAGCAGTGGCTATACTATAGTTATTTTTCCCTTGTCCAGTGTCTGACAACATACTATATTTATCGTGCATTGATGAAAAATCACAGTTTTGTGACCTTGATTTCTTTAATTCATGTTTGTGAGGGAGTTGGTTGTTTTTGTAGTGCCTGTCTGTGTGTGGAGGAGGGCTGCTAGGAACGAAGAAACTGAATAGTCCTTATGTTTTGGGTAGTTGATTAGAGATGACTTCATATATTCAAATGACATTGCCCTCATGCAGGCATGTTCATGGCAAGACTCAGCGCCTCCAGCTGAATCAGTGAGAGTCAGCTGTCTGAAAATTGGGCTCCCCGCTGCGTAGCTACAGGCTGGATCCCCAGCAAGAACTTCATTTAGGTGGTGGCTGCCACCGAAGAGGCTGGTTGGACTTGCCTGGCTGCATTAGGACCTCTGCAATGAGCAGGAGTGCAACCCGTTCTCCAAGGCAGATTTTGGCTGCTTTCTTATCCACAATCTCTTGTAGCTCTTGCTGCAAAGCTTCAGAAAGCAGAGGTTCAGTGGCAAGGAGCTTGCTTTGCTACATGGCTTTTTAATCTGCAGGTGCAGTGCGATGTCCTGAGTCAGACAGCACAGGAGATGGGAGAAGCGAGGTGGCAGAGATAATATGGCTATGTGTTCTTTAGTTTGTACAGTGCATTTGATCGGAGTTATGGTGCTTATCAGTTTAGACTGCAGAACTTCAAAATGTTGGTTTATTCATATAAAACTGAGGGAATTTAGTTCTTTAACAGGACTGAAATCTGTGTATGTCTGTGCACAGATTTCAGCCAGTGGAGTAAGCACTAGCAGAAATGCTTTGCTGCCTTTGCACCTGAGCCAGAAACTCTGCATGGTTGTTTCAGCAACAGTTTTTGTTGGTATTCCTCTGAAAGCAATGGAAATAAGAGATGTGAGGCCATTGCAGCCTCTGTAGGGAAGTGAACTGTGATAGTTGTAGACACCAGATGAAAGAAGAGAGCACTAACCATCCCCAAGTGATCACAGAGGATAGGCTCCTGATGCAGTGTGACGATGATGAATGGTTTTACCTTTTGCTACTGGAGAGCAGACTGAAAAATCCTGTGTGCTTGAGACTTTAATTTGTATTTCTAGTCCCAGAGTGTAGATAATGAATATACCAGCATGTGTTGTCTTTCTTGAACTTTTTTCTTGCCCTGGTTGTTGTTATCAGGAGTGGGACTGTAGTTTTTTTCCCATGTCTGCTTTGTGACACACACCCCCCCCCTCCATCCATGTTGGTCTCTGGAGAGGGATGCTTTGCTGTACTGAACCCCTGCTTGTGGGACTGGAGGGGGTGGCATTGCCCCCAGGCTCAGGCTTCTAAAAACTGCAGAGGGTGTCTCTTATCACCTGGGGGGTTCCCTGGGTTGCTGAGCAGGAAGGAGGGAGCGAGCGAGCCGTGGCACAGACAAGCTGAAATATAAAATAGCCCCAGTGCAAGCATACAAACAAGCTAGTGCTGGATTGGGGGCAATACGCACGGATCTCATCCGCTTTCTTTGGCAAAGTATCTTCCATGAGGCAAAACAACTGTAGTTTGTAGGGCTTTGTTTTTGCTTTGCTTATCCAGTTGCACTGAAGTGGGATGTCTGGAGAAACACTAAAAGCTGTAATGGTGATTGCTTGCAGATGTGTCGTGAACTGGGGGCACAATAAATGAGAGAGTTTTCCAGGCATGGCCACCTGCCTAGGAGCATGGCACAGGCTGAAAAATCGTGATGCGTCCGGGCTGCTGCAGGGTGGGTGTTTGCTGCCTGGTGCTCAATTAGGGCTGTAGGGCTCCTTGCTTTTATATTTCGATGTGTGAATCCTAAATCCCAAAGTATGCTTGTTTTCCGCTGAGATGAGAAGTGGCTGATCTGCATTTGGAAACTTGCGTTTGTGGCACTCAAATGGGTTTTAAAGTCAAACTAGTAGAACAGTACATTTTTGTGAAGTTAATGCTCTTAAGCTGGTTTTGTTTATGTTGGTAAATTAGTACTTAAAATTAAATGAATGACAATTAAACACATCCTGTAAAATGCCATCTCTGTCATGTAGTCTTTTCCATCAGTTTGATCGTCATCACTCTGATTTTTATAGCTTCCAAGAAGACTTGTTTTAGCCAGGATATTAATCCTGTAGAGAATTTAAATTCAGGTGGGGTATGCATGTCTGTTGGCGGGGGTGAAGCATGATCAGAAACCATGTTGAGGTGCTGTTGAGCTGAGAAGGAACAGCCGGTAGGTGACATTTATGAACTTTTTAATGCTCTTTTCCTTTTTTCCTTCTAGGTTGGTACAGAGGTTACACACTACGAAAAAAATCCAAGAAGGTAAGCGTTGCCAGAGCGGAGTGCTGATTTTTTTTCTTGGACAGAGATGTGTTATGGCATTGGGTGCACTGTTATAACAGAGATCTCAGGCACATGTTAGGGTACTGCATGGGAGCGATTCACTGTGTGTCCATTGATCTCTAATGCTGGTGTGTAGTCTCAACCTCTGGTAAATGTGAATTTTTCAAGTTAACGGAAACTTTTTTTAGCAAGGCCTAAAAGCTGAGTCGCATCTCTCTCTCTTTCTCTCTCTCTCTTTTGTCTTCTCCAATTTACGGGTATATATATGTACAGTCACTATAGAGGGCTTAATGTGCATCAGCTTGTTTTCTGGAGTAACTGGTGTACCAGAGCCTTTGCCTCAATAAAAAGTTCAGAACTTTATGTTCTAGTTGATCTGTTTAGAGGCTGACACTTTGCTTCACTGTCTGTTAAATAATGTATTACTCGTAAAACGCAATTGCATCTTGGAAAGTGATATGGAGATGTACATTGTGATTTTCAGTTGTTCTCTGCAAGAGGGGGAGTAATCTTCTGCAGTGTAATTTTGCCTAGTTGTTAGGCTTTCAGTGTGCATAAAGGGCTGCTGTTTATAGCAGCCTTTCTGAAATAAAAAGAAAGGAAACAGCACAAATACTGGTTGTAACATTGTGTTTTATATTTTGAGCGTTTTACTTTATAGTAGTAATTAACCAGAATTAAACGACTTCTGGTTTTGCTTCTTTTTTCACTTAAGTAAAACACTTAAAATGTAATGTTTGCCAACAGAGGTACATTTTGAGTTGCGTCTGCATGTCTAAAAGTACAGAGTGGAGCTGTGTGGTTCATCCCACCCATTTCCAAACCAGGCCTGTTCTGTGGTTTTTCTATTCTGATATTTTCTTTTTTTGGAAATACACTAAATTTCTTGCGAACTGTATTTCACAAACATGCCTTGTGCAGCCTAAGAGGCAATTAGGCATTCTTGGCTTAAATTAATTCCACGTGTTGCTGCATTTGTCTAAGTGCCCCTAATGTAGGGGGGGGAGGGGACGGCCTTTTTTTTTTTTGTTACTGGGATGAAAAGACACCTCCCCTGCTGCCTCCCCCCCTCTCCAGTTTCTGTAGCTTTCTGTGAATTTCTTTTTTTTTGCATTCCCAGATGATGATAAAACTGTACTACTACCTCAGAGAGTGAGGTGGAGAAACATACTTTCTCAGCTTGACTTGAATTATTTTTTAATATGAGCTCACACTGTTTTGAAAATATTATAGTATTTCTGGAATCTCGAGATTATTAGGAATTAGAGATTAGAAAATTTTGTCTGGAAAGCAGCACTGGTCTTCTGCAGCGCTGTCTGTTGAAGAGGCTTTTGGCTTGTAGCGCTAAGGATAGGTTGGTGGTAGAAGATAGTAAGTTATATAGTGTGTGTACTATGGGTTGTGATGCAGGATGCCTGTGTTCTGTGTGTGCAAGTGCGCATTTATTTCACAGCAAGGCACCCCAGTATACTGCCTGTTCTCACGCGGTGTTTATTTTAACTGGAAGGCTGGAAACACTGGCAAAACCACTTTGGGAACAGCAACATCTTATAGCAGGGTGTAAGAAAGCTTGGTTAGACACGAGAAGAAGCAAGCAGTGGACCTGGATTACAGGCAAAACATCATTTTGGAGTAGATCTATTTAAAATCATCTGTCTTTCGTGCTTTCAAAAGCAAGTCTGTTTTAATACGGAGCTGTATATAATCATCCAAGGATGTGGAGAATCGTGGCAAACTGTGCCTTAAACTGGGGGAGGAAACACCCCTTTGTGGGGCCACTGGTGACAGGGTATCACTGCTGTTTCCTTTTGATACTGTGAAGGTAAGCTTAAAAACACTGAGCCTGTAGTTGCTAAGGTTACAATAACACCTTCTTGAAAGGACATGCCATACAAAATGTAAATGTACATTAAAAAGAAAACAAAATGCCACAACACAACCGTTCTGATGCTTAAGAGGATGTGAATGGCTCTGCAGACCCAGCAATGTGTCTTGGCATATTTTTAGGTAATAGATAAAATGTTATATGCAACTGGCTATTTAAAACTTTTTTTTTTTCCCCTCTCCTTCCCTCTCAAAGGGCATATTTCCTGTCTCATATATACATCTTAAGGAAGCAATAGTTGAAGGCAAAGGGTAAGTTTGGTTTGAAAATAATGAAAATGCATTTTCCTATTTGTATCTACATAATTTTGGTGTATTATCAGATAAGTTACACTCATTTCCAGTTAGTTAAGGAGCTGATGATGAAAATGTATGTTTCTTTTTAAAATATTTTAAATTGGTAACTCATCTCGGGTTCGAAGGTGCTGTCATCAGCAGTGCTTCTGGCTAGTACTGTCCTTAGCTGCATCGTCCTATAATTGAACTAAAGCATAACCTTCTCTGTATTAATGGAAATGTTTCAGAAGAATTAATAATTTACCATTTTTCTTTATAACTTTTATTACTCTCTTGACCAATAATTACCTAGATTAAATTCCTCCGCTCCCTGCCCCCTGCTTTAGTTCTAATTTCAGTTTTCCCAGCTTCTCTTATTTTCCAGCCCTTGAGTCTTATGGCTTCTGCCTGGTATATTAAAAGAGGTTTTTGATATGAGATACCTTTCTTTTATGCAGGTAAAATTTAAGTCCCTCTTCAATAAATCGTGTAGGCTGGACTCCTTGCTGAAAGCCATTATCCAGGCATCATTTTCTGCCTTACCGAGAAGTTCTGTCAAATTGTTCATTTTGTGATTCTCCTGCTCCCTTGCCTGATGTGTGTGACGCTAAATAGTTTGGGCATGTTTGATTTAACAGCTGTTAAAAGTTCAGATCTTTATATATAAAATGAGCATTGCTGGAATTGATACAAAAGTGTAGTTAAAAAATGGGGGGAAAAACTAACCCCAAACCCCAGAAAAAAATGTGGACTGAAATTCATAAATAATTAGCCAGGTATGGAATGGAGTGAAACAGGATTAAAATATTTTATTCCTTTGTGCCTGATTTATTTTTATACACTGTTAAATATGTAAATGATAAAACTACTAATCATGAGATTGCTGCATAATGACATCTTTCTTGCTGATTACAAAACTGCCTTTAAGTACCCTGCTTCTGAAATATTAAAAGATCTATCTGTTGTTTCTTTCTTTCGTGGCACATAATTTTAAAACAAGTCATACAGAAACGTAATGGTAATGGCTTGCATGCTTAATTTTTCTTTGCAAGACCAATATTTTGAAAAAAAAAATATTATGCGTTAGTGTCACAGCATTGTAGGTTGTGCATATCTGGCTTTCATCTTGATTGCTTCTTGTGAAATTAGTATCTCAATAACAAATGGTATGGTGAGTTATGTATCGATATCGTAATCTTTTGAGTATAGAGATAAGGAGGGGGTTGGAAAGCGCGAGCTCAGTTGCATAGTCTCAGCCCACCGAGGTACCCTTTACGTCACGTGGCTGTGTTAGTGTACGCCACTTCTCCTGTATCTGATAATATATTCTTTTTTAACTTATAAATTTATAAGCGATGTTATTTTCAACCCTGTCATTATTGAATTATCTTTGGAAATGAACAGTTCCTTCTTAGGAATGATTCTGGCATTGTACCAAAAAATACTACTTAATTCAAACTGTTTTTTCTCTTCCTCTTAAGACAACATGAAACAGTTATACCCAATGAGCTCCCCTTGATTCAGGAGGTTACCACCACCCTGCGGGAATGGTCTATAATATGGCGGCAATTATATGTTGTAAGTATCAACTTAGGGAAACATTTACAATAGTATATGGTTTGTGAAAAGAGTGATGCTGTCAAAGGTAGAGTGAGAAGTATGAAGGAACTGTTAATGAAATTCCACTTCTGTTACGGTTTTTAAAGGCTACTTTTAATGCTGAAAAGCTATTTAGCATCTTCTATGTTAAGGCACAAATCTCAGTAGTGTTTCTTCTGAGTATTTTCTCAAATACTGTGTATTTCTTGTGCAGAATCAGGTTTTTACAGAGTGTTATCTTGATCTAGGAATAAATTGTTGAGCAATTATGACCCCTTTTTCATGGGGCACAATTATGCAGAATACAGTGGATTTTTAAAGTATACATTATATTTTTCCAAATCTGAAGACAACTGTGTTGAAGAAAATGGTTTTGAGGGCAATTCTTAAGGCTGTTGATCTATGTTATGAAAAAATTGAATAATTGATGTTGAATTTTTGGGTGTAAACGGAAACCTTTGAAAAATCATCAGTGTACGCCTTTTACCTCTCAGTATTCTTGTACTTGAAGTTGATTGTTCCCAATTTATCCTGACCTTAAGTTACATGCCTGATTATTTTCATGCGCTTAAGTTCCAAGCACATGAGAATATATTCTTAGAGATTTATAGTAATAAGCATTTGCATTGGTAATCTCTCAGATGGGATAACAGAAAAAATACAATAACCTTGAAACTACACAGATGAAAGTGCTTTTAAGTAAGATCTAGAGAGTGTTCAAATGTACACTTAAAAATGCAGTTCAGATGTAAAGCAACAGCATGCTGTAGGTTGTGAGGTTATCCTGGCTCAGACTTCTCATCCTCTCATGTAAGGTCACTAACAAAATAGTGTGAAAATGAAAGTGTTATATTTAAAGTAGGGTTTAATGCAGAGTGTCTGTTCCTTATAAATATGTTTGAAATATTCTATCATAAAAAGCTGTGTAATGAAGGCACTAACTGGAAATGAAGATGTTTGTGTTGACTAATGTGGTTTTTAATCACACCCATGAAAATAAAGATTAAAAATATAATATGCTGCAAGTGATGTAGTATTGCACTAGATGAGATGAAGCATATCTTATATGAAGAGAAACAGATTATATATTAAGTAGAGAGCTTTAATGTGATGTAATACTGGAGAGGTCATGTGTTGTGGAGCAAGAAAGAAGTAGACAGGCAGAAACAAACTAGGAGGCGCAGATTCTAGAGAGGGCACTGAGAACAGCTTTGCCCTTCGTTCCACTGCTGTGTGCTGCTGAGGACAGTGAGGATTACATTTTGACCATGATGTCTTTTTTTGGGATTATCCTGAATATGAAATCTGATATTGCTTTATGTCAGAGAATGCCACTTGCAGAACCACGGTGCACATATAGTAAGAAAGGAAGAATAACAAGAGGCATTGTTAGAAGTTTTCTTCCCAAGTCTTGTGTCTGTTTTTTTGTAGCAGTAACTTCTAAGAAATTACAAAATTCTCCTGGTGTGGGAATCACTTGTTCATGTTTTAGCATCTCGTTTGTCATGCATTTACTTCCATGAAGACATATGAACAGCTAAACAGTATTGCAGTGCTTTGCTAATAACTTTGAATTCAAGAGCAGGCAAGGTGTGGTGCTGCCAGTGGCCTCAATTTGGTAGCAGAAAGGGTTCCAGTCCCTATTACAGTTTTACTCTGAGGAGCAGATCACTAAATGAGTTTGTTTACAGTTTGTGTCTCAAAGATATCTCTTAGATTAATTGCGTGTGATCAGCTACCAAAAAAGCACTGGTGCACTGGGATTGCATTTTCAAGGGAGATTTGCTTTACTGATGGTAGCCAGTTTTGAACTGGTCAGTCTGCAGACTAGAGAGATACTCCATGTTGTCAATATTTGCATATCAAAAGTCACTCAATGACCACATTTATGCTTTTATTCAGTTTGTAATTTGTGTTTGAATGTTGAATAGGTATTCAGTTTCGATCTGCAGATAGCAGAGAATGTGGCATGTTCTTCATCTCACTAGTTTATGATTGCCTGCAGCATCGAAAATCATAAACTTCTTTCCCATTTGGATTTATCTGTATTTAGCTTCCAGCCGTATGTGCCTGTTGTGTCTTTCTCTGCTACATTAAAGAGCTTTTAATAACGGGTATTTTCTCTCTGTGAAGGTTCTTGCACTATAATCAAGTCAGCTTTTTGATAATCTGAACAGACTGAAGTCTTTAAGTTTCACAGTTAGATATTTTTTCCCTGAGTCTTTGAGTCATTATATTCTTTTCCTGCACCTTCTGCAGTTTTTTGTTGTCTTGTAAATATAGGGGACAATTTTATTTCTGTTATTCTGGTTGTACTCACTCAAATGAGGCCTAGGTGTAGTCTGAATGAGGTAGCTATGCATAGCCTGAATAGTTTATTGATGTAGGGTGTTCAGAAAGATGTATTCTTTTTAAGAGTGTCTTGAACTAATGGCTTAGATTTTGAGGGTTATGAAGACAGTAAGAGAGACTGCTTCTGGGTAAGATCAAAGCATTCAGGGCCTCTGCATTGTCTCAATAAAAATAGAAAGGCCATTGTTCCGCAACTTCAGTTTTGCATGGTATTGTTTGCACTAAAAATTGTTGTGTATATGCACTGTCCACAGTTTAAACCAACATGTCAGATTCTGTTTTGAGGTTAAAGATTTAATCTTTTCTCTCTACATGCATATGTGTGTAGAAAACACTCTGGAAAAGAGGTTTCTTCCATTGTAAATCTGGAATTTTATCTTCCTGTGTCCTAGCTTAGCTGAAAGTTGCCAAGAAAAGTTGTGTATGCTGCTGGCGCTATTTAGTAGCCATAATTCCAGCCTTCATAAACAATTAGGGTATTTAACTTCCCAAAAGGTTTAGTGCTTTCCTGTTTTTTTCACTTCAGGTGTTATCTGTGGTCTCATAAGATACTGATGCACTCAGCTTTGCACAGTGTTGAACTGTAAAGTGTTATTCTGAAGGTTTAACTGGAGGGAGGGGAGGAAGGATTCTGTAACATGTTGTAGATGGAGTATGGTAGAACTTGATCCTCTTGCTGTTAAAATGCACCATTTTTAGTCCTGTTCTACTCGGTATAGAGGGTTACTGAATAAAGTTGCTCTGTGAACCAAGAAAAGCATCTCTTTCCCTTGAAAGCCTGTTCTGAATACAGTATGACCCGGGCTTTAAGGTAACATAAACACAAGCATTTACACTTGTTTAGATACCTAAAGCAGAGTGTAAGACATTGTATTCAGTGTTCTGTGCTATAGAAAGTTAGTCTCCTATTTTAGAGCTATTTGTAGACTCCAACCCCTTTGAATTCATATTTTATAATTGCAATTTATTATATCTATCTAAAAGATGCTCATTAGACTTCAAAACTAACTTCTACCCGTCTTTTTTCCTCCAAACAGCAAGATAACAGAGAAATGTTTCGCAGTGTACGGCACATGATATATGATCTTATTGAGTGGAGATCTCAAATACTCTCTGGGACCCTACCCCAAGATGAGCTCAAAGAACTGAAAAAGAAAGTGACTGCCAAAATTGATTATGGCAACAGGTTTGTGAACAGTATTTTCCAAGTGTTCATGCTTAAAACCAAAACAGCTTATGTAATACACATTAGCTGTCAATGACTTCTTGCAGGATTCTGTTATTCCTGTATTTATGGAGATGTAATAGTAGTATGTTAACATTCCTGTTATAGCAAGATAAAGAAGTTGATAGAGCATCTTTAAAGTATAGTACAAGTTATAATATGTAAGGTGGAATCCATATGTAATTCTCTCACTTGCTTGATGATTTTATCAATTTGATACTGTTATGAAGTTGTAGTTTTTAAGGTCAAGTGAAAAGTGCAAGTATTGCCTCTATTCAAAATATAATTTAAACTCTACTTGCTTCTGCAGCATAAACAGTTGTTGCCTTCTCAACACCACCAGCTGCTCACTCTAGCTGTAATGTGATGTTGGAGGATTTGGCTCAGAAGCATCGTTTAGCTCATTGTTCCTCTACTTATATAGTATCCAGCTTGTACCAGAAGATTAACAAACAGATTTAATAAAAGAAAGTATCTATTTAACAGAAGAGAATGGAAATTGTGAAGGAAATATTTACCAAAAAAACCCCCCAACCCCAGTAGTATAGGTTGTGTATGTTAAATCTGTTAGTAATTCAGGCATATTAACTCTCCAAACAGCAGTCTGGATCTAAGCAAAATTTTTTTAAATACAAGTTTTAGGTTATGAGTTGTCTATACAGTTATGACTTTCCATTTTGATTGAAAGGGAGAAATCCTATCTTATTCTTCAATCAGGAAATTATTTGTAGCAGTGTTTTGAATACTGAGAGACAGTGTTGTAGTACTGCGCACCTGGGGACTGAAAAAGTTTTCAACAAACCAGTCTTTAAATCCCTTGTGATGTAAATAACTCATCAGATTTCAGCTATTTGTGTTTTATTCCTTAAGAACTGCCAATTTTGCAGTATTTCTGTTCATGAACTTTATCAGCAAAAGCTGTGATTAAAAAAAAAAAAATCAGCAACTGCAGTCAGTCAGTAATTAGCATTTATAATCCAAGATATGGACTGTTGTACCTCAGTAGGCAATTAACCAGATGTTGTTGATATTATTTGTTTGGCTACTGTATTTTACCATCTGGCTAAGGAGTTGGTTAAAGTTACTCTGAATAACCTCCAGATGCTCAGTGTTCAAATACAATGGAACATCTTGTGCTGTGCTTTATATTCAGAATGTTCTGATGGACTAATTAAGTGATCAGAACATTCTCTGTGGAGTATAGGAGGGAAGTGAATTTGAACTTCTGAGTAAATACTCACAACTGAAAGATACCGTATGTTTCTAATGTAGTCATACATTCACTTTTGTCTAAAATAAGCATGAATGATGATTTCAATACCCAGACAGAATGAATTCATTATGCATTTTATAAATGTTTTCTTATCTAATCATATCCTAACTTTTCCTGTTTTGTGAAATACTGATTTGTAAATAAGATTTTTTTTTTTTTTTTTCTATGAATAAAGGCCACAATTTTACTGCATGTTGTCAAAATAACTGAGGAAGTAAATAGTCTTAAGAATTTGTATTTTTAATGTTTTCCTGAAATTAGGTCAGGTAATTTTGTTGCGAAAACATGTTTTTTTGTTCAGTTGCAAAAATCTGTAACTGGGACACTTAGGAAGAAAATTACAATTTTTTTTTCAAGCATTGTATGCAAGTTAAAGCATAAAAAAAAGAAATTAAATCAAAGGAGTGTTTGCTTCTATTTATTTGATGGTCTGTGCAAATATTCTTGTCCTGTTGGTGTGTTGTAGGCTGGGTGATTAGTCCTTCTCTGAATTTGAGTTACCTTTTCCTCTGGCCCAAGTGCGTGTTTCCTACGGAAGGACTCTGCTTTCATTCCTCCAGGGCTGACATTTACTATACAAGTGGTCAGCGGGTGTTTCTCCTGCTGTGGCTGCTGTCCCGGAAACAGTACTAGGGAGGAGCAAAATTATTTTGGCTGCTTTTCTGTTTGGTTTCAATGGTGAAACCATTTTCTCACTACAAAATTCATCTGGGAGCTTGGTGTTCCAAGGATGCTTTAGAGAGTTTTGTGATGACTAGGTCCACTTACAGGCTTAGGAGGTGTTTCTTAATAAGCTGCTGCCTGCACTCTGCGACTTGAGTGATATTCATCCACCTTTGAATTAATGCAGGGCAGTTAATTGGAGAGGTTTGTGTATTGACCCTGCTCAAGGCTTTGTTTAACGCCTCCAGGTTTCAATCTTGTCAGGGAGGGGCGACGAGTGATCCTCTAAGTACGTGAAACATGTCTTCTGTTCTTCTTTTCAAGTAATCGCGGGTTATGTCTAAAGGGGACTTACTTTCAGATAAACCCAGAACTTCTGTGTGGCTTATCAGGCACTGCAAGTTTGGTTTAAGCTCATTGATCAAACATACTTCAAAACCAAAGTTAGAGCAGCTCCATCATGAAGGGCAACTACAGAGTTAGAAGAAGAAAATAGGGACCATATGTATTGGATCAGAGGTGAGCAGGTCAGTCTTAGGGAAGATAGGCAGAGAAATGTGAATCAACCTAGACGTGGTGGGGGTTTTTTTGTTTGTTTTTTTTTTTTTTTTTTTTTATCCTTGGTTCTGCTGCTAGCACTGTACTAACATGGAAAAATGTGAAAGGTCTTTCCTAAGACTGGGTTTGATTATGGCAGAAACCCTCCTCTCTGCAGAAGGTAATCATGGATGTTAACACCCTGCTGACAGAAATCTGGCTTCTGCTTTAAATGAAGGGAAACAACTTATGCCTTCTTGTATCTCATAGGTTTTTGCTAAAGTATGAATATGCCTGCTTTGGAGGAGAATGTGGACTGGGACAAAATGAACTGACCAATTTGGATGTGATGTGACTGTAGTGGATATTTGTTCAAACTGTCACATGAATCAGAGGAGGAGACAAAGTCTTTTACAAATTCGGTTGTTTAAGAAATTACTTCTCCAGCTGTTCTGCTATTTCATTTACATGGGTTCTTTCTATGCTGTGGTAAAAAGTGACTTCCAGCCAGGGATAGTTATCTCCAGGGTTGGTGACATGTTAAATTGTTTTATCATGTATCAAATAATATTTTTTCTGTTGTATGTCAGGTGTGCATGACTTCAGTGTTAAACACTTGGCAGGTGTTTTTTAACCATTTATTTGAACACTGTTAATTCACAAGCATATTTTTTTGTTTGTTTAGAATTCTTGATTTAGATCTGGTCGTTAGAGATGAAGATGGCAATATTTTGGACCCAGAGCAGACCAGCACTATTAGTCTTTTCAGAGCACATGAAATAGCTTCCAAGCAAGTTGAAGAGAGGCTACAGGAGGAAAAAGTAAGATATACTATGCACTGTAGTTCTTCCCTTTGAAACATAAGACTGTAAAAAAACTAGGTGACTGCTATTTTTAGCATTGGTAGTGAAGAATTTGGTAGGTTTGTGAAGAATTATCAGGCTTAAACATTCTGTAAGAACTGGTATGTCTTAGGCTGTTTGTCGTTTTCATCCTGTAAAGGGCTTAGCAGAATTTCTGGTTAAGACCTATATCAGTAGGTCTATTACATTTGTAGGTTAATATAAGAGACACATACGTAGCAGGTTTGTATGTTAGGTTGTCATGAGAGTTTATTTTTGAGAATCAAGTAGAATAACGTCCTCATTATGTTTGTATGATTTCTGTACGCCAATCCTGAAAATTTGTTTGTTGAAATACAAGGGGCAAATTTAAAGGCATTTAAAGCTTCTTTACAATTCAAATTCTTATTTTTAAAAGGAAGAACATTTTTGTTATAAGGAGCCCTGCCCGTGTCAGCAGCGGTTAGTGGAGCATGGTATTCCTGAGGAGTTGCTCATGAGTGCGTTAGTGCAACTTAATGAGTTACTGCATCCTGTTGAGTTGTAATGGGCCATACACACACTTGCAGCCCTTGCCAAACTTGGTGTAAAAATACACCAGTTTAAATGGGATTTAAACTATTAAATTTTTGCATCCAAAGTTGTTTCTTTGTCCCTGCCTCAGCCAGCTTCCTTGTTGTCCCATGGGCATTCCTCCCTTCTGCCTAGCTGAAGTAGTTTGTGCAAAGTTTATGGGAGCTGAAGTCTGAGGGATGGGTAACCTGCAGAAATGGCACTGTTTTCTCTCCTGTCTTTCTTGGCACTCTGTACTTGTCAGAAAACCATCAGACAAAGCAAAGAACAAACTTCCTTTTTTTTGTCAGGTTTATTTGAGGCTCTATTTTTTTTTTTCTCCATTTGTTTAGCTCTCTTGTTAATAAGTGAAGACATCTCTCCTCTTCCCTACCCTTTTTTTTTTCTTTCCCATCTTTTTTTTTTTTTTCTTCTTAGAGTGTGGCACTTCAAGACAGATCCAGAAAATGAAATCTGTTGTAAATCCTAATATAAACAAAGATGACAGGAGGAGATAGTCAACAGAAAACCCCTCTTCTGTCTGAAGGGTTTTAGGAAAGTTTTATAGCAGTTGGATAATTTGTTAGGCTAAGTTAAACCTAAGTTTCTTCTGTTCTTGAATTACAGTCTCAGAAACAGAATATCGATATCAACAGACAAGCCAAGTTTGCTGCCACTCCTTCATTTGCTTTATTTGTAAATTTAAAAAATGTAGTCTGTAAAATAGGGGAAGATGCTGAAGTCCTGATGTCTCTGTATGATCCACTGGAATCAAAATTTATCAGGTTAGTGTACTCCTGAGTCTACTCCCTAATCTGTGCTTCCTCAGTTATAGTAGCAGGATGAGAGGGCTTGTGAAAGTCAAATTTCTTTGAAAGGCATAGAAAAGGGCCATCTGGGAAGGAGCAGTGCAGCAGCACTTTGTCGTCGTGTTCAGCACTGCATCGGGCAAGTCTCTTCACCTTGGGTAGGTTTCAGGGTCGCACTGTTCCTCATCACGCTGTGCCTGTGGTTCCCCAAGTGCAGAGCTTAAATGAGACGTGAACACACCTGCAAGGGTGTGTGCCCTCACTTAGCAGCAGCCTTGGCACTAATCTGAGAATTTGATTTCTACATCCCCCGCTTCCTGAAAGACATTCTTACGCTTTGTTGCTGAGGAGTTGCTTTCTTTTTTGTAAATTATGTACACAAAGGGAAATGTCAGCTCTCCCCTAAGTAAATATTTGTTTGTTTAGGATAAGTAGATTGGGATTAAAGTAGTCTTCTCTAAATTCTGAAGTTGATTTTATTTGCTAAAGGAAGCCATTTAAACAAAAAGTCCTCAAAATATTGTTCTTTCAGTGAAAACTACTTGGTGAGATGGTCAAGCTGTGGACTCCCTAAAGATATAGACAGATTGCACAACCTTCGAGCAGTGTTCACCGTAAGTGTGTGTGCTTGGTTCAGCTGGCAAACTTTAAAGCACTTATTCACAAGCAACTGAGGAATGTAATGATCTGTATGTAAACAGTGTGGAGTTATCTCTGCAAGTAATGATCCTGGGGAAGGCTCACATGAGACGTTTCCATACGTGACTACTAAATATTCTTGATACCTGGCTAAAACCAAAGTTGCTCTTTGAAGTTTTAACTTACTAGAAATGGTTTGGCCTCCTAAGCAATTAATTTATACAGGAGTCAAGATAAGACATTTAAGTAGTTACAAAAACTCCTCTACTCTGAGAACAGTTTGCCGTGGTGCTAGAGGCTAGCGTAGTGAAGGCAAACTCTGAACAGCAAACTTTCTGCCTACTAGAATGGAACTAGAAATTCAATTATTATAAAGTAATCTGAAGAAACTACTATTTCTAGGACCTGGGTAGCAAAGACCTGAAAAGAGAGAAAATCAGTTTCGTCTGTCAGATTGTGCGAGTGGGCAGAATGGAGCTGAGGGACAACAACACGAGAAAACTAACCTCTGGGCTGCGTCGACCTTTTGGAGTAGCAGGTAACTCTTTGTGTGCTATATCTGTCTATATGACATTATATTCTTGCATAGAAAGTTGGGGGTGTGAAACTCCTGTGAGGTTGTATAAACTCAGAATTGTTCCCAGGGCCAGGTTAATCAGACTAATTGCTGTGTTGTAGAGTTTACCGTAGCTTTCAGGACTTGCATTTAGCTAGAGATGCCAAATGTTATTTGCAGCATGATGTTACTCTATTGGAAAATTCTGAAATTGTGCAGTTGACTCCATCCCTCTTCTGAGTCAGCATTGCTTCCACTCTCCCAGGGTATTCCCTCAGCAACCCTTTTCCCATGTTGATCGCTTAATTCAGTACACTTTGTTTTTGCTTTCAGTAATGGATGTTACAGACATAATAAATGGAAAAGTGGATGATGAGGACAAACAGCACTTCATACCATTTCAACCGTAAGTAGGGAATAGCTTAAAGAATAAGCAGAAATGAAAGAATTATGGTTTTAACTTCCATTTAAAAATGACAAAACATTTTAAACTTTTGATTGGAAGAAGTGTTATGTAGATATTCTGAAGTTAGTTTATTTCAGTGTGATATTTTATCTTTAGTACTTACTAATATTTCTTCTTGATAATTTCCCGTTAGTTATAATAGTGATAGCCCCAGAAACTTTTTTTTTAAGTCTTGAGTTTAAAGCCTGCATTCCCAGTTTTGTAGTCGTGTTTTCTTTTTGTTTAAAGATGTTAGGGTGATAATGTGTAAGAGATGAAATGCTTAGAATCAGTGCATTGCTGGTTCAGTTCTGCCTGAGATTGAGAAAGACAAGGAGTGTTACCAACATCCACTGCAGGCGACTTCTGCGAAATTAGTAAATGATAACATTTATCTTTTTCTTGGTAGCAGATATAATTTCATAGTAGGCACCACAGTAATTGGAGTACAAATAAAAGCTGAGAATTTGAAGGATGGCTTGATGTACCTCCTGCAATATCTTCTCATAATTCAACTTGTATCACGTGAGACTTTTACCAGAAGCCTTAGGTGTTTTGGTTGGATGGTAAGGGAGAAGATGTGTCTGCTGCACATACCTGTTATAGCTGGTTCACAGAATCAAGGAGTCTGCCACGTGGACCTGGTCTTACTTGTTATCTAAAACTGTAAACCTTTCCATGCTAAGGTTGCTGATGTGAAGTTTGACAGATGCTATTTTACAATAATTAAGTTAGCTAATAGCAAATATGGATTTGGTGTCCTTTGAAGTACGGACAGGTATGAATTTAACATAATATCAAAGATCAGTTTTGACTTCAAGCCACAAAATCATATTAAGACATATGGGTTTAGTAGCCTGAATTTTTGTGAATATATAGATTTCTGCAGAGAAAGTGCTTTTAAAAGAAAAAGCTTATTAACAAAAGAGAATGTGTGGCAAATACTCTGTTCCATCCATAGTTCATAGGGGTTTTTTTATTCCGTGAAGTGGGGAAAGGTAGAAGAGATAAGTCAAATAAATGTGCATAAAATATGAATGCTTAGTTTTCCCATTGTGTGAAATGTTAGACTGCCATCTGTTCAAAAAGGCAAAACATAGTTATGTTAACTAAATTCATTGATTAATATACTAATAGATATTCAGAGGGTTTTTAATAATATTTAAAAAAAAGCTAGAAATAATGCAATCTCAAATTAACTTTATTTTGGAAAATAGGCTTAATTCAGGAAGCCCTTGTGGTTTGAAGATGTAGGGCTACTGAGAGGATTGTAAGGTCTGCAGGCGTTACAGGGAGCTGAGTGGGTGTCAGCCTCGAGTCTGACACAATTTCGTTCGTACGCAGCAGTGTTGCTGGAGTGTTGTAGCAGGTGTTAATGTGAAAATCAGAAGTACAATTCCATTCTTTCACAGAAAATGGGGGTTTTTAGGGAAGAGGGCATTAATGATATGTTTATTGTGTGGTGAACAATAGCAAGCTTATTTTTTAGTGAGTGTGGAAGTATGCAATGAAAATGAATCTTTGTGTATCAAAGTGGATGCTAATGGAACATCCAGTTTTCTGCTCCATTAACACTGATTTTTTTTTTTCTGTATATATAAATCAGCTTTTTGAAAAGATGTACAATGTGATTTTTCTCCCCCCCCCGCACTAAATTAAAACATTCTTCTGAAAAATGTGTGAAATTCTGAAAAATAATGTGAAAACATACGTACGATGAATACTGGTGTCATTATTTCCAACGTAGACTTAGGCTGTATATATGAGCCCCATTTTTCTTCTCATTCCATGCTTTGCTTCTGTTGTACCACATGCAATTCTGTTTTCATATCTTTGTTTGTATTCATTCACTAGCCACCAACACAATGGCTGTCAAAAGCACTTGGCAAGATTACTTAAATGACACTTAATGCTGCTGTTTATAGTTTCCATCTTTTCATTTATTCATCAAGTTTAACAGAATGTTTGGATTATCTGCTTTTCTTCTCCTATGCCATTTCTGTGAGATTTACGGTAGCTTTTCCTTCAGACGGTATGCACTGCTGCTTAACCTACAGAATGGCAAAAGTGACCCTGGAGGTGTTGCAGGGCCAGTCTGCTATATATATATTAAAGAGAAAACTGCCTGTATAGGTTTTCACTGCTTAACAGGGGATTCTCAGGTGGGAGACATCCTTCCTATCCTCACAAAGCGTTACTGGGGCCTGTGCATGCATGTCCCTGAAGGGAGAAGTAACAACACGGTTGTGCTGTACTTCTCTGTGGTAGATCAGCATTCTTCTGATTAATGGTCTTCCTCTGTCTTTCTTGTTACCTTTCCTGTCCTTTGTCTTGCGTTGACTAATAAATACTCTTTGTCACAACTATGATACGATCTTTTGTGTTCCCTTGTTACTGTGACTTCTGGTTTTCTGTGACCCTTTGTTTCCTGGTGTTGGTCGTCATGTGCATCCTCCAGGCTAGCGTTGGATGACGCCATTCGACACAAGCAGCTGAACATATCATCCCGTTTTTCACCCAGGGTGGCAGGGGAGAATGATTTCCTTCAGACTGTTATAAACAAAGTGATTGCTGCTAAAGAAGTTAACCACAAGGGTCAGGGTATGTACCGTTCTTTATATACACCGGTGTACCTAAAACTGCTCATTGCTTGATTTGCAACTGTGATGATTTTAATTTTGGAATCAAGGGTGCATAATATTACCTTCACTTGCTTACTGCTGTTTGGTAACAGCAAATGTGTTTGCACGGTTTGTTCCCCTTCTTCCCTGTCCTTCAGGGCTCGTTCTGCTACCCTGCCCTGCCCCGCACCTCCCCCCCCCCCTGTTAACTCCACAGGTTATCTGTCCTTTCTCTGCATTGTCCATCACTAGGACATCTTTGTATTTCTGTACTGGAAACCATGATTCAGGGAGTCAGCTCTTGTGCCCTTGAGCTGTGGACTTTGACCTCCTCACGTTGAAGGAAAGGATATTCTCTCCCTTCCCTTCCTTCGCCTTATTTTTCTGCTTCGCCGCTGCACTTGCAGCAGTTTGGCTCCCTCTCAAGATGACCGGGGCATTGCTCCTGCCTGAGCTCGGAGAGGGTAAGGACGGAGCCAGAACAAGGCGACCCTGCTGGTACCTTCCCTTGTGGGCTGCTCGTGTCGCTGCTCGTAACTCAGCGTGTGCTCTGCTGATGTGGAACTGAGTTAGCTTCCAAAGTCTGGGTGGTTGGGTTTGGGTTGGTTTTTTTTTTGGTTTTTTTTTTGTGTGTGTGTATACAACACTTCATGATCATAAAGTGTCTGCCAGTTAAAAACTGAATGGTGTGATGGCTCAGTTATTACTGTACTGGCTTCAATAATTTTAGGGAGTCTGAATTCATACAGTGTTACGCAGGCCAGTGCAGAGTTTCCACCAAGCACTGTGTATGTGAATATCTGTGTCACTTGTAGGAGGTATCTGGCCAATAGACACAAGGAAAATTATATACTTTTTTGCTGTTTTCTAATAATTAATGGCAAATAAAAATCTAAATAAACTTTTTTTTTAAAATTATCCAGTAGCTAAAGAGGAAAACTTAGATCTGCTGTTCCCCCCTCTTTTCACCTGTGGCCAGTGTATATCAGAAAGGAGGAAACATTTCAGCTTCTTTGATTAATTTCAGATTCTTTCCCTAAGAAAGGCATCCAAGCAAACAGAAAAGGGTTAAGAGTTGCTTAGCCAGTCAATGTAGGTACAGTTACTGTTTAATGAAATAGGAACTGTTAGAACCATCTCTGGCAACAAGTCAGCATATAGTCTTTTATAAGAGATTTTAAGAGAAGAGAAAGCTAGCTGCCAAATTTATACAAAATGCATGTATAGTTAATTGTGTAACAGGATAACCCACAATTTGTCATATAGATGAGTATTTTGGGGGGTGTTTTTCATAGATTCTGATTTTAGGATTTTCTTCTGCAAATCGCTGCTTTAATTATTTCATGCTTAAATTTTATTTCCAGTCATTTTACCAAGTGTAAGTCATCTTTGTTTCTTTTAGGTTTGGGTCTTTTTTTTTTTTATTTTTTTTTTTTTTTTGCTTTGGTATTTTTCTTTTTGCTATAACAAGTGTGCCTGATGTTAGTTGGCAAACAGTAGCTTTTTAGTGGCTGCTTCTCCCACTGAGGAGAAAAGTGTCAGCTGTGTAAAGCTGATGCTGTAGATTTCTTTGTAAATCAGCACAGTAAAAACAACTTATGGGAGTGGTGGTGATGAGTCAATTCAGGGTACGTATCTGCTGTTGGTACTGTCTTTGTTGGCATCTCGATACTGGTTGGTTGTAATACTTAAGTTTTTCTATTCAAATCCGTGTTGCCACTTCTCTTTCTTCCTGTGGAATATAAACATTTCATTAGAAAGAACTTGTGAGACTTCAAAGGATAGATATAAGCTCGAGGCAGTTCTGCTAATGGCTGCTTAACTGTATTTCCACGGGACCCTTTGTGGAAGACTTCAGTGATAAGGGAAGTCTAGTTCTGCGAGGAGGGGGGATTCTTCTAGGGTCACTCTGGCCCCTTGCCAAGGGGACGGTAGGCTTGCTTGCATTTTCACAGTTCGGACTTCAGTAGGTCCAGCTGATAACCGAGCCTTTCCTTCTTCCTGGCTGTTGTATGGTCTTGCTAAACTGTTTTTCTTCTGAGTGGAGACCTGTTGTATTGAAATTTTTCGACTGTGAATTTTTTGGCTATAGTAAGCCCAGGCGAGGGAAGCTACATGCATCTGGTTTTGAACACCTGCCTAACTCCTCCCTACTAAGGCGCCTTCTAGATGGTATTGCTGCACAGTGCAAAGACCTAAATCTATCTTGTGCAGATTTCCAGTTTTCCAGGTTTTTCATTAGCTAGTCAAGCTTCCAGCTGAGGATTTTACACAGTATAATCAGACATACTTGTGTGCCGTACTCATGTTTCCGCTTGAAGAAGTAGAGGATTTTTGAGTGTTTTAAAATACTTTGTAAAGTGTGTCTTTTGTAAATGAAGAGCAGTTACCTTAATGTACATTCTTACATTTTAGAATGTGTAAAAAGAAATCTTTAGCAACTAGAAAAAAACCCCACCAGTTTAATAATTGTGGTTTTTACACAACAGGTTTGTGGGTGACTTTGAAACTTCTGCCAGGAGATATTCATCAGATTAGGAAAGAGTTTCCACACTTAGTGGATAGGTCAACGGCCGTGGCTCGGAAAATGGGGTTTCCTGAGATTATTATGCCTGGTAAGCCATTGTGTGAATTAATGCTGCTTTGTTATATTTTAATCTTCTTTAAATATCTGTATGTATGGAAGGATGGTGGGGAGGAAAGATGAATTTGAGGTATGGTACACATTAGAAATAACATCATCAAAGAATTTTCCCTCATTTAAAGTAAATGTAAAGTAATTTGGTAATACCTGCCAGATGTGCTGCATCAATAAATAAACTAACACCCTCCTCCCCCCCCAAAGACATGCTATCACAGCAACAGTGGAAATTCTCTTCTTCCAGCAAAGAAAAATGTATAAGAAGTACACACTTCATATTATCTCCCTAGCAAGGGCGTATGTAAACTTATATCTCTTGTGATGAATCCAAACCAGAAAGATTTTTCAGAGGAACAGGCTTGATTTAGAGATATGCAAGTCTCTTAGAGGTTGTACTAGTTTCGAATGATGTTTTTGAAAAAAAGCCATACTGTCTTTTTTTGATACATATATTCCATGGATGTTCAATTCTGGTGTTTACAAAAAAAAAAAACCAAGCCAAAACCAAACAAATTGTGGTGCTTCTCAAAATAAAAACTGCCTTAAGCAACAGACTACAGAAAATACCCTGCACTGTCCTTTTCAGATTGATGGGCTCTGGAGGATCCATTAGATATTTTCAAACCCCGTCCCAGTTCCAGCTCTCCCTGTGGTTGCTGACTCTGTGTTTGTCAGATGTTTTACTGTATATCCAGTATGGTGTAAGTGCCTCAGTGCCTCTGCTTGTTAGGATCATATGCTGGTGTGTAAACCATCTGCCTCATGAAACTGTTGGAAATCCCCTGTTTCCTCTGTTCATTTTTGAAATTTCAATTGAATTGGGGTGTAGTTGAAGAGCATTTTAAGACATAAAGCTAAATACAACCCTCCCCTGCAACCCCCAAGCCAGCAAAAACATCAAACCACTTCCTGATGTAACAAGTTAAACATACCTCTGTAGGCTGTTAAATATTTTTAAATTGCAAAATATCTGTGTATGGGATAAATTAATGACTGTGTTGAAACTCAGCATTTCAAATTAATAATGAAAGAAGTTCTGTTTAAAAAAAAAAAAACAACCAAAAACCAAACAAACAAAAAACCAAAAATGAACATGGAACTGAGGTGTTTTTTGAGTACATACTCTTAATGATGATGTGGTATTCTTTCAGTCCAGAAATGTGTTATTTTTGTTGTTGTTGTTTGTTTATTAGATTCATCTTGCTGCACTACAAGGTGATAGTTCAGATTTTAGAAGTCTTATCACAATTTTAGCTAAACAGCGGTTTTCAGTATGATTAGTTTTGAATGTTCAAGATACCATGGCTTTTAAATGTTTTGCCAAGTATATGTGTGATTGCTGTTACTAAAATATGTTGTTTGTTGTTTATCATTGGTTTCACCAATCAATAGGTATACTGTAAAAATTGCTAAGAACTTTGTGCTTTGCTTTTTCTTTTAGGTGATGTTCGTAATGACATCTATGTAACATTGGTTCAGGGCGATTTTGACAAAGGCAGTAAAACAACGGCAAAGAATGTAGAAGTTACAGTATCTGTTTATGATGAAGATGGCAAAAGATTAGAGGTATTAAAGTATCTCACGTCTGGGTCTTTGTGTTTTTGATACATATCTGTTTAAGCCTTTTCAACATCTTTCTCTGTATTTGTCAGCTGAAGTCCCTATTTTTATTTACAACAAAACTTTCTCCTTTATCGTAACTAAATACATCTTGTCATATCAGTGCATGCACTTTGATACTAATTTCATGAGGAGCTCTGAGCATGAGCCATTCTGTCTTATTTCGACCTACTTCACTGATTTTGTTTATTTGAATGAAAAATTGGAGTTTAAGATAGACATAAACATCTCCTCTTTTGTTTGTGTTTTCAAGAGTGTTATTTTTCCTGGTGCTGGTGATGAAGCCATCTCAGAGTACAAGTCAGTAATATATTACCAAGTAAAGCAGCCTCGCTGGTTTGAGACCGTAAAGGTATATAAACTGTTACAATAACTTCCTCTGTGTGGGTTAATATGCAATTAATACACGTTTCAGTGGAGAGCCTTGAGAAACAAAACTAGGGAAGTTCAATGCTTGTGATCACGTTTAGCAGGACAGAAGGAATAGCTTAACTAAGGACGGCTTTCAGAGACTGCTGGAAAATAGATTTGACTTTTATTGCATAATGAATTTTACTTCATCCTTTTGGTCAAGATGACTGTTATGGGGGCACTCCAACATCTGTTTAGGAATGTTTACTCTATTTCCATGAAGCTGACCTAGAGGAGCAGGGTATTAACGTTAAAACACAATTGCTGTAGTGTTGAACTCATCAGTGTTTTGGGATCTGGCTGACTGTGCTTTAAGCTTGCCGAATTTTCTTGGGCAATAGCATTTTAGCTTAAATGCCAGTTTTAATATTACAGAGGAGGCTAATATAAGCTTTATAAAATATATTCTGTCTAGCTGTAGTCAGTGGGAGCAGTATACGTGTACTGAGAAGGGACTTACAGCTATCCCCAAGCTGCTGTTTTAAGTGCAGAGGTGCTCTTGTTGCATCTGTAGACAGAAAATGAATGGCATAAACCTAGACGTGGTGTTGGGGGACAGTGTACAGCACAGAGCCTGAACGTGGGTGTGATAAGAAAATACAGCGGCTCTAGGAAAAGTACTGGGGGAGAAGAACTTTGGTTACATGTCTGCACATTGATTACATGTGGATCCAGATATGTTAATAGTACATGTAGTACAAGTGTTGCATAGGTAACAGATATGTTAAGAATTTTTACTTTGCTGCTGTTGATAATCAAGTTCACCTCTATGAGTCAAACTCAAGAGGGGCTCATTCTTGAGCTGGGGGGAGTGGTAGGGGAGGCTTTGAGGTTACAACCCAACATCTGAAGTTGCAGGTCTTGTTGGGTAACTTAACAGGCTTGCTTTGTTCCTCCTCTCTTTCGTCATGCAAGAATTAGTGATTTTCCTGGGGAACCTGTGACCTTTCAAGGTCTTCTACGGCAAAATGAAGCTGGTATTTAACATAAATCTTTCTGAAAGCGCCACGGAAATTGTTGAAAGATGTTTAGATGAGATTTGGTAGTGGTCAATGATGTTTGAAGATACTGTACTGACTGTTTTCTTTCTCCATCCTCTCTCCCAATATATGAAGGTTGCAATCCCCATTGAAGATGTGAACCGCAGTCACTTAAGGTTCACATTCCGTCACAGATCATCACAGGACTGTGAGTAATTCAGCCTTCTCATTATGGTACTTGTCAGTGTCTGGTGCCAAAATCTGCTGAAACAGGCATAACGTTCCTAATCTGTTAACTGACTATTGTAATCACTTTTGGCGCGGGGATAAGTTTTTTGACTGATTATTTTATGTTAGCATTTCAGCTTCTTTTTCCTTTACATCTTGCTCACCCTTACCAATCGACATCAAGTTTTTCCTTTCCTGCCTAGTTATTTCTCCAAGTCAAATAAAAGGGATAGTGAATAAAGCTTTCAGTTAGCAACTGTGAAAGGGTTGTGGTATTGTGTATCTTAGAAGTAGGTGGGTAGGGAATAGTAAAGATATTTAATGACCCCACGTGTGAAGTGAGAACACGAAAGAGTTTACAGTAGGCTTGGCATCAGTAATTGAAGACTTAGCTATTAAGAAACTTGGTTTCTGCTTCTGATTCTCAGACTGACTTGTGGTTTTTTTGAAGTAATTTTAGTCTAAAAGATATTTGAGAGCTTGTGGTTTTCCTTGTCTTTCCTGTAATGTTACTGGCAGCTGAGATGCTCTGAGCTGTTGAGGATCAGATTGAGAGCTAGACATCTTCTATTTGTCAACAGTTGTTCTGTAGTAAAGTTTGGGGATTATGCCTTGGTTGTGATAATGTTCATTCCATATACTGATTACAGGGGCTGGCTCTCTTGGTAGGAAAGCCCTAAAGCTGCAGCAAAATTTTTGGCTGTAGAATAAATGCGTAGACAAAAGCATTAATCAGGTGGTGTCCACTGGATGCATTTTAAGACGTGTAATACTCTTCGTGTATATGGATCTGTGCAATATGTAGTACATTACCCCATGGCGGTTATTAAATTGAAGCTGTATATTTTGCAAATTGATCATGAATAAAAGATTTACTTAGTTTAGAAAATGATACTTGCTAATGAAAACAATATGCTGAAATCAGTATCATTAGTATCAAAATTATGACTGTGCACTACAAATTACTAGTGTCAGAAGTATTTTTATGGTGACTCAAAAATTTTGGCTGGCTGCGGTTTAAATATGAACTAGAGGCTGTGCTTTAGGTCTGCAGGGCTTTCTCACAGGCTCCTTGGGCCAGTCAAGTTGATTGTGCTTACCTTCCGGTTTTACTACTTAACTTACTTTGTGATTTTTAATTGCCTTGTTGATTTGTTTTTACTTAACTTTTGATAACAGATTTTGAACAATGAGAGCAAACTGAATGCAGTTTCTAGTTCATGTTGGTTGTAGCGTGGGTCAGCTTTCAGAACTTGGGTACTTCATCTGTAGTTACGGATCCTGTTTCTGCTTTGGTTCTAATGTTCCCCCTCCAAATGATAAAGCCCTGTTGAGATCCTCAATGCTGGTCTTTAACTTGTTATTTTAGGTACCAAGCATTGCCATTCTTCTAGCTCCTAAAAACCTGAACACCATAAATGCATCAAATTTCTGTTTTGTTTTTAGAGATTTGCCTTAATCTAGCTTTCTAAAAGAACAGACAGAATATAGAAATATTAAGCATCTACTTATTGTTGGTGTGGTCAGATTCTTACACATTTATTTTGCATTTTTTTTGGTTCTGTCTTGCGTTCAGAAGACTATTCTAACTTCTTATACACTTTCTCCGAGAATCTTTACTATGATCACTCATTTACAGGTTATCTGTGTTTTTGAGATTTAGGTTGACTGTCTGTATAAGTATCAAATACTTAATTATGTGGTGGGGGTTTTTTTGTTTGTTTTTGTAACAGCCAAAGATAAATCTGAGAAAATATTTGCCCTAGCATTTGTGAAGCTCATGAGATATGATGGAACGACTTTGAGAGATGGAGAACATGACCTTATAGTTTACAAGGTAGAATTTTGAGATACTTTAGTCTTTCCATAGTCGCTAGCTCAGCTGGCTGACTTGTAGTGAATTACTGTTAAAGAATTGCACAGAAAAATGTGTGAGAGACTATTTTGTTAGATCAAGCAACTAAATAGCAAGTACTGTGCAATTAGCATATTTGGCAGCTTGATTGTTAAACCTTGAATAAGTTTTGCTGGGGATGTTCTAATTTCAAAGGCACTTGTTACTGAGTTTTATGTGGATTTTCATGGCTGAGAAAAGTTACTTCTGTAACCCTATAAATATCACATCTTGGCTCTAATCTGTAGACAGGTTAGTGCTAAATTACTGTTAGAGACCCATTGGGTAGCTCCAATTCTGGAGCAAACCTAAGAAAATCAAGTGTAAATAATATGATTTGTTTATTACCAAAGTTTTCTACTAGATATTTTCAAATTGTTTCGTATTGTATTAAAACACCACTGTAGGCAGAAGCAAAGAAGCTGGAGGATGCCTCGACGTATTTAAGTCTACCATCCACTAAAATAGAATTGGAGGAAAAAGGACACTCTGCAACAGGGAAGAGCATGCAGAACCTTGGAAGCTGCACCATCAGCAAAGACTCTTTCCAGATTTCAACTCTAGTTTGTTCAACAAAACTTACCCAGAATGGTAAGTTCATAGAACTGCTGGAGCTTCTGTTCCTCGCAGTCGGAGTGGGGTTGTGTGTACTGCTTTTTCTGCCTTCTTTGTCCTCCATCCTCTGTGAATGGATGGTGGGTTGTTTGCCATGCAGTCTTGGATTAAATTGGATGCAGCAAAAGCATCTACTGAGTTTGTGTACTATCCAGCCTTTTCTCTGCCCATGGGCTTTGTTTTGCTTTAGAGCAGTACTTGTCTCTAAGAAAACAGAATCCTGAGTTAAATGGAAACAGGAATATTGTTTGCCATATAGTTGGAACTTCTGTACTGAAGTACACTGAAAACAGTCTCTGTGGCATTTTACTTCTCTGTGGGTGTGAATAATAGCACTAAGGAAGAGGATGAGTTTGCTTTCAAGCGTAGGTAATATGGCTCTGCTCCCAAATAAGCTATTTTATGTTATTTCCAAGGTGCAATATCTGTATCTTATGCCTGAAGAAAGCTCTGATGTTTTCTTCTGTTGGGCAGAAGGGGTGTGAGCATGAGAATGTATTGTATGGAGGTCACTCTCATGTTCACCCAACTTCACATGAAAACAGAGTACCAGGAATGGAGTTGGCGTGTTTTGTTTCTTTTAAAACTTGGCCTTATATACATTTTTCGTGTGTATTTGTCAGCCGGCTGACTGCAGCCAGAGGCTGTGGAATGTAGAGCTGATTGCAGCCACCAAAGCAAATATTTCACATTTCCAGACGATGCCCTCTCTGTAATTTTTGTGCTTCGTTGCCATGGAGCAGTCCCTTGTTCTCTTCGCTGCACCATAAGTAGACTCGGGAGTGTGGGTGGGTCATTGAGATGTGAGTGAGTCATGCCAGGAGAAGGGATCATTCCTTCGTGACTCGGGAGAAGGGACTGCTTAGTTGGGATAGATCTGTCAGGAGTTGAGGTTGTGGATGAGGAGGGCTTGGGACAGGGGGTGGGTGGGAATAATGATTGGATTGTCATGTTCATGAGTCCTCCTCTGTCCAGGGGGAAAGTTACTGCTGTGGTATGACTTTGTAGTCAACTCATAATTTTATTGCAGTGTTTTTCAGTGGCATCTCTGTTATAGCATATCCTAGGTGTTTCATATTCAGAGCACATCAGATTCACTGCAGTCTGGCAGTCTTATAGCCGAAGAGGGTGTTTACCAAAAAATTCAGAAATGATTTTGGAATTTCATAACAAAAATGGGATCATAGCTCAACAGTAACACAGTACTTTTGAGGTTTTGTAGAATGCAGAAACCAGAGTGTGGAATTGAGCTGCTCTTTGTGGTTAGAATTAGGGTTTTTTTCCCTCAGTCTTTCCTAGTGCTTTGTTAGTAGTTTGAAGTATCTCACAGCGATCAATGTATTGACATTGTTTTCACAGAACTGTTATTAAAATTAAGACTGATCATTGTTTCATGCTTAATTTACATATAATTTGCTTTGAACTTTTGATCTTTATTTAATGTTACTGTTAATTGTTGCCTGTGAAACTTTGAGAAAAAAGTTGCCAAAGCCTTTTCTCTTTCTTCAAAGTATTTTGCCATTATTAAGCAAGATCACCATGTACCCTTAAGCAATTTAGAAAAGAAACAAGAAAACTTCATCATTAAATTCCTCTCTCGAGTATCATTTTTCATTTAAAAATTGGCAGCACTGTTCAGATTATAGTTTCTGAAGCTGACTTTAACTTCTGTAAAATTGTTGGTTAATATTCTTCCTTCAACTTTCTTAAAAATAAGTAAGTAAAAATCCATGATTATCCTCATTTACCAAAATGTTGAGCCAAAACATAATTTTCCTCTTTTGGTCATCTTGTAATAGTTCTGTCATCACCCTCCATAAGTATCTTAGGATTGGCTTTAAGACTTACTTTTAGTAATTCTGAAACTATGTTAATAAATCAAATGGCTCTCTCTGCATTGTATTTGATGTTGCAGACTATCTTTTCATATATAAGCTCTTTGAACACGCACTTGACTTCCGTTCTCTATGAACTCTAAGTTATTAATGTTGCTTTTCTGTTAGTAGTTGATGTCCTTAGCATCTGAAAGGTTTCCAAAATAGCAAACTTGACTACTGGTAAGACTTCAACTATTTTCTTTGAGAGAAGGTGATAGTATGAAGTATATACTTAGTTAACATTTGAGCAGTAGTTAGTGATTTGTGGCAGAACATATAGCAACACATTTCCTGGCCTTTTCTTAGATTTTGCATTTAATTTTGAGGAAGAGTAGCAATGTAAACCAAAGAGGAGGACCATCTGAAAACAACAAAAAAAGAACACCAACCTCCTCGGGAATCAGTGAGAAGATCAGCTTTTGGAGGCATCAGAAGTTGCTGTTCATCATCACTTTGCTTCTTGGCCCGATTCTCCTCCTTTGCCATCGGAGGCTGAGGAGAATGTTCTTCCTCCCATATCCACAGGACTGTAGCCGTGTGTGCTTTTATTCTACAAGTATGCCCTTTATGGGCTGAAGAAACACTTTGACGTGAACGTCAAGTGCATTTTTGTGTAATGATACAGAACTTATATATTTAAACTCTGGAATTTAAAAATTGATACGAAACTGCATCAAACTATATGAAGTCAAGACTGACAGTGCTGCTGCCACCTGATGTATTAAGGGGCAATGTGGCCCTGGGTCCCCACCTTCTCTAGGGGCTGGTCGACTCCTTGATACCTCACACTTGCTTTGCTACTCTTTACATATTGTGGGGCATTGAATACATCAGCAGGCATCCCAAGTTTGTGGTGTTGTGTGCTTTTAATTTTTTGTTTTGTTTTCTTTGGTTTTGTTTGGGTGTTTTTAAGGTCAGAAGTGAGGAATTTGATCCCATGCTTGCACTTAATAACATCTCAGTAGATCTCTCTGGGGTGGGAAATGTTGGGCCTTCTGTTCTTAGGGTAAATGGATAGCAAGGTCTGTTTTGAATCTGTTCCTGATGTCACGTCTAAGTCAGGGTTGTGTGTTGATTTTTTTTTTTTTTTTTTTTCTGAGTAGCTTGTTGAGCTATGACAAACTGAGGTCTTGTTTCCTCCTGCATAGGCCAGGCAGCTTTGGTATTTGAGTCTTCTTTTCCTGCCAACTAGAAGCTGGAGATACCTGGAAATTCAGAAGGAGGGGCAAAATGGCATCAAAAGCTACATCCCCCTGTGGACAGTAAATCTTACCAGTGTCTCTTACAAGACTATCAAGATGGATGTGTTTTATTATCAGGGTGATGGGAATAGAACTGATAGTGCATTAATGGGCTTGCTGGAAAATTTTTCTGATTACCAGTAGCCATAGAGCTGTCTAGTGTTTTACCTGTGTATTTGCTGTTGTGAAGCATTCTGGGTGTCTGTAAGGCCTATTGAAAGTATTTCTATGTTTTCTTTTCTTCGTGAAGGACTGAAACCTCTAGATAATAGTGACTATTACTCATCTGAAGTCAAGACTTTGAGGAACCAAGGAGACAAGTCTTTCAGGAAAAAGTTGAGAAGAATTTTACTTAGTCATTCAGCACAATTGCTAATTTGAAAAAAAAAAAAAAAAAAAAAAGGCAATACACATGATATGGTAAATTCAGGTGCTACAGTGGCATAAAAATGAAAATGTTAATAGAGAATTAAAATAAAACAAGTCATAAAGAGTGGAAAACCAAATGCTTAAAGTCAAGAGGGAGGGTTATTTCAAAGAACACACAGGAATTTAGAGTGGAAATATCTAACTTCAGTTCAGTGACTGGGCTTTGAGAAAAGTTTGGTTATCTATATGGAAACCTTTGCATAAATACAGGTCAAGGAAAGTATATAACCAGGAAGTTGGACCATTTGCTTCCAATTGCTAAATAAGATGTAAAAGAAGTTCTTCATATGTAGTCAATATAATAGTAAATTACATTAACCCAAACAAAGTAGAGTTGCTGTTGGCTACATGGTAGGCTAGATGTTTGTTCTAACCCTTTGGAATTGAAAATCCTCATTCTGTCGTCTTCCTCTTGATATTTTCTGATCATATAAATTTCCCTTGACCTAGGCTGACTATGGTAAGTACTATTTACTATAGGCTAAAATACTGTTTTACATTCTTATCCTATTCTACTTACTGTATTATTTCATACCTAGACCTATTAAGAGAGCAGCATTAACTGACTGACTGGTACTTTGCTGGGATTAATGCTTGCAGTAACAGAGTGAATGCACATTTTTACTGTACACTGTAACTTATTTTTCTTTTTCTGGTAGTTGGGCTGCATTGACATTTTCTGTTCACATATGTATATTCATTTAACATTTGCTGTGTCATCACCCTGAATGTACACATGGGTTTGTTTTCTTGGGGCAGTACACGATGCCATTCAAAGATAGTCTGTGGGCTGGCTTTTGTTGAGATCATTTCTTTAGTCAAGCTGGTGCCTTTTTGGAAGTCAGACTGAAAACAAATTCAGTGGTGGAAAGCCGATACGAACATATTCATGAAAAACTTTGGATAATTCGTGGAAGCATCTTTTACTTTTCTTCTATTTCTCTCTTCTATTAATGTTGAGTTTCCAAGATTTTGGTTTCAGCCTATAGACTTCTTGTAGGACATATTATAAAAAAATAAAAAATATTAAAAAATTGAAGGCTTGGATTGTTCAAAGTTTTAATGTAGGAAAACACTCTCTATTTCTGTTCCCAAAGAGATAGTAAAAAGGCTTGGTTTGAGTGCTGCTCAGAGGGGAATCTATCCAGGGAGAACTGCAGTCCATTCCAGTAAAAGTAATTTTATTTGTTGCTTAGAGTGAAAGATTTTGGGGAAAGTATAGCAGCTGCTCTGTGTCTCTGCATATAATTTCCAGCATATACTCTGCAGATGCATGCATTGGTAAACATTTTGTTGGCTGCTTTGAAAGTTCGAATAAAAGAAGTGAGGGGGTAGTGGTTGGGAGAAGCAGTCTGTCCTTATTGTTTAAGAGTTACATTGGGCAGAATTCACATAATACTAACCATGCTGGGGGTGGGTAATGTGTAGTAGTAATCCAGTGGCTAAGCTGAAGGTAGACAGTCTTAAAAATCTTCAGTTTGTCTCTCTCTGGGGGACTTCTACAGAGGATGAACTATCTTTACGGATAGTTTGTTTTGTGCTGAAAAGTGACTTTTAATGGGGCAGGGAGGAATTTTTCCCTGATGCTAGTCTGGCTAAGGCAGGACAAGCTTGGAGTTTTGGGTTTGTGGACAATTCATGTCGCAACTCAACAAGTGCTAGGGTGGGTTTAACTCACTGGTGCTCCAGTGTGGTAGTTAATATTTACTAGCGTGCTTATTTGCAGGGGAACCCCAACTGTGAGTTCCTCGTGAGAAGTTTTCCTTAAGGGAAACTGAAAAATGGTGTTTTGGTTCTTTTATGACTAATAAAAGAGAGTGAGCTTGCCTTCTGTATTCCCTTGTTTATCAGTGAATGCTAAAGTGACATGATCTTAATAGTGGAATGTAGAATTTGTGGACAAGACCGTTTGCAGTTGATTTGTTTCGTGATCTGATCTGTACCCTAGCTCTTTGTCACTTGGAAGCAAGCAAGCAATTTGGGCATTGTGAGTTATTAAGCAAACAGCTTTCCACAGAATTAGCTTAGTTTGCAACTGTTTGCCTTGCATTGTGCCTTATTTTCTTTTTAGTTTATTCAGTGAGAGCAAAGAAGCTAGAAACATTAATGCTGGAAGAGTCACGGCCCTGTAGATATGACTGTGTTGGTGGCTGACTAATTTCATTTTGGCATCCTTTTCTAAACGCACAACTGTTGTGTACAACAAATTAAAACTGAGGGATCAGGCTTTCTTGGCCTAGATTTTAATGCTGACATTTCAAAAGCAGGCTGCTTTTTTGAAAGCCTTTCAGAGTTCTTTCATGATAGAAGTATTGTACTAGGTTTCTGCAGTGTCAGAAGCATGTTTGAAATACATTGTTGTCCAGTGGAAATGGCTGACCTAAGAAGGCAAATGTATGTGTCCTGAACATAGTTGTGGAGTGTGAGTGAAAGTAAATACCCTACATGATATAATTGTTTTTCTTATTCCTAGTTGATCTCTTGGGACTTCTGAAATGGCGATCTAACACAAACCTATTGCAGCAGAATTTGAAGCAGCTGATGAAAGTTGATGGTGGTGAAGTGGTTAAGGTAACAAGTTAATTTCCTTAAAAATAAATTTGGTGTCATAATTTTGCTGAATCCCATACTTTGAGGTATTCATATCTTTTGTTTTGTTCTCCGCATTCCCCCCTCCCTCCCCAACCTCACTGCACACACTTGTACATTAAATTGTAATCAGGTATCTCTCAGCCTTCAGAATGCTAAAGCCCTTTTCCCTGCCCTCAAAGAACATTTCAGATGTTGAGTGCTGGTAAAACAGAGGTAAAATGCAAATTTCTGAAAATGTAGGGTATTTTTTTTTTTTTTTTTTTAGCACTTCGGTGAATTTTTATATATAGATACGTGAAGGCAAAGGGTGTTTTTCTTTGCAAGATTAGAAAATCTTGGAATTCTTACATGGTGATATTAAATGTATTTTTAATATATGGATGTGGAATGCAATCCCACTCTGTGCTGCTGATATTTTTTAAAAAAATATTATTTCTCCTCAAAATACTTAGCTGTGGCAAGTTGTTTACATTTGCCAAGGCCACTGAGTGATTGTAGAGACCTGCATAAAGACAGATTTAGCTGTGGAAAAGAGTGGGCTAGGACTTTATTGAATGTGTTATAATAAAACAAATCTAAAAGAGTGTCAAAAGATGTGATGTATTGGGGACAGATGACCCTTAAGGACCTGTAGTGTTGCTTCCTTACTTCAGTGGATTTTAATTTGGTTAATAGAAGCATAATGAATGCCTCATCTTGAGGTAACTTAAAACATCTGAGAATGCTGATATCTTTTATTGAGTGTGGTGAAAACAGTATCTCACCTGATTTGTTTTCCAGAAAGCTTCTTCTACCTGTTGCTATTTTGTCATGGATCATTTCATAACTAAAAACTTGACACTGATACTCACTTCTGCCAAGTGTTGTCGTAGTTCCATCATTTGTAATTTTCCCTCCTCTCCTAATGACATCAAAGAGTGTACAGCAGATTGCTGCTTGATGGATATTGGTGATTTTAGAAGCATCAGAATGCAGCAGAAACGAGGGTTAAGTAAAAGCAATATAGGAGCAAGTTCTCCAGCTGGCACACACTCACTGCTCCTCTACTGTTGCAGGACTTCTATGAAATCATACTCCCTTCTCCCTGTTGCATAGGGATCTGAGCAGAACTTGTTTTCTGCAGAGGACAGAAGAGTGAATGTTTAATATGGCTCTTTTCACCACTTTTATTCTTTTTTTAGAAGACCACTGTTTACGTTATCCATCTCTTACAGCAGTGTTCAGAAAATCTTTGTGTAGACTGCTCTGTTGCACATTTGTAGCTGTTCCATTCTGTTCTTTCAGCTTTTTTATCCTTCCTGTTTTTAAATATGATACATGGTACAGTCTATGTATACTAAAAAAAGTATGCATGTGATAAAACACATTCAAATTTTCTGTTAAACTATTTTTTTAAAATGCCAGTAAAATGCCTCTGCCTATGGGTGTTCATTTATTGCTAAGTAGACATCAGCCAAGATACTCATTCTGTGATTGACTGTTTCAATAGTGTACAGAAAGTGTAAATGTTATCTCCCTTTAACAGAGGTTCTGACTCCATTTGTGCATAAAGTCTATAGGATTTGAGAACATAAATTAATGGAGTAGAAATTATTCATACTAGCTCGCTACTTGAGAAATGTTTTCCTGCCGCTTCGTACAACAAAGGCATCTATTCTGTATTCTTCTTGCTGTTACATGAAGTCCTTGTGAACAGATTTAAAACTTGAACTCTACTAATGAAAGTCAATATATGATGCCTAAATGTGAAATGAAGACTTGATCAGTCATGACATGGCCTTCTAACCCTCCTTTGTTTTTAAAGGGACTTAGCCAGGCAGTGTTTGGGATCTGAGAGTGCTACTTCTCTTCAAGAAGAAACTTCTCCTGTCAAAGCTCAAAACTGTGCTTTACTCTTTCCTTCCTGCCAGATGCTCCTTAAATGTACTTTATTTGCACACGTTCTTTAACTGAACGTAGTTTCCTGTAGTGAGATTATGAGCTGGATCTCCCCCAGAACTGAAGTCTAAAATCAGCTGCCAGCATTTTGGCTTTTCTGTTTTCTCGTCTACAGATATTAGCACAAATTGTGGCTCCGTGTTCACTTGTTTTGAGGAAGTTTGGCATTCAGCAGTGTTTAGTGAGCTGCTAAATGGAGGTTAATTCCTGAGATTTAACTCCAGATTTAGTAGATAGTCCAGGTGATTCATGTTTGATGTAGGAGGCTCTGCATAGGTAAAAATTTTTAAGGGAGGAAGGTGGGAGTTGGGCTGTTTTTCCATCACTCCCACAGTGTATAATATCTCTTTGTAGTTGCAGTCTCAGGAATCAATTGCCTTCTGCTTGTTCAGATGTTCTTCCCCAGCTATACCTTGTCTCGTGTACACGACAAAAACCATTTTTACTTCACTTGAGACAGACATGCTGGAACAATCCATGTTGAACCCCTTCTTTCTCAACCAAAGCAAATACAAACTGAGGCTATGATCCATCCTCATTCTGCCTTGGAGGAGCCCGTGTTGTTTTTTTGTGTCATCTGGTAGAAGAAACTGCTCAGACACAGAATCCCATGCTGATAAAACCAAGTGTGTTGATGAGTATCTCTGGGCCATGCATGGATTACTTGCTGTGACTGGGAAGAAATACTGTAATTATACATGCTTAGAACAGCTTTTATCTCTCTGCTTAACTTTAATCTCCTGACACTAATCTGCTTTTACTTTCGTGTTGCACAGATCAGGGTGTCCAGCCAAGTGGCTAGTGAAGACTCTTCCTCAGTTACAGTGATAGAGGCGTGTAGGTTTTGGGCTGGGGCAGAAGGTTGTGTGCTCTGTTTCCCATGCCTGCATGTATGCTCTCATTTGAAATTGTGGATCTGAGTTTATGCAGTTGTGCAAAGCGATATGATGTGCACTTTTCATTGCTCATCTCAAAACTACTGAGGATGACTTTATTCATCTGGCATGAGACTTAGTTGCTTGTCTGGTTTGTGCTCTGAAACATCAGTTTTCAGAAACTGCATGATCCTGTTGACTGTATGTTGAAACTGAGTTTTGAAATACATTTTTGTTCTTTTACTATACTAGATTAAACTCCTTGTTTAGGTGTACCAAGTGTGATTTCTGATGGTTTATTTCCTGTTTGAGTGATACAGATATATAGATAATCAACTTCACTAAAAAATAATTTGCTGAAAACAAAAATGTTGAGTTTTCCTTTTTTTGGTTAACATTTAAAATGTCCTTACTTTGTAAAACGTATAAATGACAGCAAATACATCTGTAGAAACTGGTGTGAAGTCTGAATTTCATTTTCCCCGTAAAAATGCTGATGTTTGTATTTATTTGTAGTTTCTTCAAGATACATTGGATGCACTTTTTAACATAATGATGGAGAACTCGGAGAGTGAGACGTTTGACACATTAGTGTTTGATGCTTTGGTAAGTTTGCATTGTAGATGAACTAAAATGTAGATTCGGTAATGATGAATAAATAAAACAAACATGGTGGAAATGCTAGAATGAGGTTTACTAATGAAATGTATCTTATTAGCTGTTACTTATTATTTAATTTAAAATGCATGGAAGGTTTTTATTATATTTGAAGTTTCAGTTGGACTTGATCAAAAGGGTGTTGGATTACATAATGTCATCCTCTCAGAAAAGATGGAAGCAATCAAGTCCAGCCATTTTAGTGGATTAACAGCAGAATTTAGGACAGACACAAAAAGTTTCTGCTCGGAAGAGAAAACTTTTTATGAAGACGAAGTTTTCGCAGGAAAGGAGTATATTGAGATATTGGGAGGATAATCAAAAACCAAAGTTCTTGTGTTTTTAATGTTACTAATGTATCTTCTCTGAAAATAAAGGTGAGTGAATGTACAATAGTAAAGATTTTTTGAGGATAGTGCAATAATTATGCTCTTTTTTCAGGTATTTATCATTGGACTGATTGCTGACAGAAAATTTCAACATTTTAATCCTGTCTTGGAAACCTACATTAAGAAGCATTTCAGTGCTACGTTAGCCTACACGTAAATTTTAAATATTACTTTCTCTAATGTGGCTTGCACAGTTGTTCCAGATAATGTTATTCAGTTACTTGTTTATGTGGTTTAATTAGGAATTTGCCCATAGAGCTTGGGAGGATGAGTGGCTCTTGAAGAAGACAGGAGACAGTATGCCTTTCTCTCTTGAAATAACAGTAATAAAACTTTCAGTCATTTTCAAGGAGGAAGTCTTGATTTTGTTTATTGGAGGAGGGCATGATTTGACTATTTCAAGAATTGTTTTGTGAGGAAAATATTCATAAGCAATTCTCAGTCATACTTGAGAAAGAAATCATGCCCATTTAAGATGCTTCAAATATATGTTGTTCGGTGCATTAAATTGATGTTCTACCCTGTATTATCTGTGTTACTGTCACTTTGGGGAGGAAGCAGCGAAGAACAAAAAACCAAAGGTCCGTTATTTTTGCTGTCTTAAGTATTTCTTGACAGTTAGGTTCTTTGCTGCTGCTTTAGACCATTAGTGTTGGAGGAAAATATACAATGGACATCTTTTCAGAGTCAGGAGGAAAAAAAAAAAAAACTAACAGGGAAACCTGCTGTGCACTTTGCTGTTATACAGTCTCTATTATGTGACCATAAAATGTTTGAGAAGTATTGATTTACAATAGCGAAGAAGAGTTAGTCCTTTAGTCACAACTTGGATATTACAATCGCTTCACTGAGTTACACCAACTCTTGCAGCCTTCATGTGAAGTGGGAAAAGGCTGAAGCATCCCCCAGCATCTGGTTTTATTAGCAAGAGCTGAAGGTGGCCCTTTTGCTGGTAGGCATGGAGAGCGTCCTTCCCTTCCTTAAATGCAGGGAGGTGGAAGCAGGCTTAAGCTTGAGAATGCTAGAATATCTGAATTCTGGCTTGACTTGTGCCTGTGGGCATGAGAGATTCCTGCCCTCTCCCTGCCTTTTACTGCACAAGTTTAAGTGAAGAGAGGTTGCATTGACAGTATCTAAGTGGTTACTTGAAATTCTCACGCAGTTTACTCCTGTTCAAATAAATGCCCATATATCAAGATATCTGTCTACTCAATGTTATTTTCTGTTAATGGTATATAATGTTGTACTACTTTACATTTAGTGTGAATGTTGAAACATACAGTGTAGCTAGGATGATTTAAAATCGAATTGCTTCTGGTTGCATTAAGATCATGATTTATATTCATTGGAAGGGAGGTAGTTGAAATGGTATTATTTTTAAAATTGTCTCACTTTCAACTTTGATAGACTTTATGATGTGGAATAAGAGAATTTCTGAGTGGTGTTATATACATTTTTGAGAAATAAATTTGACAAATACTAGCCCAAAATCCATGGGAACACTGTGTAAAGGGGAGGCCTTGTTTAATGAAGAAGCTCCCATTTTATGTGTTTTAATTCTAACAATGTGTTTGTATTTCATTTAATTATTTTGATTATTAGTAGTAGTTGCATCCTTATAATAACTTAAATCTGAATATCCCTGAATATCCAGCAGAAAATAAGTCTGATCAAGACTTGCTGTGTTGCTTGTATGTTGAATGTTTTCATAGTATGTGTGTTTTCTTTTGTTCTGAAGAACAGGTTGCAGCTACTTACCAGCAAAACCAAGAACATGAGTTTATTAGTTGCATAATTAATTTTGTAACTTCATGGGCACTACTTAGTCACATAATTTTTCTTTAAACCTTTCAAAATTGAAATTCTCTGTGTGCATACTTGTAACTTTTTTGTGTTTTTTGTATTTATACAGAAAACTGACTAAAGTTTTAAAAACATACGTGGATAATGCTGAGAAGTGTGGTATCACTGATCAACTCTTTAAAGCTATGAAAGCTTTGGAGTACATCTTCAAGTTCATAGTCCGGTCCAGGATATTGTTCAATCAGTAAGTGTGGTGAATGCTGAAACCTCCTGTAATTCCAATTGCTGATATTGTTCAAAAAGGGTCAAAATTTTCTAACACCACGAGTTAAAGTTGCTCAGTATTGCACTGTTGTAGAAGTATCTTAAGTTAGAACTTATTTCAGGAGACAGCTGTTCCCTAAGAGCAAGCCAGATTTCCTTAAGAGAGGTACATTTTAAGTAGCAAGTGCGCTGCTAAAATCATGATGTGATGCAACTCACTATAGTTTAGGTCACTGAACAAATAAAGTTCACTATTTGGGAAACTTTTGTTATCAGCTAACTGTCTGGTACCCTGACTGAAATGTTGAAGCTACCGAGTAGCCATACTGCCCTGTCCCTCATCCAGGCCTGGGCTCTGCTAGCGGCTTTCATTGAATGGCTGCTGAAGTCTGGGAAGACTGAAATATCGACAGTTTTGCAGCAAAGCGAAGGGAGAGCTTTTGTGGACAGGAAACGTGACGTTTGTCTTTGGGTGGTGTTTGCAGGGCTCGGGGAGAAGCTGTGGTTTGCAGAGGGCTTTGTTCGTAGGCCAGGCATGGGGAGGGAGGAGAGTCATGGTGGATGGACGGCGAGGGGGAAAAGGAGTATGAGGTGCACTTCGATACACCGCCTCATAAAAGACGACCACAAGTATTGTTGGAGTCAAACCCTCAACATCTCGGAGCGCCCCAGGCCCCCCGCCAGTCAGAGCAGAGAGGGACTGGACTGTTGGTGGTCGGTTGCGGTTTGTGGGGCCCTGCAGTCTCATTAGGTTTCAGTGGGTGAGACAGGAAAGTGGAAAGAAAGAAGGGGTGCAGGAATCTTCTCCTCAAGAGGGATAGTATTTTTGATAGGAGAACCATTTGAGTTTCTGTAAAAGCTCTTTCTGTGCCTGCTGGTGTGGCAGAGGCCTGCTGGGGGGGGCTGTTTTCTGCTCCCCACTTGATCTTCTGCGTGGTGAACTGCACAGAGACCCACAGATGCAGTGGGCATCCATCCATGAAGTCAGGCATAAATAATTATTCTAAGTTAATTTGGAAGTCAGTACTGTGTTTTATACACAAAATATTAGGAAAATTATAAAACAAAGTCGATGATGTATTCGTCTTCACTTAGATTCAATCCTTTTACTACTCGTTAGCCATGGTAACAATGTTATTACAAGGGATTTATGTAGAGCTCTGTAGTTACCAACTCCACCAACCTTTCTCTAATTGAGAGATTGTAATTTATTTTGGTGGGAGTCTTGCTGTGAGATTCATAAAATACTGAATGTCACTTACACTGTTGCAGGTCCTACAAATCACTTTAAAACAGAAAAAAATAATTATCTCTTGCTGCAAATTAGATTTACAGACAATATGACCCTCTGGTATTGGCCATTGGATTTCCTCGTGCTAAGCACTAATTCACAGTTCTTTAGCACCGGGAAGACACAGCTCTCAATGACAAGGGATTAATCAGCGAAGCTGCTGAATGACACCATGATTTGTTCTGCTGTAAGGCTTAAATCCTGCCTGAGGTGTGTGATTTGAAGTGATTACAGTGCAGAAGTGTAACAGTGTTCTGAAATATCGTTAGCATTTTACCGAGAAATCGCAACAAGCAAGCAGAATCTTTTACTAAAAATATTACATATGTTTAACTTTAGTAATATGGTAGTGGACTGAATATATGGAGCATTTTAGTAATGTGATTGCAGGCAAGCTTTGGTTCTGGGTAAATACGTAGAAGCCTAGTTCATCTAGTTAAACCCTTGTGGCAAATCTATTTGTTCAGTATATCAAGGTTTATAAAGGCAAAATAGTATAAGTGAACTTTAGAAACATCTTTGATTTACTCAGTAATGATACCAGGGGTTACATTGTGTTTACAACACTTAAAAATTTGAAGGCAGTGCTAGAAGGGTCAGCTTGGTGTAATCCGGGTTTTCTTTCTCATAGCAGCAGTGTTTTTGTGCATTATCAGGTGTTATTAAATAAATATATGTTAATAACTGGCACTAGAAACACATTTGTGACTAACTTGTTTATTTTTATTACAATTTCATTTTTGAAATGCAAAGCTTTTTGTCTGAAACAGTTTGATTTATTGGACTGTCAAATTTAGTTATTCTTTATATCGGTATTAGTTTCACCTCTCTAATCTGTTCAGGGGGACACTGAAATCCATTCTTGAAATTGGGAGTTATCAAGTCATTTGTCCTGCATAACCCCCAGTTTTAGCCCAAAACTAGAATAGAAATTTGCACAGCAAAATAATGCAATTTAATATTTTTTTTCTGTAGCATTTATTTCCCCATGTACTGGTTAAATAGCTTTTTTTAATATCTGTGGCTCCCAAAGGTTTATGAACACAGCATTAAAAATGATACACATTAGTTTCAGTGTAAAGGAGCAGGAACATTCTGAACTCCATGTTTATCTTAAGATAAGCCCCTTTCCTTCTGTATTCAGTGGTCCATCATGATATCTTCAAACATGGAAAAATCATACTATGACTGTACATATAAAATGCCTGGGTGTGGTGCTCTTTCTGAGCTGCAGACCACATTCAAGCCCTTCTTACTGGGTTTAACTCCAGAAGAAAATGGAGGGGAATTGAACTCTTTCTGGGAGCTGCTCTAATGGGTCTTGGTGCAAAATGTTTACCTGAGCTGAGGGACAGAGCTAGTGGAACCGAGGAGGGCTCTGGAAGCCCAGCTGCTCTCGGATGAGGCTCTAGGAGGCAATCAAAGCTGACAGGGTAAGCATGGGGTTTAGTTGGGGAAAAAATCCCATCTGATGTTTATAAATACCCCTGTTTAGATTTGACCTGGATGACAGATTCTCCTGGGCTTCTTTTAAGCACTGAGCCTTTGCCTTTTCTGGGTCATGTTAAGTCTGTATAGTTGAGGTTCAAGAAGTGTATTTGCAACAGCCTATATGTAGGTGGGTCATACATATTGCCAAAGGGGGAAAATTTTTTTTTAAACGATTTATGTGGAGCTAGTGGTTTTCTCCCCCTCTCTTTCCATTTCATGGTGAGAATTATCTCATCCTACACCTGAAGCAGAGATCATTCTACATCTAAATATGGAAGAGAGCTTCAGGAACATTCATTCCTGTGCTCTATTGAACCAATGGACCAAGTTCTTCAGCTTGGCTGTATATTTTTTGCCTTTGGTGTTGCTCAGGCTTCTCAGGGTTATCCCCCTGAAAGCATCGGGCAGGGGGGTGGTCCCTGTGGGCAGATCAGCTCTGAATAATGCTGCCTGAAGGCACAGGGACCTGCCTTGTGAACTTCAGCTGTGGGTTAGTTGTTCTTCTGCAGCAGCTGTACTGACTGTATGGGAAACTGAGCCTTAACTAGTTTAGTGTTAGCGAGCCAGAAATTAGAGGTGAAATGCATTTTAACTTTAGCACTCCGTTCCCATGGAAGAAAAAAAAACAAAAGGCCTTTTTTTTTTTTTTTTTTTTTTTTTTAACAAATAGTGGGTTGATCGGCTTTTTCTTTCTTTCTCAGAGTTTAAGGTCACTCACCTGAGGCCACTGGTAGATTTTAATGATTGCTGTTAAGTTGTCTGGATGCTTTCTGGCTTCCTCATCAGAGAGCTGCTTGGCATTGGTCCTCCCAGACATCTGCTAGCTCTTGTGCAGGGTGAAGAGACTGTATCCCACTGCTGCGTGGGCATGTGGAATTGGGTCACTGCTGAGAGATTCACCATGACTTGAAGGCGTAAACAACAATACTGAATGTGGCATTTTACATAGGAAGCTTTAAAATAAAAATCTGTTGTTCCTGCTGGCCCAGCCTGGTCTGTCTGTTTTGTCTTTCTTTTTTTTGTGAAAGATAACTCTTGGTTCAGTGAAGAAACTTGTAGAAGTTCTTGAATTTAAAAAAAAAAAAAAAAGTGATGCAACAAATTATCCTCTGTCATTTGAACAGATTTTTTTTAAAACGTGTTTCCATTTTAGTTGGATCGTGCTTATGAAACCTAATTATTTTTCAGACTTTATGAAAACAAAGGAGAAGCAGACTTCAGGGAGTCTCTGCTGCAGCTCTTTAAGTCCATCAATGAGATGATGAGCAGCATCTCTGATCAAACTGTCATAGTGAAGGTATGTACTTTAGAGGTCTCCATCTTGCCTTTACTTTTGCATCCTAAATCACAATTAGGCAGCTGATGAAGTGTATGCTTGTGTTTGTCCCAAAAGTGTATTTTACCTCAAACGTGGTTAATACTTACTGCTTCTAATGAAGGGTTTGTGACTGTGTAAAGCATGTACTTCAAACAAGTAAGTTTACTTACATTGCTGCAAATACCTCACTTTTATTTTTAAAAGAGAACTTACTTCGGGGTTAAATGGTGTTTAGCTTATTTAACTTGTGTAACCTTAAGGTATTTTTAAGGCATTATCTTTAAGATCTTCATTGCAACGTAGATCCTTGTATTCTTATGCATTTATTTATATCCTAGGCTGTTCAGGAGCTTCAGCATAGTATCTTAAGCCCTAGTACATGTTTTTAATGGAAAATTAGTAGTGAGTCAGACTGCAAACTCCACCCCACACCCTTCTTCTTTGGTCCCTTTAAAAGGGTAGCTACTTCTGGTAGCATTGGCTGGCTCATGGAATCGGGAATGTGGTCTCTGACCTCATGTGAACATGGGTATTGATATCACAGAGCAGAAGCATTGAATTATAGGACTGGTAGATTTTTGTATCCAGAGGAGTCTGTGGTCATTGTGCCAATACCGGTCTCATGTTCTGTTAGTGAATCTCTGACACTCTGGAGAAGTACAGAAGCAGTCATAAACACACATTTGATAAGCTACACCTTGAAGTTCTCCTTGTGGTTCAAAATAGAATTTATAAAAGGACCTAACTCTTGACCTAGCTGTGCTGAATCAGTTGAAAGATGATAATCAGAAAGGGGCTAAGAGTTGGGGTTGAATTTGTGGACAGTTTGACAGTATGACGCCTCCTGTTCAGTTGTGCAGTGGTTGTTCATTAGAAGAATTTTTTTATAGCAGCTGGGAAGCAAAGACAGACAGTGGCAAAGTGCTGGGCCAGTGCAAGAGGTTGCTCTTGAAGGGAGCTGGGAAGCATACAGTGGGGAAACATCTAAGTCAAAGACACTGGTCTTTTGTAGCTGAGTGCATGCAAGTCTTAGGCTAGTAATACCATGCTGAGCCCACAGCAAAAATAGATAGTGGGGATAAAGCTGCTGAGTTTGACTATTTTAGGCAGAGAGACAGAGACTGTATCATCTGGTAACAAAATAAGGATATTACATGTTTCATGAAAGCTGTATTTTCATTCTATTGACAAAAGCATCTATACTGAATAGAAATTGGTAAGTTTGAGTCAGTGACTCAGAGTGTGCTATCTGGTGTTTTACAAATAGGATGTTTTCAGATTACGAGGATTGAATGTAAGATTTATTTTCCTGAGACTCATTTGTGAGGCCTACTTCAGGAAGGCAGATGAACATGAGCTTTTTTTCTTTTTCAAAAGTTCATGCCTTGGAAAAAACAAACAAACAAAAAAACCCACCCAAAATAGATGTGGCTGTCTTCATCTGACATGCAAGAAAAGAAGACAAACATCCTAGCAAAGGCTGGAGAAATAACAATCCAGCAGTGCCTGTCCTAGTCTGTGGATTGTTTCACATTCAGATCTCTGCAAACATGTGTAGAGCACACCTACTGTCTGCATTTGGCCACATGAAGTGTGCTGGTAGATGAAGCGTCAACAGATGAGCCAGTGTGAGGTTGTTCAAGATACGTGCTTATGGATGCCTTTCAGAAGCCTGGACAACCTTTCATTCATTATTCATTGCTTTCATCTCCTTTGGACTCTAATTACTTAGCTCTTAGAACACATAATTGTTAGTATTGGCTTTTTGCAGCTTGTGAGATTGCTTTTATTATGTTCAAATATCCACTGAAGCACTATAGTTTTTTTCAGTAACTAGAAATGTGTGGTTCTTTTACAAAGAATAAAATTTCTGAATAGGTGCAAAGAGACAGTGCGTATGGCTTCTGTGAATCTTGCCTGACAAAGCTGTTGGGGTCCAGGGAGGGTGTCAGTAACCATGGGAAGCGGACATGACATTACAGGCTTCATTCAGCATCTTTATCAGTGATCTGGAGTTCATAGTGAAGTACCATGCCCGTGGGGAGGAACATTGGAAGGACCTCACAAAACTGAGGGGGCTAAAAGGTGAGCTGCAAGGGAGACAAATGTAAGGCAGTGCGTCTCAGGAAGAGTAAATCAATCCCCATATGATGCTCTGCTTGAAGCTGGCAGTTGCAGTTCATGGAAGACGCCTTGGGGTCATAACTGACAGCTCTTCAGGGTCATTGGTTCCATGTGCCGTGGCAGGTGGAGTAGCAACAGGGTGTTGCGTGTCAGCCAGAGGCATAATGAGAACGTGGCAGGGCTGTCATTTTGTTGGTAGATAACCTTGGCGCATCTGCATCTTGCGTGCCAGGTGGTGTTCTGGTCTCTGTACCTCAGGAAATCAAGGGGTACGGAGGACCAGGACTGGGAATGGTGCACCTTCCTGGCGGGTGAGTGGTCTGTGAAACTTCTGCACCAAATCGCACAGTACAAGAAATAGGGTGCGCTCGCTGACTTCAGTAGGAGGTTAATCTAAAATGAGTAAAAAGAAAAATTTTTCATTTCTGAAGTTTGCTGTCACAGGGGGTTGTGGAGCCCAGCAGGCCCAGGAAGAGGTTAGGCAGATTTACAGACCACAGGTCCATAGATGTTATGAAAGGATGGGTGGGGATGCAGCCTCTAAAGGATGCTGGGGGAGCCAGGAGGGGAACAGACTACAAACTGTAAGTGGCATCTCCTGTAGCCACCACTGGAGACCGAGTGCTGGGCTATACAAACTGTTAGTGTGACACTGTGAGAGTTTCTGTGCTGTTGGATGATCTGTTGAAGTTTTGTAGAAAACTAATGAAGATAAAGCAGATAAGTTGCTAAGTCCCTCTGTTGTGCAGTTAAGATCAGCAGATCTAGCTGTAGCAGTTTCAGGCTTTTTTTTACTGTTTTTAATATATATTGGGGAAGCTAAGTAAGTGTATACAAAATAAATCTGTTTGGAGAGATAAGAATTTGAAAAGACCTACAGAGAAAATTAAGGTGCTTCACATTAAAAGAGAAGGATGCTTAATTCACACATTTGAATATTTCTATTTCTCCTTGCAGAAATTGTAATCTGTCTTGATAGTTTATCAACATGAAGCAGAACTGCCACTGGAAAGTTTTTCTGAAATGTTTGCAACTTTTCTCTTTGGGCTGGTTATACTGAATTTTTTTTTTCCCCCAGCCTATCTGTTAGGAGAGTAGCCTTCAAGCTGACACTGTGCAGGGGAGAATGAATGACTGCGGTCTTATGTTCTTAGCAAGAATTACTCTATCTATTCAAATATTTATGTCCTTGTGGAAGCTGATGAGCTGTTTCTGACTGTAGCTCAGGTCTTCGGTTACTTAATATTTTGCATTTAAATTGCCCCTTTTTTAAATTTGATTTTTTCAAGGCTTTGGGTACATTTAAAAAAAAAGTTTCCTCCAAAGAAAGTTGTATGACTTGTAAAAGGATTTAAGGTTGTAGACCACAAAAAGACTTTGAATTTGTACCTCTTTTAGGATTACGGCTATACAGAATTTCTTAGGGGAGGGGAGAATTTGTGTATGTGGCTGCTTTGCAGACCTGACTTCAGTTTCAGCCTTTCAGGAAACAAAATCAAGAATATTTTCTGTGGAGGGCATGCTAGAAGTGGTACTTGGCACTTTTGCTGCTGCAAGTAGGTGTAAGTGTATACAACACTGATTAAATTTTTTTCAAGGCTTAAAAGGAGGAAAAAAACAACCCAACAAACAAAAAAAGCAAAAGCCCTGTCTATCTGCTAATACTCTGCTGAACCAAAATCATGCTTTGCATTGCTGAGGATGCTTTGACTCTCAGTTTGATGGCTGGGAAGGACCATGACTTCATCTTCTGCACAGGGTCCTCCAAGAAGCTTCGAGTTGGCTTGGAGGTAGGGAGAGGCACGTCTGTATCGGCTGTCTGTCCTTCACTGCTTCCGATGCGCTGTCAGTCAGAGGACAGGGCTCACAAGTGCTGGCTCCCGTCTGCTGCCTGCTGTGTCGCTGCAATTAACGGTCACTTTGTGGCTGCAGGACTGGTCACTTTGTCCGTGGGGTGTATGTTTGTAGTGGCTGGCTTAGCGTATGCGTGGAAAAATATCTTTTTATCAGAGCATAAAGGTCTGTTTCCTTTTGTGAGCTTTTGGTATTGCATAATAACAATTTAAAAACATTATTAAAAGGTTATTTTAAATTTAGAGTTGTAGTGTTTCAGCTGCGTATTTTTACAATAAACAGGTAAAAATCCATATATTCTTGGAACATGACTTGAGCAGAGCTTTACTAGCATTTATACCTCTTAGTGGACTCAAATATGTGCAATGAAAACACTAAGGTGTAAGAATGAATAAAAACCACTTTCATCCTAGGCTATAAAGGCAGCAATAGTCAATCCTATAGGTTTCAATTTGAGAAGCTGGTATAGTATAAATTCGTGTTCAAAACAACTCGGAGTTTGTTTTTTATAGTTCGTTAACTAAATATAATTGTTAGGGGCTTTTTTTTGCGTGTCACTGTTGACTGCAATAGAGGCAGGCATTCAGAGGCTGCCTTTTACACTTGATTTAGGGTGTGCAGCTCTCCAAACTGGCGAGGGAAATTCAAACAATGATTTGAGCTGACAGATATTTTGGTTGTCCTCTTACTAACAAAAATTTTTCTTGCGTCGTTAATGGTAGTGGGCTGCAGTAATAGTCTGAGAAGTAGAAAGATTAAACTTTGTTTTTCAAGTATCAGTTTGATTTTAAGAATTACTCGATTAAATAAGGTGTGCAGCATTTCGTATGTGCACATATTGTTAATGGTTACAAATGTAGTGAGCTTTCCTGGTTTTATTCCTATTTTCTGCTAATTGGTGCACGATAATTATTTCCTTAACCTTTTACTGTTTAAGCATGAGCTCAGCTGAAGCCTAGCACTATGTTTCAAGTTTAGATAAAAATGCAAATGTTTCCTAGTAATTTATTCTTGCATCTCTTTGAAACAAGGGCAGTTGAGCCAGCTGCATCGAATTTAGGAGGACTGTCTGATTTCGGCTGTGTTTGTATGGGGGAGCTGAACTATTCTCAGCAGGGTTCTTGCAGTTTGCTCTAATGTTTGCTGTTACGCGTGACTTTGTACTGCTGTTCAGGATGACTGAAGAAAGATAGGCTGATAGCTGTGTTAGTTCTCTGTGCTTTAAATGATCTTGATAAAGTAGGTGTGTATATAAAATTATCCTGTAATGTGACCACAGAGAGCCAGGGTGGAAGATGATAACATTTCACTAATGCGAATTCTCTTGAGTATGTGTTTTTTTTAATAACCCTTGTCATTTTGAACACATGATGCTTGTTTCTCAGTATCCATACTGTACTTTTTCCCACTCTAATGTTAAACATTTATTGTTAAAGCCACAGAAAAGTATTTAAATGAAGACAGGGAAATATATTACAAGCTGCTGAGGTGCCTAGGAAGAGACTGCAGTAGTCTGCAGGGCTTCTCCAACAGGTTGAGTACTTTACAACCACTGTTCAAAATGGGTTGAGTGACAAAATAAATGCAACCGTGGAGTGAGGTTTCTGTGTCTCTGAGAACCTATATGGGAAAGTCTGTTGTTACACTGGCAACAAATACAATAATCTCTAGAAGAGCTCAACGCCACTTTACGTGTGATCATGCTTTGTGCTGTTTTACAGCAAATTTCATGCCAGACGCACTGGTTCAGTTGTGATTTGGAACGAATGTCTGCTGCAGACTGGGGCAATTCAAAAATAGTGTTTAGGCATTCCTGGAAATTGTTTCATCCAGCTGCTGACTGGGCTTAATTTGGCTGGGTTGATGAGTTTAGTAGAATGGTATCTGGGATAACACTTGCGTAGAAGGTAGGTGCTTTGTATTGAATGACACAAAAGATGAAAATTAACATTAAAATCATGTACAAATTGAGTCAAGTAAAACAAATTTATTGCTTCATCAAACAAAAGAGTTTATAAGAATAGTCTATATTTGGCAAAGAGATTTTATGCTTAATTTTGAGACTAGGTGTGCTGTTTGAAATGAATTACTTTAGAAAATGGCATTTTTAAATTAAGTAGTTTTGCTTTTATGTAGTACAAAGAGATGAACCTGTAGTGTACTATTCAGAATACATTTTGTCTGATACTTTGCAAATGTCATTTGTTCAATCTAATGACAACCTTCAGTTAGTATTGCAGTTTTCTTAAATAGCTACCGTAAAGAAGGTTTTCTTCCTGCTTTTTGACATTCCTTGTCAGTATAAACCCAAGAATGGGATAAAAGTTAGAATTTTCTGTTGTTGCAAGACTGCTTTGCTGTACTCCGTACTGCTTTGTTTTCATTTACTAGCTACCACTGCTATTATCACAGTAGTAATTTCTCTTTTGTATTAATGAAGAGATTACTCAATATTTTCAACAGTGTAATAAACAAAAGTAAATTAGTAAAACCTTGTTTATATGTGTTATCCAAAATTATATCAGAAGTGACTTTGAGCTACTTAGCAAGACTACCCAATCCTATTTTAGTGTGCTTTCATATGATGTAGACGTGTTTGCACAGACAATTCTATGTCTAATGTCTTCTACCAAGTGGTAGAATGATGCTATGGTGCAATATAGTGCTGTATTTTTGATCCCCTTTAAGTGGAACTTTATGTTAATACATCAGGGTGTTAGTTCCAGTGTGGTAAAATAAAATTTTTGTGTTGAGAGTGTAATTTTTTTTTTTTTTTTTTATTCCACAAGCCTTCAGATGTACTAGCAGCTACCAAATGTGACAAAGTAATGGAGATGCTTACAGACTGCTGAACACACAGACTGCAGCATGACTTTCTGGCTTTGAGACAGAACACATTTAAGCTACGTCTCCAAATGGCATATGAAATATGCTGTAATTTTATTTATCTTGTAATGCTTCTTAAACATGTTTCTGAGCATATGCACTTCTGTGTCTATATGTTCTTCATGGCTTGCTATTATGTTGGATTGTCAATATTGGAAACAATTATCTATGTGGCTTTTCAAAAGGTGGACTAGGTGACTTTGGGCACTGCTGACTGAATGCTTAAGGTAATGCTGCTTTTCACGAGTGAAGCCATTTCCAGCAAACTCAAAGGTTTGCAGAAGCAGGCTCCACGGAGAAGTACTAGCCTGTCTTTTGTCTTTCCCCAACTTAAAAGTAAGGAGGGCTTAAGGGGAACTGGGGTCGGAGGACAGGCTTACGTGGTGTCCTAGAGGAAACTGTTAGGAGTGCAGAGGGATTCAGATGGCCTGGGCCTCGTGGGAGTCCCAAAACTTAAGGTGCTTATATTTGGCTAATGACATGAGGAAAAGGCGTGTGTATCTGTCCTCCCATCTCTTTCTGGGAGGACTGCTGATGTATGTCTATCTTCACGAAGAAATGAAAAACTCAGGACCTTTTCTGTAAGGCAGCTTATCCAGGTAATTTTAGTGGTTGGGGGTTTGGGGATTCTTTTTGTTGTTCCAAAAAATAAATGAAGCTTACTCTTATTTTACAGTTTATTTATGCATGTGTCAAAGTGCTCTAATGTTTTTTTTGGGGGGGGTTGAGCGTTCCCCACCACCACCCCCAAAAGTTGCAGAAAAAAGTTCCTTTCAGAATAAAGTGACTGTTTTGCTGACGGTGTTTTCTAAATTGCTGGCTTAGGGTAAATTTTTACTCATAGAAACTCCTTGAACCTTTAGATCTGAGGAATGTGCTGGGGTTTCTCTTGGTAGATCTCATTCCTGTCTGGAAATGAACCATCAGGTAAAAAAGAGCTGTAGCAGCGGGGGCGCTGCAGTGGACCCTGCACTGATGTTCAGAGGGACCACTGTTAGAACTAATGTGTGTGTTGCGTTTAGTCTTATTTATTCTCGCCTTCTTACCACGTCTGAAGCTTTGTTCTCCCAACTAATTTTTTGGTACAGGCCTTCACTGTATTTTTCTTCAACATGAAAAAAAACCCTGTGTTGTTTAGCTCCTGGCTCTGAAGAAGTTTAGGAAAATACAATTAGCTGTTAAGTCATAAGCACATCAATGAATTTATCTTAAAGGTTGCAAAGGATGACTGCTCTAGATAGAGAGGTGGTAGTGATGATTTAAGGAATAAGTTGCTATTATTCTGTGGAACGGTAAAACCGAAGAAATTTGTCCTCTGTTTTGGCTGTGCAGAGAACTGTGACCATCAATTATTGCTTAATTTATTCTATTTAAGGCAAAGCTTTGACTTTTCTGGACCTTATTATTTTCACTTAGTGAGTTTTATTTCTTGGCATACTTAATTACCTTTTTTTTATAGTTTAGAAGGGTATCTGTGAAGAAGCACTACACTCATTGACTTAGCAGTTCAATAGGATGTATTGGCAGCTGGCTCAGGTAGTGTCAGTTAACAGTTCTTTTCATATGTATGGAGTTTGGCCATGGTGTAATACCTTTTATATATAGATATGATACTCATAAAGAGGAAATTAACACATATTTGTGCAAGTGCACAGCTGTGTGTATGGTTGTGTGTGGTGGGGAGAGGGAGAAGTAAGGGATGAGCCACAATACTGTAAGGTACTTTGAGTCAGCTCCCAGGCTGACATGCACTTGTTAACATCATGCTGATCCTTGACTTGCGTGTGAATCACATCCCAGGAAAAAAAAAAAAATTCCAATAATACCCAGTAGTCAATGTAACAGTGAATGTACAAGGAAGTTTAACTCAGTAACAGGGAAAGTATATCCATTTTTCATGCAATGCACTGTCTTGTTTCTGCTTCTCTCCTTTTTGTTCTTCCCCTTTGCTAGTTTATTTGTGTGCTTTTTAGTAATTAATGATTTTGTAACTTGATAAGGGTAGTAGTAATTTGTCGCTTGTTTTCCACAAAGACAGAAGCCCCTTTGGGCAGTAAAATTTTTTTTGCAGCCCAGCTTGAAACTATGTATAATTATTGACTAAGTATGTGAGACTGAGATTTCCGGCTTTGTATGTGTATCTAATGTGATCACATGGCAGTTATTGCAAAAACCTGTTTGATTAAAAATCAAAGAATTAAGGTTCTTCATTATTGTGTCTTCTTTAATCCAGTTTTGAATTTTCAAGTGTCTTAGGCATCACTGTGTAACTATGAAATTAAGATTTCAATTTAGTTTGCCATGTAATTCTTGCAGAAATGAGGAATTTGTACCTTTGTCCTGTGCTGATCAAGAGTGGAAAGCAATCGAATTTAATTTCTTTCAATAGAAGAAAACAAAAACAGATTGCTTATTTGTTTTTTCCTGATGTTGTATGAAAATATGAGAACAGGTTTTTTATCTACCGAATTTAATATTCCTCACTTATGTATTCCAGTGTCCTGGGAATAACCAGCATTGCAGTTGTGCTACTGCTAACAAAAGACCTACTTTAAGCTGCAGCTTCTAACAGAGTAAAATCTACTGTGAGAGCTGCTGTTTTACAAGAGTTAATACCAACAAATAGCTATTTTGGTAGACCTTTGGATTATACAGATACAGATTTAATGATGGGACTGCAGAGCCTACTTGTCTGATCATACTGTCTGTCATATAATTGAGTCAGTTGAGATTGGAAATTGGGAAATATACTTCCACAATTTTCTTTAAATTTTAAGGTTTTAAACTTTAATTGGTTTGTCCATAAAGTAGAACCTAAGTAGCTGATAATTGTTGTAACTACAGGCTTTAAATTGATGTTGTAAGTAGTTTTACCTGATAGTACTTCATTTAAGCTATTAAAGTGTTAATTTTAATGATTGTGCCAGCACAGTGTGAAATTTTAATTCAAGACATAAAATGCAAGCTCTTTTTTAGTATGTGTTACTAAACGTTTATTGCTACATGCATTTGAATGATAAGCAAATAAAAAACACAGCGATGGCTGTGGTTTATAACTGGTCATTAGAGTCCTCATCCATCAAAACACATAAGCGTGTACATAATGGGACTATTTGCATAATTACAGTTATGAGCTTGATTTCTGAGCATGTAAATAGTCCTTTAAGCATACGTGGAAATGTTTGATGATCAAGCTGACAGTTTAAATGGACTATGAATAAAAACTGGAACACTCTGGAATTTGCATCTAACCTATTGACATGTTTGTTTCTTGCTCTTTTAAAAGTGGTCAGCAAGCGTTGGCAAACTTCCCACGCTGGCTACTTGAAGTTACCCTTGTGACTGTAACCAAACAATTGACTGTAACCAATTTAAAATTACTAGATTTGTGGCAGAAAAGGGTAGTTGGTTGAAAATAGAGAATTGGTTTTGTATGTACCTACGAGGCAGTACTCCTCAAGTCTGTTTCCCTGTGGCTCTTCTTACTATTAACAACTACTACTAAACAGAATTTTCCTGTTTCTTGAGTTCCTCTGACCGTGGAGCTGTATAGTATCATCATTTGTCACATCATGGACTTCAGACTACAAAAGAATTGATTAAGAAAAAAAAGCATAAGGGCTTGTCTTCCATCTAATTCAAAAGGGTAGGGAGCACACAGTGTTCTTGTTGATGGAAACTGCAAATGCTAAGTGTTAAACCCACAAACGGAAATGCCTTCTATGGAGAATGAATCATTCTCCCTTCTGAGGCAAAGATATATCTGTAATCAAACTGTTTGATATTATCAATAAAATGCAAAGGCAAGTGAAATAAGTCTGGCTGTTGTAGTTTATAGTTGAATTACTGTGAGGTTTTTTTCTAGTCTGGTGCTCAGTGGACGCAAGAACTTAAGCAACCTCAGTAAAAATAGTGCGTGTGTATGAGCTAATAAGGTTAAGATTAGAACCAAAGACTTTTGCCTTAGGGTTTCTTAGGTAGAATGTTTTCGCATCTATTATTTGAAATAGGTTATTTAAATCCATTTGCAAATGAAGGAAAAAAAACCCAACTCTATCTGATTGAAATTAGTGCTTGTGTAGACTAAGTGATTTTTATCTGTGGTGTCACTAGAGGTCCATTTACTATTGTCTAACCTGAGGTGTATTCTGGCATGATTGCATTAAATTGCTGGGTAGTAATTTTTAATTGCTGGATTTTTGCTCTTGATGTCTGTAAGAGAATGTTTGCTCTAGAAATAAACAAATTTCCATTTATTAGTAACAGCAGTTAAAGACAAAATTAGTTAAAATTATTACAAATAGTTAAAATATTAAACATCTGTTTTTATCTTCTGAATCCTTTCATTATGTACTTGCCCCCAAAAGAATATGCTAAGAGCAAGCCACAGGGGTTCAGCTGAAGCCACAGAGAATAGTTAAGTTGAAGCAACCTACTCGTGTGTGATTCTCTTCTTGCAGTCTTTGCCTCACCTTTAAAGACATAAGAATTTCAGTCTTGTTTATTGTTGTTTTTATTTTTTTAGGGGGCAGCACTTAAATACTTGCCAGCTATTGTCAATGATGTGAAATTAGTATTTGATCCAAAAGAACTTAGGTGAGTAGAGTTGATGAAATGTGTAGCGTGAACTTTATCTAGATCTTTGTTTTACATATATATACACACACACACATATGTAAATATATACAGAGACAACGAAATGTGATCATCTGAGATGTTTTATCACTTTGGTTTTATTACCTTTTGTTTTTTCCCCTTGCAAATATTTTTAGGGCTACAGAAATAGCCTGTTTTAAAAATAACATGTATGGCGTCAAGGTTTGACAAATGTCTTGACAAACTTTGCAGTCTTGTTTAGTACAATCATGTAATGAGATAGCAAGAATTATCAATCAGGCAACTGACATAAAAACTCCTAAGCTGTATACTTGATGCTTCACTCTTTCAAGTATAAATTTAATGTAAATAATAACTGGTTTTGTTCAGTGCACCCTATTGCTGGATTGACATTTCAGTAGCTCATAAACATAGGAATGTTGTTAGTTAAATAGAAAGGGTAATAGGAAGACATTTCAGAACAAAAAACAATAGCCAAACCAAATCAAAACTAATATGTCAGGAGAACTTTTAACTTAAAATCAGTTTTTCTTTCACAGTGCTATTATAAGGTGTTTAAGTTGAAAAAGACCCCACCTTTTTATCTAATTTGGTTGCACAAACCCTTTTATATATTGTCTGTTTTCACTTCTGTGTTCTGGTGTGCCAAATTAAGGAAAAGATAAAGTAGAAATAAAATAGATATGTGTAATCTTAATCTAACATTCCAACGGCCTGGAACCTGGCATTCAGCTTTTGCTTGCATGTACTGTAAAGTTTTTTTACATGTACACCCGTGCTTCCTGTGGGCTTAGGATCTTTGTAGAGTTTCTGGACTAAATCATAACTTTGATATGTGACAGTAAAAGTACTGGGAAAATATACCAAATGAAAAATACCAGGATTTGGCCTGTTTTACCACAAACAGTACATTTTTTCTGTCAGTTAGAGTATTTAAATTGAGATTAAATAATACTTAGAAGTGAAGTCTTAATAGGAAAAACAAAAAAGCCCAAGATTTTACCAAGCAATGCAAAATTATTGAAAAGTCTTTTAGAACTCTGTATTATGTGCAAGCTCAGCTGATGATTGTGATGGTACCTTATCATCCTAAAAAGTGAATGTGTATGGTTTTGTTTGGGTTTTTGGGGGGTGGGGGGAGGTGGGGGGGGCAGCAGTGAAAGCTTGTAATGTGAATTATCACGTGTTTTTATTTTTGGCTCATATGTCATGTGTTATTCCATTAATGATATGTGATGATTGGAGTTCAAAGGCAATGGCACAGACAACTAAAATTTGAAATCTAAAACCTTAAATGAAACATGGGAAAAGAGAGTGTCGTGGTTTAACCCCATCTGGTAACTAAGCACCACGCAGCCACTCACTCACTCCTCCCCCTCCCACCGGGATGGGGCAGAGAATCGAGGGGGTGGGGGGGAGGAGTAAAACTCATAGGTTGAGATAAGAATAGTATTAATAGACCAGAAAGGAAGAAACTAATAATGATAATAATAACAATAAAAAATGACAATAATAATAATAAAATAATTGGAATAAACAAGTGATGCACAATGCGATTGCTCAGCACCCACTGACTGATGCCCAGTTAGTTCCTGAGCAGCAATCCCCCAGGCCACCCCCCCCAGTTTACATGCTGGGCATGACATCCCATGGTATGGAATATCCCTTTGGCCAGTTTGGGTCAGGTGTTCTGGCTGTGTCCCCTCCAGCCTTCTTGCTAGCTGGGCATGAGAAGCTGAAAAATCCTTGACTTGGTATAAACACTACTTGTCAACAACTGTTGTGTTATCAACATTATCATCATACTGAACCCAAAACATGACACTGCACCAGCTACTACAGAGAAAATTAACTCTATCACAGTTGACACCAGGACAGAGTGTAAAGCAGATAAAAGGGAGAGGGCAAAAGAAAAGACACAAAAACCTAAACAGACGTATTAAAGACATCTGAAATTTCTCTGAAATTCATCATAGAATCACAGAATGGTTTGGGTAGGAAGGGACTTTAAAGATCATCTAGTTCCAACCCCCCTGCCATGAGCAGGGACACCTTCCACCAGACCAGGTTGCTCCAAGCCCCATCCAGCCTGGCCTTGAACACTGCCAGGGATGGGGCA
>JAVJGG010000094.1:40158774-40220464 GCA_035590195.1 Aviceda cuculoides
TGTCGTGGTTTAACCCCAGCCAGCAACTAAGCACCACGCAGCCGCTCACTCACTCCCCCCCCCCCCCCAGTGGGATGGGGGAGGAAATCAGGAAAAGAAGCTGAAACCAGGACAACTGAGGTTTCACAAATGTGGTGAAACAAGGCTCCAATTACAAAGCATCTCTGGGGCAAACAGACTGAGCTCAACTAGGCCATTCCTTGGGCTGAAATTTATATGGAAAATTAGTAGTTAATTTGGACCTGCATCCATCTGGTGATTCCTGTCATGCAAGAATAGTCTGAGCAAGGAAGGGAACGTTTTTTGGGATAGGAGTGAGTGGTCAAGGGCTGGAGCAGCTCAGAGGCGGAAGTTTAAAGAGAATGTAAAATGGTGATTATATGAAATACACGGCTAGTCAGTACCAGGAAAACCTTCTTCATGTAATGGCTGGATCTTCACTCAGGGGCATGCTGTGTTTTTTGGCTGGTGTTTGGTTGTTTGTTTGTTTGTTTGTTTGTTGGGTTTTTGGGGGTTTTGGGGGGAGTTTTTTGTTGTTTTTTTTTTTTTTTTAGATAAGGGTATGCATTTGAAATACATGCTATTCTATAATACAAACTATTACTTCAAATGCACATATATCATTATCTACCGTATTAGGGCAGTTTGGAGACTTTTAAATAGCTTTAGATCATTTAATGAGCATCCTGGTAAATAGGAAATAAGCTCTTTCAGTGAGGTCAATTCTGTTTAGCCGTTTGTTTCGCAGAGATCACCACCTCCTTTCATTTTTGATATTTGTACAGATTTGCGATAATATAGTTGTAAACAAATAATGGGAATTTATGATGAAGATGCTTGTTACTAGATTTGGATCTTTTGTAATCCAATTCACTGCTACCTAATGGAAATGAATATGAGGGGATTTGATGAAGTCATAAGTAGGTGTATTTCCCCATGTAAATACATCACAGGGTCTAATGTCTGTTTCTTGAAGCAAAAAATTCAACAAACACACAACAGTTTTTCTTCTTTTTGAGCTATAAAGCGTGAGGTTAAATGACCAAGAAGCAATTAAATAGAAAAACCCTTCATTGAAGAAACTAACTCTTCAAAGTACTTTCTTTGAATGAGAGCCCACTTGCACATTCCTAGTGAACATGCACTTGTGTGAGTCACTTGAGACTGAAGAATATTTCTCTTGAACTACTAGAAGTTGGGTGTGCTTATACAATGTTATTTCTCATCCATGTGTGAGCTTACAAGGCAGAATGAGGATGCTGCTGTTCCTCTCTAGCATCTTGTTGAGATGGAGTGCTCTCTATTCTGCATTATAGCATGGTTTTTCTTGATTTCTCCCCCCACCCCGCCATGTCAGTGACTTTTTTTTTTCCCCATTGTGCAGTTTGTGAGAGCAGGATTCCAGCCTCTGTGCTGTGTACCTTGCTGTAGGGACGAGTTTGTAGAGGTGCTCCTGCTGTAAGTCGTTCCTGCGCTGTAGGAGACAGGAGGCTGTGGTCACCAATGACCTGGGAGTTCTGAAGCAGCTGCAGAGAATAGTTCAAGTCATTGCAGGTGGACCTTAGGGCACTGGCTGAAGGCTTCTAGCAGACTTTGGACAGAGACTGTTTCCCTGTGAAGTCCATCTTTGTCTCATCCACCCTGTTTCCTTCTCTTTTTTTAGTAGCAAAAGCAAGTCCTCTTGAGCCCGTACCTTATAACTGAGAGTCATCTAGTGAGAGTAATTTTCACCTTGGCACTGAGTTTTTAATGCCTGTATCAATTTTTCCACTGAAAGCCAACACGCAACACTGTAAGCATGTATTGATTTCTTTGCCCTTGGCACCCCTTTGCCTACTAGCTGTCAGGGTTTTTTTCCGTTACCTGCAGTGCATATTTTAGCACTGGTGATACCGCTTTGTCCATCCCATGCCTGTAACCAGCAGACTGTCCTCTGAGCCTCGGTTTTCACCATGGAGGGATTTTGAAGTTGGCGTCTGTGTGGGACCGGTGCAGTGCAGTTGGGTACTCTGTTACAACAGTACCTTCTACGGCACTGACACCTCGGCACCCGTGGTGCTGCATCTCCTAAATGCTGTCGGGAATCATCAGGAATGGTCAAGAGTGGAAGTGCGCATTCTGTCTATGGATGTCTCTTCAGCAAAAGATGAAGCTAGTAAAGATACTTAATTATGGTGAATCAAAGCCAGGGTCACCATCTTTTCATCACCAAGATCTTTGTCATCCTTTAAGCTACTGGTATTTGCTTATTTGCTTATTCTGTAACTCCTGCCTATCCTGTCTGGTTCTGGGTGCCCGTTCTATCCGCTGCGAAAGGACAGAGACCGAATGTATATCAATAAAGGGAGTGCTTGGTTGCAGAAGGAGCTTCTGCCGTTGAGCAGCACTCTACTGCTACCAAGAAGAAGCTTTCTAGTCTTGAAAGTGTTACTTTGAGCTATTGATCTCTTTGCTTCTCAGGAAAGTGTTAGGTATAACCCTAAATAAGTGCTTTCACCTTGCAATGTGGAATCATCCCCTCTTAATTGAGATTAATCTCCAGTTTTCATTTTTCAGTCTTCTGCCTCCTGCTGTGGTCTGTATGTTACTCACGCTCTTGATGTCAGGATGGTGATACTTACTGGTCCAGAACTACTTAAAATTGTCTTAAATAAAGACTTAATTGAGTGCTCATGAGCATTTCTGATGTTCCAGGGAATTCAGCTTTTGTGTGAAAATAATCTCTAAGCAAAGATACAGTCATTAAGGACTGACATGAAGCTTCCTCTTGTGAGTCATCCATGTGCCATCAAGTCCAAGCAATTTGGGTAATATCACTAAAGAAGATGTCAGTGTGTTAGATCTTTTGTGTGACTGTCAAGAGCTTCATCCATATTTTCCCAGGTACTGTATTATTAGAGATCTCACAGGCCAACAGCCAATGTAGCATTTGCCAAAGTGAATTCTTCAGTTGTATTTTCAGAGATTCTTGGCCAGGTGGATTTTATAGTACAAGGGCAACTTGGAGTGACCCATGTTGTGATGGTGTATGTCCATGTGTTGGGAAAATAAAAATTTCTTAATGGTAACTATTGTTTTTCAAGATGCATGCATATACACGCATAGCTGTGCTGCTTTCTGGCTGCATATGACTTCTCTGAGAAAAAGCTGCCTGCCAGGTTGGTAATCCAGCCCTTGTAGTACAGAGACATAGTACTCCTTCCTTTGGACAAAGTACAGATCACACCTTCTTCCACATGTACATGAGATAGCTGGGTAGGTCAGTAGGGAAAGGGACTTGGGAACTGCTGTCTAGTAGGGTAAAATAGCTGGAAAAGTCTCATGGATTTCTTCTGTTTCTGTCCTACAATATTATTTAGAGGAGGTGGAAAAATAACAAAATGCTCTAAATTCTTCCTTGTCCCTTCCTGCTCTCCTTTTCCTCACCCCCCAAATAATGTTTTAGTACTAAGCTGATGATATATATACTGTGTAATTTAATCATCATTATTTCTTCTTAAGTCAGGCTCTGATGAACAAGAATAACCAGTTCCCCTCCTTCAGGCATGGATTTTCTTGGGGGCTGGGCATGGGGAATGCTCAAGGGTTTTAACTTCACTCTTTCCTGCTTTTGCACATAAAGTGAGCATGCTTCTAGTCTCATGCTGTGGGTGGTTGCAGCTGATGCCACCATGGCAGAAGGCAGGTATCTCTGTCTGGGCCATCTCTCCTGAAGGAAAAAGAGAATAGACCAGGGTTAGGAGTGAACCCTAGGGTCCTGCACTCCCTCTGGGCAAGAGAATTTGCAGGTTATACGTTAATTAGATCCATTAGATCAGTTCCCCAGTGTTACCTGCTGGTGGCTTTAGGAATATCAATTTTTGCCTTGTTTCCCTTACATGCTTGGGTTGAGCTAAAATATTGACCTCCATTATTTAGCTCCATGTCCATTATCTTCCCTAACTCTGCAAGTCCTGTACTTGCTTTGTACAGGCAACTACACCTGAATACCAGCAAAAAATATTTCAGCAGCACTTTCTGAGCTATAAAAGACCACGTCATGCAGCTGAATGTTAATCTGAATAGCACCATACATCTCAGTGAATCATTTTTGTGTGGTTAGGCTGTGCTGCATTGGTAACCAGTGCCGGTAAGGTAAAGGAACTTTTAATACACCTTGCCAACACTCAACCAGTCAAGCAAGCACAAAGCTACGTGTGGACATAACGCTTGTGATGGTGCTGGATAGGTCCAGTTAATCAATGTTTTTAAGCAGAGGCAGTTAACATCGGTGAGACCACTCAAGTACTTTGCTGAACTGGGGCTGGGGGCGGCACAGGTGGGAGGGTAGTGCTTGTCCAAGCTTTCTTAACCGAATGGTTTCGTTCTCACTTGCTTGTAACTTTTTCAAGTTTTTATATTTTGGGTTGAAAAGCAGGTGACTGGAAATCTGGAACTTACCTTCTTTTTCTTGATATATATATTTTTTTTTAATCTTATGTAAGCACTGAAGCAGATTGGCTATTCAGGCAGTGCTATGAAGTTATTTAAAGCTGTGTATGTAACCTTATGTTTTGTATGCAGACTGCAGGGAAATCTTGCTGCCAACGATGACAGATCAGCTGAAGTATCACTTGGAAAGACAAGAAGATTTGGAGGCTTGTTGCCAGTTGCTGAGTAACATCCTGGAAGTGCTTTACAAGAAAGACGTGGTTAGTATCGTACGGTTCTGTGATGATTAGCACTTAAAAGAAATGGATCTTAGTAGAATGAATTAAGCAGGTAACTCCTGATGTCCTAGTTTTTCTTTTCCCCCACCCAACCAGTCTTTCTTAAGTCTTCTTTTTAGGTGTCCGGTGACGAGGATGTGTTGTGTGACATCTCAGGATGTTTCTTACTGTTTCTGAGGCACATCCAATACAGCCCTGTTACTCAGTAACACTTTTCCAGGCATTGGTTAGATAGTGAGTAAACAGATATTCTTAGGACTTCAACCTGTCTCTTACATGGTGTCTAGCCGCTGCCAGGTGGAAAATGTTTGGTTTGGTTTGGCTTTTTATTTTCCCCATGAGTATTTTGGGAAATGCACATTTGAGTTGTATTGATACTGTCCTGCTAGGCCAGTCTGAAGGAGAGGGTGGGTGTACACACATGCACGTACCCACACATGAACATACACTTTTGTCTACACAGTAAGCTTGTTTAGCTTTTTGAAGTGCCATTTCAAGTTAGCTAGTGGAATTCTCCACCTCGGTAAGAGATAATCTGAACTGGAAAGTGGTGGCTTCTGCATAAATATTATAACTGGTGTAGTTGTCTTATCCGTTCAGAATGTGCACGTATGAGACGGTTGCGCATGAGAACCTGTGCAGTGCCCTGGGCTGGTATGCAGATGTGTAGCTTGCATAATAGTCCCTCTTTTGTCTTTTCATGACTTCACACAAAGATGCAAATATTAGTGCTTTGCCAGAGAGCTGTAATGATTTGGTGCTCTCTTAAAGAAGTTTGGCCTGATGAGGCTGCTGCCTGAACCTTCAGACCCGTGCAGAATCATACACTAATTTAGTTGGAAAGGACCTCAGGGGTCAGCTACTCTCACGTTGTATCTAGCATCTTATTTGACTATGTTTTTTGGGCTCCTCCTGATTTTGTTTCTTTTTTAACGTAGTTCTGTGTGACTGCTTCAGAAAGTGGGTTATTTTAAAACACGGAGCTTGTTTTTGACAGCTTGGCTGCTTCCTGTCACTCTTTGTTGGCTGTATTTCTCTCCGTGGTAGCAACTCGCTCACAGCTCCGCCATCTCCCGGGCTGATCCCGGCTGGAATGGGGCTGCAGGAGTGGCAGGAGAGAGCCCAGAGCTGCCCTGTCCTGCTGTTGGTTAGTGGCCGGCTGTGAGGGGGCTGCAGAAAATAGATACCTGTTTGCTGGTGGAGCGGGGGGATGGAGAAGGGGACAGGGAAAGGAAGGAAATGCTGTGAGTGAGGAGCTGTGTAAAGTAAAATTGAAAAACGGGCAGGAGCAGCACAAGTGCCAGGAATGCAAGGAGGAGGAAAATCTTGGAGAGAAAGGAGGGAGAGCTGAAGGGTGGAGAGGAGCAGAGTGCCGAGACAGATGCGTTCTTCCATGCAGATGCTCTTGGTACCAGAATTGTAAGGTTTATCCTAAAGACAGGTCTGTCAGCAGCAGGAAGAAAAGTCTATACTGGAGCGGTAGCTGTGTGTATACGGACTGATCATAGCTCGTTCTTCAAATATGCAAATGCATATTTTGTAGATGCAAGTCTGCCTTTGGTAATTAAACATAATCCAATGATAAGATGTGGGTTATATGGATCCAAGGGCAAGAAAGAAAATGGTTCATCAGAATGTTTGTTTGATGGTCAAGAAGCAACACAAAGATGCTGCTTTATTTACATAATTATCTGTGAAAACGCTTGCAAATGTTGGCTATAGAATTGTTTCCTCTTTCCACCTCACAGACCACTTTTGAAGTCTTCTCCTTCAGACTAGTGAAAACTATGAAGAAGCCTGTTGATGAAGTAAAAGATGGGAGCAAAGCTCATCTGTTTCTTTCTCCTTGTTTTGTGTTTTTGCCTTCAGCTCCTGTAGCCACCATGCTGCATGAGGTTTCTGAACTTGTTCTTCAAAGCTGGTTGCACTAAATACTTCGTTTTCAACTCTTTCAAAAATAGTGGCAGATTAATTCAAACACTGAAATATTGATTTGAAACAATTGACTGAAATCGCAGCTCCATAACCAAAGTTTTTCTTTGCTTTGCTGTTTCTTTTAATTGAGCTGTTGCAGAGTGGCCCCCCGATTTGGTAATGCCTGTGGGCTTTTGATGTTGGAAAAATGACTTAGGAAAATAAAATTATTAGGTAACTAAATGTCATAGGCTTCACTATATTTCCAGAGACTTGCTGTTCATTTAAATAATTGTAACGGTACATGTTAATTTATCAGTAACATGTATTAATAAAATAGACTTTGCATGGTGTTTGTTAAAATGGGAGACTAATTTTCTGCTTTTGATCAGCAGCAGTGAGTGATGTTTTATTTAACTTTCACAAGACAGGCAGATTTAAAGGCAAGCGTAAATAGTTCAGATGTATTGGTGTCTGTTGTATCTAGTCACCACTAATTTATTCTTTTTCCTTAGGGGCCAACACAACGACATGTCCAGATAATCATGGAAAAGCTATTGAGGACAGTAAACAGAACAGTCATTTCCATGGGACGTGATTCAGAGCTCATTGTAAGTGTCTCTTGATGTAAACTTAAATACCTCTGTCACATCTTTTTGAACCTGACTGTAATAGGATTTCAATCCCAGGTGACCCAAAGCAATCAAAATCTTCTGCAACTGTCTTTGTGTTCAGTATGCTGTAAAACATTGGCTTGTAATTTTTGTGTGTTTTACACAAGGGGAGAAAAGATACTTGAAAAATATCGGTGGCCGGGTGATTAGCCAGATTTTAGAGGTCTGTGTTAACCAAAACGATGTATTATTTGTAATTAGCCAGCTGAAAAGTGTGGAAATGAAAGACTTGCATGTTTGTTACTACATTAGCAATCATTCGACTCTACAAGTATTTACTTGCCTTTTTTAACTATAACTGAGATAAACAAGATAATGGCAGTATTCAAATGATTGAAGAATAGAGCCCCAAATTATTACATTTTGAAAACCTAGAGCAAGGACTGATGCAGTAGCTACAAGTTACCATGTTCCACTCCAGGGGCACAGCACTGTGATTTTGAAGCCTGAGACTTCAATTTTTCAACTGTATCGTTAATACTGGTCTAAATAATGAGGGAAAAAAGAAAAAAGTGAGGCCTATTGATACCAGAATTGGGGATAGATCTTAGTGTGGTTTTGGGAGTCTCACTGTGTGTTCGCCTTTACCTTATATTGGTCTTTAGGTGTCTGCATCTGGCAACTGATGATAATAGCAAACTGGTCAAAGTGGACCAGATTTCTTATAGGTCTGTGTAGCTGTCCTGTTCTACGTTAATTTGGTTCATTTGGTTCGATACACTGATTTCTTTCTTAAAAAGGTTTATTTGTTAGTCAGATATATCTGAGTCCATTAGCACTTTCTTTTTTTGCTGTCCCCTTTCTTTTCCAATTTTATTCTCTCTGTAATTGCACACAGTGATATTTGACTTTTTATGAGAAGGCTGTCTGTCCTCAGCACATCTTACTTACCTACTGCTATCCCATTTACTTGGCGTATGGTGGTGCTTGTGTTGGTAAACATATTGTAATTTTAGTTTTATCTTCGGTGCGTCATCCGCTAAGTGGTTTTTTTTTTGTCTTTCATTTTTATCACTTTGATTTGCTACAGTAGTTTTCATTGTAAGAAAGTGATAATGGATCACCAGATCCATTGTCAGAGCAAGAAATGGCTATAAGTAGAGATCATTCTTACAGGATATTCTAGTGCTGGGATGTGTTTATATGTTATTGTTACTTTGTGTGTTACCACAGAAATTATTAATAAGATGCAGAATAGATATCTTAATACCTTTATGTACAAGGGTACAAAACTTTACTTCTTCCCTGAGTTGCACAGAAGGTATAGTCTTGCAAGACATATATACAGGAAACTTCTTCAGTTATGATTAGGATGTGAATTAATTATTATTTTGATGAACATGATTTAGTTGATATTTTAAAATGTTGATTATTCCTTCTGTATTTATCAAATTATATTTGAACACTTCTCCTGTATATATTTTAACTAAGTACAGTTTTATTCAAAATATCCACAGTGATCATGAATACAGGTTGAAATCACTCTGTCTTCACACTCTATCATTATGTAATGAGTGTTAATAGGATGGGCTATCTTCAAGGAGTACTTACTCCTATCTTAAAATTTAGTCTGTTGTGGAAAGCATCCTCCTGTAATCAACCAGTAATAATTCATTTCTGTGGCATCAGCAAAGTAGGAAGAGTAAAATGCAAGTGATAATTAGCAAGCGTAACCTGACTTCTCTTGGATCAGAATCAGGTTGAAATTATGTATTAACTTTTCTTTTGTCCATACTAGTATGGTTTCACCTGGAACTTATATTAGAGGATTAATCATAAAGGATGAGTAGAAGGAAGGAATTTTAAAAATAAAGGATCTTATAGAGGCATAGTTTAAGTAACACGAACTTTTTCAAATTAAGTAAACTACAGAACGTAGCAATTTGTTTCTAATATAAAGATAGCTGTATTGGTGTACTAAAGCTGGCATGTTTTCACCTTGAAGAAATACTTAGCTGCGTCATCTTCATCCAAAACCTAATGTTGCATAATAGACTTTAAATATTAAAAAATACCTTGCATCAAAAATACTGAGAAACTGGCATTTACTCCTGTAGATGTGAACTGTATATGCATTAAGTTTTATCAGCTGTTAGCTTCATTCTGGAAGCGCTCCTCTGAGGATCCTGCTTTGAGTAGCTCAGACAAATGGAAGACGCAGTCCTTGTTGGAGTCGAGACTTCTGTAGCAATCAGAAACGTAGATTCATAATCCCCTTGCAGTGTCAATCAAGTTCGTTTAATTTCACATTCTTTATAAACCTCTGGTCTAATCACTGTGGCGGAACTACTGTGGCATTTGGGATGCATGAACTTTGGGAACTGTAGTGGTAAACATCAAAGACAATTGTTTTGTAGAAATTGTTTCAGTTTACATTTTAATAATATTCTTTGTATACCCTTCTGCGTTTGAGGCTTGCACGACTTACGTTGTTTTTGACTGTATGAGAAGTGAGAGCTGGTGTTTCTGAGAGGACGGAGTTCTGTGTGATCAGCAGAGGATTCTAAAGAATTTAAGTGGTCAAGTGAAAATGCAGTTATCTTGGAAAAGAGGTGGCGGAAGTGGAATGCTTAAACATAATGTGATTTCACATTAGTGAACAAAAATCTTCAGTAGAAAGTGAGGTTGCTAGATGTGCTAATGTAATGGGAGTGTAAGACACTAAATTTACTGTTTCAGGAGGATATGCATTTAGAGGCTATTAAAGATACCATAAATAATTCAAATTACTTTATGTAAGTTACAACCTATGGATAGGGTTCCGCATGTCTGATACTGAATGACTGTTACTGGGTCAGTTGCCTTTGGAAAAATGTTGACAAAAGACGGGTGGTGAGTTGTACTGTCTATGTGACCAAAACCCTGACCCTCAGGGTGAGGCAGGGGACCAGCCTGCTGCCACGGCGGGACCAGCACAGTAATCTGTTTAGATGTATTTGTTTCACTGTAACAAACATTCCACCTTAATCCAGGAAATAAGAAGAGATTTTGGTAACTCTTACCTGATGCCTGGCATGTCTCCATCTAAATATGGGAGGTATTGGTTATGATGTTTTAACTTTTTTTGGTCTTCAGTATTCTTCAAGGCTGCATCTTGCATCTGTGGTAAAGTTTCTGTCAAACCTTAAACTGTTAACTGTGTTTAATTACAGGAGGTGTCTTATCTACAGTGTGGAATAGGCTGGAAAGATTCTCCAGTAGTCTCTTCTGACTTTGCACAGCTTTTTCTTTTCTATTTTTCTTTGTATTTTTGCTTCCTTAAATGTGTGAGCGTCTAGATAAAAATCATAAGCTATTTTTATCATATACCTTCCAAAGAGAATTATCTCGAAATAAGACAGATCAGTTGTAAGAAGAAAAACTAGACAATAAGTAGAACAGAGTATAAGTGATAGATTAAAATCCTATTTGACCATAATTTTTGTAGAAGTTGGTAGCAAGATGAATTGAAGTTAACATTTGTGACACTGCACGCTTTCTTCTAGCCTCCAGAACTTGTTAAAAAAACCCCTCCAAACCCTCAGTTTCACTGGTGTCTGCATTAAATAAGATTAAGCACAGTCTGGCCACTTAGGTTGTTTCAGTGAAAGCAGTGAATTTATCTACTTGGAAATTAGCATTAGTTTCCAGCTGTCCATCTCAAACGACTTTTTAACATGCAATAAAAAAGTCTTGTCACCATTTTAATTCTCATTATTTTGGGCTACTTTTTCCCCTGGAGATCTCACAGTGATTTTTATGTGGTCTGTTTGCTGACAGAGGAGAAGGTTCTGTGTGTGTTACCGTAGTGGAGGTAAGAACTAGCTGCAGCCTGTGGGTGCCACGTTGTCTGAGGCGAGGTGGGGGTTCGTTGCTGCTCACAGAAGTTGGCTGCTTTGGGCTCCTTCTGCGTGTGCCTAGAGCTAGTCCTGCTTGTGACGCAGTACGAAGTCACCTATAACAGGACCACAAAATCTTTCATACCGAAGAACGTGTTATCTGAAAAAAAATAAATTGACCATGCTTCCTTGAGTCCTTTTTTTGAAGGATGATTTTATACCATCTCTTTCCTTGCCTAGTAACTTTTGAACAATGTTGCGTTCCACGCGAGTCAGCGTATTGGCCTCCTTCAGTAAATCAGAATTGACTGGCCGCGATGGTGGGTCCAAAATGAAATCACGACTATTCCCCACTTCCTTGTGGTCAGCCACTTGCTATGTTTCTCATTTACAAAGCCAAGAAAAACAAGCTGGTTGCTGAACTCTTTAATTTTAGAAAGGACATCCAGATGGGGTTTTTGGATCCCTATGTGTACAATTTTTGGAAGATACTTCAGTTGGCAGATTTGTGCTGCTGTGTGATGATCATCTATGAAATAGACAATCTTGATTCCTTTATATGGTGGAAGAAATCAAATTCATTTTGATACAGAAAAAAATCTTATCTCACAGACGTAAGAGCAAAGAGTATAGGAAGTGGCTGTACTCCCAAGAGACTCTGTCCTTAAGAGCAGAAATATAGTGAACAAAGTCAGTGTGAACACCTGCTGTGATCGGGGAAAAAATGCTATTTTAGATTCTCCTGGGATGTGTGACAAGGAGGCAGTGGACAGGAGAGGACTTTTACCACTTTACTGTTGAGTGGAGTGTTCCCCACACGGAAATGCTGCAGAAATCATCAGAAAGTGGAGAAAGTCAGTGGTTTGTGGTGTGAGATGTGAAAGCTGTCTGAGGTTAACGACAGACAGAGGATGTGGAGGTGCCCCTCGGTGATAGGGAAGGAGAGTCTGTGTAGGGTGAAGATGACACCTGTTAAAGGAAAGTGTTAAAGGAGGTGACAGCGCTGGGGGGTGAGAAGTCTGGAGCAGAGCAGAGAGTACGCACCCACGTGGGAAGTGAATGCTGGAATAATCGATCAAAGACAGTGCTGGATTCTCCATCTCCTGGCATCTTCAAGGCGGGATGCCCTTCTGGAAGGCAGTAAAGTATGAGTCGAAGTCTAAGGAAGATGTGAGTTATTGAGGGTCACAGGAGAGAGTGCTGGGGCTAAAAGTGATTTAGGAGTTGAAGCTAGATGTAAATCATCTTTCTGTGCCTTAAAATCTGTCAAGTTGGGATTAATGGGTTCCAAAATGTTGGGGAGAAAGCTTTATTTTCTTCACCGGCCTTCTACCATGTAAAAAATTATACTTTGTTTTATTGAATTTCATGTTTTCTTATCTTTCAAAAACATTTGAAATTACGTATTGCAAAATAAATTCAGAAAAACTGAAGTGGTATTTGAATGATGGTTATGATTTTGTTCCATCACTAATACCAAGCTTTTTTATGTTGTAAAATGTAGTATCACTGATGCAGCGAATGGGTATGGAATATGCCCTAGCAATGTTTATTGGGACAAACTGCATTCACCTAAACAAATTTCTAGCACTGCAATTATTTCAATAAGCCACAGTTGTATTTTATGTATGCTGAAATAATACTAAAAATCTTTTCATGCAGTCTGTTTCATTCTACTAGAACAGAATTGTGTCAGTATAGCAGTTATATTTTTAGTGGCAATCCATTTAACAAATTCCAGTAGTAATATATAATTCGTGCTATTACACAGATGCTAAAGAACTGGTATAATCTAACAGTGTACTTGATTTGAAAGTGTTCCTGAAAAATGAACCTATTTGATTTTGAAAAAATAATTAACCTTTAAAACATAGAGTGAAATTAAAGGCATCGACAGTGGTTTTGCATCTTAAGCAAGAAAAAGCAAACACTTTGTACCAATGGTAGGATTTTTCAGTTTTAATCATGATTTTTTTTTCAGTTTATCCTGATTTTTAAACTATTTTTACAGTGCCTTTTTTTTCTTTAAGAAAACAAGTGATACTCACATGAATAGTGTTTCCTAATAGTTCTAAAACAAAGAATGTAACTGTTGCTTAATGGAAATTATACGGACTCAGAAAATAGCAAGTAATATAAAATCACTGCAGTACTTATCGACTAAAAAGTATTTTTAAGCATGATGTGGGAGAAGTGCATATAGCAAATCAGTGTATGAAAGTGCATGGTATTGTCAGAGTGAATTCAGTAAAGCTACGTTATGTGCCACATTGAAAGTGAAGATGCATTTTCTTTGTTATTATCCTCATACCTGCGTTTTATAAGATCTTCTACATTAGGGTGAAAATAGCTTTGTCAGTTCCATTTAACTAAAAGCTCTAAAGAATTAGGTTTTTCTCTCAGTGTCTATCTAACCTGAGCCTGAGTGATTCTAAATGTAATACAATATGATACATTTTACACACTTGCAAAAACATTTTATTACAAATTACATTGTATGGTACGATATAACACGATATGTAATTTTAAGCAAGACTATATGTATGTTAGCTTTTCCAGTTTTAAAAAAATGTAAAAAATTAAAAATTTGCAACTTCTTAAGAAAATAGCCTGGACATGTACAGAACACGCCGTGAGAACTTTCACTTTTAGCTCTTATATGTTTCACCAGTGAACTTTCCTCTATCATTTCAAATGATTACAGAAGACTGGTCTCTGTATGAGTCAGTAACCGCACATAAAAACAGTTCAGTTTTGTATCAGAGTCCCTGCACACAAGAATGTTTAGAACAGGTTTATGGGACAAGCTACTGATTCGGTGACACTAAAAATTTGTAACTGATTGCCATTGAGAGATGCTTGATTTAATTTCTTTTAAAAAAAAAACCCAAACACTAGGCATGTTAGCATGGATGAGTTAATAATTAACACTATTTTAGAATAATACTGAATACTGTTGTATTTTTCTTGATATGTCCTTATTTGATATTTCTTTCTGGTTAGGGGAAAAAAAAAAAAAGTATTTTCTTGTTTGGAAATATTTGGGTTTCCGAAACATGTCGGGTGGGCTGTCTTGTAAACAGTTTTATATTTTCAATTAAACCCAATATAAAATACATGAAACACATTTTTTTTTCCACGTGAAACAATTGCACTTCCTTCCTGGTATACAGGATCACCTTTTCTAATCCTTCACCTTTCACAGAAGTATTTCAGGATATTGTTTGCTCATGTACAAGAACTCGTAGCCCTCTTGGAAGGTTTACTGCAAAAGTGACTTTTTTTCCATTAAAGAATGCCGAAATTAATTTTGAGCTGGACATAGACATCTTCTGCATTTCTGTTGCCATTTTAACTTCCTTTTCTTGCTCTTTGCTTTGGGGGGATAAAAATAAGTTATTTTCCTCAAGTTTTCTTGCAGTAATGGATGTGATGCTGAGGTAAGAGCAAAAATAGTGTAAACGAAAACACATTTTTTAGTATGTGCAAACTCTTCTGCTAACATTTACATTTCTTCCACCTAAAGACTGAAGAATCTGTATCTTAGTGATGCTGCAGGGTATGCAATTTAAAAACCAGTTCTTAGTAAACCAGTTTGTCACATGACATGGTATGACTCAAATTATCTTAAATCCTGTAAAAAAAAGACGACTACAAGATTCCCACTCCTTGGCCAGTTCTAGCATGAGAAATTTTTCCACAAATGGTCATTCTAGATGCAAGTTTAATGACAGTAGCAAATACTTAAAGGAAAAAGTTGCAGTTCATAATTCAGAGCAGAATTTTAAGTGTCATTTAAAAAAAAAAAAACCAAACCCCACAACAAAAAACTAGGAAAAAATTGATTCACATCTCTTCCCTAAGTGTGTTGGTTAGCAAGTACAATTAATAGATTGAGATATAAATTATAGTAAGTTGAGAAACCCATCGAGAAGCTTAGTAAATAAGCAGCATTTAAAATTACTGCTCCTTCCAAACAGGTTTCAAAGCGTGATGCATACTATAAATTTTCTAGTGCCTTCTGCAATAGTGTAGAGGTTTTCCAAAGACTGCGTTACAAAAAGATACTAAATTATGGCAAATGTCAACAATCCATAGGGCTTTTGATTGTTCTGTTTGTGGGGTTGGGTTTTTTTCTCTGCCAGAATGTGTCATCTAGACCTTTTGGGTACCAAAAGACTAAAAGTGAGATATAGGACAGATGATCGTCCCATAGCCTTGACCCTGTCAGCTTGATGTGGTTAAAGGCTTGTCCTGACTTTGGGAGGTTTCTAGCCGCTCACCCGTTGGAGATGAGCAGCAGACTTGTTCATCTGGTGATGAGGACACAGCTAAATTAGAAATCATGGTGCGGTGTTGAAATTTGATAGCTTGGTTGAAGTCTACATTGCATGAAGGCAAATATACATATAGTCACATCTTAGAGATTATTCTTGGTCTTGGACCACATGAAAAATTGTGCTTTGTCCAGGATATATGTGCTGAAAACTGCACTCCCCGATCAACATGGATTTGTAAAACTGAAGACCATTGCAAACATAAGGCTTGCTTGCTTTTTTTTTTCCCCTCGTTGTTTAAAGACAATAAACGAAACCCCCAAAAGGCTTTAAAACAATAGTGATATTTAGCTGTGTACAGGATGACAGCCTACAATTTAACAGGTTAGAATGTGACGCTTTCAGATCTAAGGAGGGGTGGGGTAGGGGGAATAGTTTTACTTTCCAACTTTGTACAAATTTCAATTCAGGTTTTACATCCCACATTGGTGAACTGCAAATAAAAGTTGGCAAGGTATTATCTAATGCCTTGCTTCTGGACATTAGTTTATAGGTACAAAGGCCTTTTTGGTACATACGGTGAGAACTGAATGCTGCCAGAATAGTCAGAACTACGTTGGCCGGTAACACTGATCAGTCTACCAAGATCCCATTATAGATGATTGATAGAACTCCAAATATTTTTCAAAGAAGGCCTTGAACTCCACATGTAATGGACTTGGGTTAAAGGAACCAGAGTTTCCATCTTCCATGCTTTTTTGATTCAGTTTTGGATTTTTGCTTGGGAGTGGAGGAGTAGCTCTCCTGAGAATAAGGCAAAGGTGCAACCTGAGTTTCCTCAATAGGATGAAGTTTTCTCAAAACTGGCTGTAGTTTATCTTCTTGCTGTTTAAAATCCAATTCCACGCTAAAAATGGGAAGAAAAAAGCAATTAGTTACTCGTTACGATGATAGAAAGATTTCAATTAAGCTATGTCTGACACCAATATACAAATGCTTAATTTATGAAATTCAAATGCAAAATAAATGCTTAAATCAGACCTCCATGTTTCTTACACCAGAAGTGAAGGGGGGGCAAGGCAGGAAGGTCAGAAAAAGGAAATATTGCAAGAGCAAAATAGGAACAGGATTGTGCAAACTTCTTCCTGCTGTTTAGGAGGGCCTTGAAGATTATGGTAGAAGTGCTGTGAAGCGATTGAAAACTAGAAATACTTCTTTTCCCTTCATCTCTGTAGAGAAATGCTCTTTCGGAGGGCTCCCAGGCTCAGTTCTCCCTCCTGTCCACGTGGTCTGGGAGGTGCAGGTGGCAGCCGGGCACCTGCATCCTTGTGCTTTTGAGAAAAGCTGATGGGTTGGCCGTAAGCAACCAGGCTGTCATGGCAGTTTCTTTACCTTAGCTGTTTCTTGCAAGTTTTACCATGAGTTAGGTTATTTTCACCAAACTACTGTCATATGTATATACTCATATACATGTGGAAAAAAATAAATAAACTAAAACCCAATTCTCTTTTACAGTGCAACCTTTTAGCATATGCTGACAGCATAACCTTAGCCCTGTAATGAGGATAACAACATAAAATCTACTTGGCACCTGCTGTAAATGACTGGTGAGACAAACATCTCGTGATGTAGATCCATTTGCTTAGCTGACCGTAACTTTAGGTAAAATCGGTAAAATGGAAAGAACCTGTTTCAGTAGTAGCTAGTGTGTACTTGCTTGTTCCAGTGCTACTAAAATTTAATAGAAATAAGGGAAACGCTCATCTAAATGTAAGCTTGCATTCAAAAAATACACTGAAGCTCTAAAGTACATCTCCTGAATTCTAAACAGTTGGCTACAAAATCCTGCCAGCAATTAAGAAACATAACAAAGATGAATTATAACCCTTATTTCAATAGCGTGTGCTACAGATCGTTTCAAGTTTACCCTATAAAACAAAGAAACCACATTATAAACTTCAGCAAAAGGTTAATTCTGTCTGATACTCAAAACCAAATCTAGGCCACTTACAAATACCCTGAAACTTCGTGGTTTGAGTTGCATTTGTACAGCAGCTTGTGGCAAGTTCTGCACCGAGACTGTTCGTCCTGTCATGCTGACGACCTTTGCTACTTCAGCGTTCCATAAATAGGAGGTTATTGTTCCTGGACATCAGTTCACATCTAGTAAGTATTAAATATGCTTTCTGTGTTATTTCTGCTATTGCTTGTTTGGCATAAACCACTAGAGAAGTCAGATCTGCTTTTGCAGGCCTTGCGCTCCCAGCGTAGCTCATCTAAAAAGAGATTTTTAAACTTTTGTTCCTACTACCCCTGTCTAGCTTATGGAGAGTGGCACCCCACCTTGAATGCATGCAAGCATACAGTACAGAACACCTGAAGTAATTTCATAGGAAATTCTCCAAGTAAGCTGAAATAACAGTAGTTACGTGAAATTTTGGTGGACTTCGGTGCCACAGCCTTTGCAAATCAAGCACATATAATAACATCTAATACCATCTGCTGATTTAGCTGGATTTTATTTTCCTCTTAGGGCAGAGTAGAGGGAATCAAAGATGCTAAGAGAAGTTTGGGATATTTTTGTGCTTTGGTTTTTTGAAGAGCTGAAGAGTCTGCCTGTAAGGACTTCCAGTGAAGTCCTAGAAAGGGGTATGGGAAGGGTGTAAGGTCTTTTTTTGCATCTGGCTGTGCCTAGTTTGGTGCCTAGTTTAACTGTTAAATATGTTCTGAACAAAAGTGTCAGCATTTCAGTGATTTGGATAAACTTTCTGATAGTGGAGGAGAGAGAAATACATTTGGTAAGAGTTCAAATTAAAAAAAAAAAAAATCTTCCCCACCTCCATGTTGTTAAGCAGTAAAAAGGCATTCCAAATCAAAGAAGATAATTTTTAAAATATCAGCTATATGCTAGAACTACACCTATGAATACTGAATTTTCAGGACAGAGCTGTGTTGGGTATCCTGTTAGTGCAGAAGCACACTACAAGCCTACTGATTAATATCCGTCCTTGTTAATGAAAGAACAATGTCATCGTCAGCTTGATAACACGTTCCTGTTTGCAGTTCAGCTAGCAAAAAGCAGTTGGTTAGATAAGTGAGGCATTAATTTTGTGGTAAGATTGGAATATCGGCTGATTGTGAATGCCCCACCACATAAATGCTTTCAGTAATACAGTGAGAGAATCTTGTCATGAAATAGATTCTTCTTCAAGAGCTCTCTAAATCTCATTTAAAGTGGCATGCAAATCTGTGCAGAATTTGGCATATATTATAGTTGGTTTGTTTCTCAGTATAAATTCTGGAAAAAAAACCCCAAACCCCAAAACTCAAACCAACAAACAAACCCATGTTATTATCATTTGCTACTGCATAAAACCATTTGCAGCACAGTTCAGACTGCCTTTCAGCTATTTACATCAAAATTAAATACTTTGCTTCTGAAGAGTATAAAGAGGATGAATGAAAACATTCATATTATTTCAGCATTTATACCTGTAAAATTTGCAGAATAATTGATTGTTCTTTATCAAGATCAATTTATGTAGCTTTGTAGGGTTTTTAATGTAACCGCTCCTTTCAGACAAACAATTTGTTTGCTTGCAAACTTAGATTTCAGTGTATACCTGTTTGTGTAGCAGTAACAAGACAAAAACCTTATTCTGTAATTTTTCCCATCTTTCTAAATTAGCTATAGCTGACTTTATTTTTGGTCTTTGTCAAAGATATGAAATACTATTAAATTCAGCTAGTGTTATATAGTTGTATGACTTCTTTATATTTTTGTTAACAGAGCTGGAGATGCTCTCTACAGACTGTTCCTCTAGCTTTCCAATTCTTGCATTCAGGAACTTGATTTTGTCACCTGTCACAGCTCTGACAATTTTGTTTTGCTTAGTGCTATTTTTGTATTCTATGTATATCTATAGGTTTCCTCTCAATATGACCTTTTCTTGAAATATTCTCTATGCCATGTGGCTCTTTTCACTTTCAAACTCCGTCTTGTTTTGTCTCTTCTTTAAGCCTCCCCACAACTCCATAAACTTAATTAGTGAGGACTATATGTTCTTCTAGCATTATGCATGATGGAGATTATAATTATTGGCTTCAGAAGTGTTTTCCCTTAGATGAAATAATAATATTTTTCAATAGACTGATAATTGTGACTAAGCCCTACAAGAGATTAATCTAAATATTATATAATGCTATTATCACAAATATTTGCCTGACACATCTGATTAGGACATACTAAAGGTTCACTTACGTACAATATTGCCAGATTTGGAACACTGGGTTAGAGTTTCTCCATGTTGAGTGCCTGTCTCAAACTTTTGCTGTGCATGAAACTCCAGTGCAAATAGATAGGCTGTTTTTGTGAACAACTATGAGCAGTAAAATTTTTTCTGTGATAAATATGCTCGTTTTCTGTTTTTTCTCCCCAAACCAACTACATACTTAAAAGATCTACAACAGAAACTTTACGTTTTAGGGCAGTTGCCTGTGTATCAGTGTTTGCACAGATGCCATTCCTGTGAAAATTTGGCCAAATAAAATCAAATAACAGACCTTCGAGAATTTTATTTTGATGTGCTCATTAAACGCAAGTGCGAACTTTGTAATTAAAATCTCTGAAATTCCTTCATAGTGAGACGGGTTTAGTCCAGGACTGATCAAAAATCTCTTTGCAATTGCAGCTGTAAGTTACGTTTGTCTGTGCTTGACTGAGCCCCAGAGCGGAGGACCCTGAGCCTGCTTTTTCTGTCATCTTGTTTTCTGCTAGGAACTGATACCACTGCAAAGGGAACCCAAAACGAATTTGTTTTGGGTTTTTTTGGTGGTTTTTTTAATTTTTTTTTTTTCTTCCTTCATTTCCCATTTCCCAGATCCTGGTGGTGTTTGTTGCACAGCGTGGATGTGCACTAAACTGACTGAGGAGCCTGGATGAAATGTGAATCATGATCTAATTTTGTCTCTAGGAAGGCCCGCTGACGTGCGTTGGAAGTTGGGTTTAGAGCAAATGAGGCAAAGTGTTGCAAAAAGGTGGAGGGTAACAGCGGGGCAGTTGAATGCTGCCTTGAAAACTATTTTTATACATGATTGTTAATTTTGGAATTGAAGTCAGCAGAAACTTCTGTGGGGTTTCTGTGTTTGTTTCGCTTTGGGCTTAGTGTCCCCCAGCCTTTGCTTTTTGTATTTGTGAAATGGAGTTATTGTGTTTGGAAAACACTGAAGATGCGGATACCGTAATAACGAGTACCCCAGGACAAACTTGGAAGAAAACTATTTTTTAGGCAGAATTTGAATCGTATTCAGGAAAGAAAGAGAAAATACACCGAATAGCTGCTCACCAGTCAAGGACTGTGTGCTTGCTGCCTGAAGCCCTGGAGGAGAGGAGTAGAGAACTGCCTGGCGTTTCTAACCGAGCACTCACGGGGCGGTAGTGACGATCAACGCGGGGTTCGTCCGGCCTCAGACCTTCTCCGGGGCCCCCAGAAGATCTCAAAGGTGCCGCGGGGTTTGCGTGGCACGGTATGGCTGGGCGTGCAGGCGCTATACAACGCCTGTGGGTGGAATGCAGTGCTTTTGAGAGGTGTGAGAACTACGTACGTAGGGCCCGCTGTGCGATAAAGGCGGTGGTGTAGAGCTGAGGTGGGCAACCCAGAGACCTCAAGGCATGTACGCAAGGTGGCCGACTCGTTCACGCTGCTTCTTCCTGGCTAATCCCCTTTTATAAATCCTAGTGCTGTGGATTAGGGATTGGTGTGGATTTTCTGGTTTTGGCTTCGTGGGATTTTTTGTAATGATTTTGAGAATATATGTTAATGAGTTTATTTTTTGCATGCTGGCAGTAGGGTGAACTTTTTCTAATTTTGTTGCTGTATAAGGGATTGAAAACACTTTGAGGAGTCATAACCATTTGGTTTTAAGCATATGGACTGTGGGAGGTTATCTAGCAACAAGCATAGAAAAATGGATGGGTTTTCTTTTTTCTCTAACACAGTCACATGTTATTAACATGAATCATTTTAAGACTATTAGATGCTAATGATTGGATGTGTTTGTTACCTGTAAGATTGCCAAATCGGAATAATTCAGGTTCAAGACCGCGTTGCTGGGGGCTTTGTCCATTTGTCTCTTGATAGCGTGAAGGATGAAGCCTGCACAGGCTCTGGGCAGCCTGTCCCTCTGCTTTCTGCCTCAAGGGACAACTTTTCTCCTTCTACTCAGCCTGAGCCTTTCTCGTTTCAGTTGACGCCCCTTCTGTTTACTTTTTTATTACCTAGTTCGTAATGTTAAGGCTCAAATCCTTCAGGCATTTGTAGAGCGGCATAACTCTTTGCATTTAATTAGGCTAGGTGAAGCAGGAATTAAAGAATATCATAGTGTCTCCTTCTGGGTCACGTTAATTGGATGACACGGCATTAGCACATGCCACCTCTTGGAAGAACGGGATCCAGATAAGCACTGATGACTCAACTTAATACACTTTTAAGCCATCTCTGTTAAATTTCCTATTTCAACCTGAAAATCACAAATGTCTAGGATCCAAAGCATTGTCAGCATTAGTGAGCCATTAAGATCCATTTTAACTACTAAGCATCTTACGGTCTAAAGAGAAGATGAGAAAGGTTGTAAATTAATTAGTGTATAAGAAAGAAAAAGATGATGAAAATTAGTATTCTCATCATTTAGTTACCTGATTTTGCTATATTGAGGCTGTCTTAGGGTTTTATGTCTACTTGCCTCATTTTCACTTTGTATTGCCATATTTACTAATTTTAATAATTATCACCATATTTAACCTTTGTAAGTGAACTACTTCCATGTGGGCTCTGTGCTGCCTAGTTAGCTTGTATCACCATGATTTTAACCTGTTTAATTTGCTACTTTTGTATTGAGAGTTACATTTCATAGATTCTAATAATATACTTTCTGTTGAATAGTTGGAGTACCCCTTAGAATAACTTCAATATCAAATGCAAGATTGAATACTGAAAGCCAGCATAGTTGAAAATTTCAAAGGTGGAAAAAGTAGCCAGTTCAATGGTTGATACAGCTTTGAGTAATTTTTCCCCCAAACAATTACAATAGCGTAGTGTTAATTTGTTTGTTCTCCCTATGCAGAGATTGGTTAGTGATTTATCTAGTAAAAAGTTTACTTCTGAAGCTAAAGCAGCCTTGCAGCAGCTCTTGCGTACTTCTGACCTTTGTGACTAAAGTGAAGTCTAGCATGAATTCTTCAAGATGCTCCTTCATGGAAATAATTCATGATAAAGGCTTAAGAATAATGCACAAAATATTAAACAGAAGACTCATTTTCTCATACAGATTTCTGTTAAAGGATTAAAATTCACACGGGATGGTAATTTAAACAGGAGTGGAAAGGGCAGTTCCACTAAAAGACAATTACAGAAGAAAACAGGCTGTGAAGATTTTAGTCCATGTGGGTTTTGGGTGTTTTAGAATTGGTACAATTTCTGCATATCAATGCAATTTCTTCTTAATAGCAAGGTTTTGCTAGATTTCAGTATTTAAGTTGGCTTTGTGCTGACAATATACCCTAATAAAACTTATCTTCTATCTTTAAAAATTTCAATGGTGAATCTACATTAGTTTGGAAAAGAGAGATGTAGAAGTTTGTTTGTAAATTTGTCTTTTAGTTTGTAGAAGATGATTTTGAAACTGGTTTGTGACCTTGGATTATGAGATACTGGTACTAATGGAATAGGTTAACATTTGATAAAATGGTTGTTTATTTTTACTACTTAATCACATTTTTTTTGACTACTATTTTAAATACTGTCTGGAAATTACTATAAAGACATGATGCTGAATACTTCTTACTGACTGTTTCAGACTATTGCTGTGTAGCTGGGACTTAACACTCAGGCTTTAAAACCGAGAGTGATAGTGCTGCCCAATAAAAGTTTTTCTGATGTGTTTGAGCCCAGAGCTCTGTAAGATGCAGCACAGCTGATCCTGTCCTTACCAGAATTGGAGTGACCGTAGGCTGGCGAAGCCTTCAGGGTAATGACTCAAGCCTTCCCCTCTCTAAAGCCTAGCAGCTAAATAGGTATTTAATTGGGAGTGGAAGCAGCAAATTGATGTGTGCTGCAGTAGGGGGATGCAGTTAACATGCCTCATCTCCTGCAAGGGAAGAAGGTGTTAGTGATGCCCGTGTCTGGAATTTCTGTCAAGTTCTTGAATGTATTTGTCATAGCAGAAATAAATAGAATTTTGAAGGAAATGGGGAATCCAATTTAGATGTGTTTCTTTTCCTATTGGTGTTTAGAGCAGTTTTGAGTTTTCGGTGCGTTGCCTTTTTAATAGTGTTTAATGTTTGATCAGTTTCCTATTTATTAAAAAAAAGAGAAACTAACCTGGTTTTCCTTTTTTTCTTTTAATACTAAGAAGTATGTATTTTTTTCAATATAAAGAAAAATAATATAAAAATAGATTTGGAATCTTAGCAAAAAAATTAAATTTCATATGCAAAACAACTGCATTCTCAAAAACCTATTCTTAGAATGTTTATTAACAGTATCAGCATTTTTTGTACTAAAAAGCAGCTAAAACCCCGTTAACGTACAACAGTGGGTTTTTTTTGTCACCTTCTACACTGGCTCCAGCTTTTGTGCTACATCATATTAATATTCTAAAAAGTCATCATAAGGGGGAAGTATTTAATTACATTGTTTGTTTCTGCATTCTAGCATCTCATCTGTGCTATACCTGACACTACAGGATGCAGCTAGGTAGTCAGTAGGGCAACTTAACGGTTCCTCTAAGATGCTGTTTCACTGCAGTTTAAAAAAAAAAGGTTTGAAGGAGCTCTGAATATTTTTTTAATGTTACTATGTTCAAAACTGAATCATATTTAAAAAAAAAAACCAGCAACGTCAATTATGGAGAAGTTAAGGTTTTCTCTTGAAATTATTAATTTGTCCCATAAGGGTATTGGTTATATTTTTCTGAAGTCTCCCCTATCTACTACTTGGGTGAAAGAGCTCACAACTGAGGAGGGTCCCAAACAGGAGCATGCTGTAAAAGCAGCCAGTGGAAGATGCAGTAGGTCAGACAGGATGATCCTTCTGGTCTGACACTGACATTTACTGACAGCTTGCAGGGTCAGCGCCCTCAAAGATCTCCAGGTTTTCAGTGCATCTTGAATGGTTTAATCTGAGTTTTAATTTCTGTTCCTAAAAGGTGTTTTGTCTTAAAGAGAAATCCTGTAATTCTATGCAGCACTTGTCATGCAAACCCTTTGCAAAGATGCGGCGTGTATCGTTGCATCTAGATTTAAGAGTACCTTTAGCATCCTTACTAATGAATTGCTGCACTTCTTCCTGAGATTTCAGTACTGCAGTATTTGACTTGTGGAGAAGCAGAAGCTCCTACAAGGCAGTCTGTCTTAGGGGTAGTTTTATCAGTGAATTTTCTCTTTTATCCCTTCTGGCTACTTATCCTGTCTTGGTAATTCCGTCTTCTCATAGTTCCCCTGTTCTGTACTGTCTTCTGGTTTTAGACTTCTTGCCTGCAGCATATATTCTCCTAATCTGTTAAAAAGATGAGCTGATTTTTGCTAGAACTTCCCCTGGAAACATTGCTTTAGGCGAATGCCCAGCGTAGATAGCTTCAGTCCAAATGGCTATTCTGGTGGGAAATACTGAAGAGCTAGACCTGCCTGCTACGCTGTTAGTCTGTCGGTAGGGAAACACTTGAAATCTGCCTTTCTGGAGTAATTTCATTTGCAGTGAGTGTAAGAGGCAGAAACTGGAAGGTTCCTTAACTTTAAATCTGCTGACTAGAAATCAGGATTTAAAAAAATTTCCCACTGGATTTTCTTAGCTAATGAAACAAAATAGTTTCCCTGCTAGAAATGTGCTATATTGTGCCTTCCCAGGCTGCCCTGAGCAAGAAATTGCATAGGGGTGAGCTCAGAAAAAGGGAGGTGCGGTAGGCTTTGGTTATTGGTAGGCTTCTAAGCATTGCTCTAAAGGACAAATAAATAAATTACTTGGTGCCTTCCCCTGTAGAGGACAGCTTCATTCCCTTTTCTAGTTAGCTGGTTAGTAGAAAAGATGGAGTTCAAGTTTTCTATCCTTTTTTCCTTCATTTCTAGGCAGCTAGGAGCTGAGGTATAAATAGCTCCAGGTCTTCTGACTAAATGAGACCGAGTAGAGAATTGAAGGGTGAAGGGGGAAATCTTATGCTATTCAGACCTAGCCAACATTTGTACTTTTGTTTTAGTTTGTATCTTCACTGTAATTACAGTCATCTTTATACATTTTCATCTGTGCTATATTGCCTGATTTTCTGAAATACTCCAACACTGAGATGCATTTGTTTTCATCTCACCTGCAATGCGTGAAAATATTCAGTTGTTTTTTTAAGACTCTAATGGAGGAGGACAATTAAGTTGTCAGTATGGAACACATCATCAGACTCATGATGGCTCCATGTCATGCCCACTGCCTGTCTGTTATTCCTTCACTATAATAAAATACATGCCAAAATGGGTCTCTTGGTTGGTAAACTTTAGGAGGGGGGAACCTCTGCTTTGGAGACTTAAGAAGCAGGATCCTTTCACCTTTTGCACCTGATCTGTTTCCAGCGAGCAAACCCCAGGTGTTTCCTTCTGGAGGAGAGATTACAGCAGGTACAAACAATCTTCAACAAAACCTTCAAGCAGTGTGTCATTTTTGGTGTTTGACAGTAATGAGCAAACCTGTATTCGCCTTAGTGCACCACACACCACCGCAGGTCTGCTAAAGGAGCTCGTACACGTGCAGCAAGGCTTCGCTTGTGTGTTGTGAAGACTGCAAACGTCTCGTTTAAAGAAGTTAGTGGTGCTGTTCGTGTTGGCCAGGACGTATTTGCCATGCATGTTTTAAAACTTCTTCGCTAATGTAAAAGTACATAAAAGCCTGGGTAGTAATGTCGTTTTACTGATAAAACTGTCTGGGTTGAACCTGTATCTGGTTCTATTTGCTATACAGTCTCAAAATTACTTCCCAAGTCTAGTCTGCTATAAAAATAAAAGTGAAGTATGTTCACTTGTTGGACAGAAAATCCTGAATATCTCTAGCAATGTGAAGCTCACACCTTGTAACACTTCACATCCAAGAACTACAGCAGTACTACTGACCATAATCATCTATTTTTGATCTGAAAATTTTACACTTAGAAACAGGTGTCTGTTGAATTTCACTTAGTGAATTTAGTTACATTTATGTTTTGTTTTTAAACTGGTTTTGTGTAATTGAAAAATAAGGCTAACAATTTATCTTGCATTAGTGAATAAATCATTACTTTCACTCAGGAAAAAGTGGGAATATTAGTATTTATAACCTACCTATAGATAATACATGCACTGTTCCTGCATGTGTCGCAATTAGCCGTATCTTGACCAGTCCGATATGAAAGCCTACAAAGACAAGAACATGAGGTCATTAAAAAGTAATTTGTGTTAACATGTTTTTGCCTTCTATGATTCTTTTTATAGAAATCAGAACTTGAGGAATTTTATTTTAAACTTTAATATTGAATACAAAAATTTAGCCATTAGGAAAACAGGACCAAAAATAGCATATTCTGCTTCACTGAACAATGGGAAGATGAAGTTATTTTGGAAAATGAGTCGTTCATAACTTCAAAGAGAAAATAAAAGATCTGTTTCCATTATAGTTTGTAAATTAAAAGGGAAAACAACAAGGCAACCAAGTTACGTGAACTTTTTTTTTTTTTTTTTTTACATAAAGCTGCTGTGTACCAGAGTGATGAACCATCACTGTAAATGGATACGCTTACAGCTTCCACAGATGTGACAGTGCTGGTTTGCTGGTGGTTTGTTTTTTGTTGTTTTTTTTTTTTTATTTTGTTTTTGTTTTCTTCTTTCTCAGCTACAGGAGGCTTTTCCTAGCTACTGCTGGATGTATAGAACATAATAATGGAAAATGGCATCTATTTAGAAATTTTGTCCCTCAGCAAAGAGGTCTGAAGATCTCTTGTAGTGGGGTTTATGTCTTAAAAGGAAGAAAATGTGATTTAAATAACACTTCCTATACTCACCTAGCCTACAGCTATTCTTTGTCACACTTAGGTTTGAAGTCTGTTACAGCAGTGTCTCTTAATTTACCTATGCATTGTCTGTGACTTGGTCAATTTGAATTAAAAAGGTTTTTTTTCAGGTATGCAAGTACTTTTTTGTACACAGAAATTTTATTTAAATATATTAAATTAAAAAGAATACAACTGCCTACCTACCAACGCAAATGTTCTTGCATACAAATAAATTTAAAATTAAAATTCCTAAGTCAATATTTATGTAGTTATACTTACTCCTTTTTCTGTAAAATCACAAACTTGGAGTCTTTTATTTTCAGTTTGTGTAAAATACAGACTAGTATCTGCAAAGTTTCTTCATAGTTGTTTTTAAAATAAATGGGGAAATACCTCATCTGTGGAATTCTGAAGATGTGGAAAATAGATCCGGTCAGGATTACTTAAGGGAATGCTTCTGAAGTCAGGCTCCTGAAGCCTGGCACCTTCCTTACTCAACCAGTTCAACTAATTGACCTCCAATAATTCAGTGCTGCCTTTGCTTAACAGGGGCATCTCTGCCCCGTCCCTGCCCTCGGCTGGCCTTGCTGTGGGGACGGAGCACCGTGTTCTCTGCTTCCCTGACACCGGAACAACAATGGGAAATCCAACATATGCAGAGAAGTGGACTTAATTTTTATGTGACGAAATATCAAATGTATATAATATAGAGTATTAATGGGAAATGATACACAAACTACTTAATGTGCTGTTCCCTAAGATGGAAAATGGGCATTTCCTAAATGCTGCAGGCTATTTGTGTTCTTTGAAAACAATAATCTGGCCCTGTGTCAGCTTTCCTTACTATTTTAAAGGCTTGAATATTGGTTTAAAAGTTTATTACATCACTTCTGTATTTCATATAGACTTATACTTTTAAGAAAAAAGAAATTTATGAGTGTGAACTTGAAGGCAGAGAGTGAACCTGAAGTTAATTAGCCCAAGCTTGTCTTCACAGGTGACATTTCTACTTCCACTCTGATTACTTTGATTATCAGTCGTTTGGGGTGGTGTCATGGCAAAATGCTCCGGGCCTGTGAATACAGCTCCTTGGCACAGTAGTAGCATAGACAGAAGTTCACAATAGGGTGAATCTACTTCTTTTCCTATAAAGACTTTTTTTCTTTCTGAAAGCAAAATGCAAGGTAGAGTTCTTGCTGGTCTAGTTGTTTGTTACTTGAAGAGGGCTTGGAACACTCTGGATTTGAAACTTGGTATCAAGTAGTAAGTCAGTGGCCTCAAACACTTTTTATTCAGAGGAATATACTCAAATCACCTTGATTGCTAAATTTTAACCCAACAGCAAAGCCAGATGTGCAAAAGAACTTCTACAAAGCGGAATTTCTATATTACATAGTGTTCCTTATGGGGAAAAAACCTGTACTGGTTTATATTTGATTATACTTAATTTTATGCTAAGAGTAAAGTAGTATCTGTTTTTCAATTCCCCTTTTAAAATCTTTCGCAAGTTGACATTCAAATTGTCACCATACTATTAAACTTGGACTTGTAAAATGCTTTTTCCAAGCTATTGATCAAATATTAAAAACTCGAACTAAAGATACAACATTTAAAGTTTACAGATCAGTTGATGAAGGCCTTTATTTACTGAGGACATAAAGGGTAGTTAATAATTGCCTTCAGAGGAATACAGCACAGTTGTGCGAGCGCCTCTTCATAGGTAAAGGCATGAACACATTGTGCTGGGTGCCAGGTTAGGTTTTAGGTGGTATTTCTTTTTAAATTCATTTCCAGTTGCGACATATTCATTCATCTTTGTGCACCTGCAAACTGCCATTCAAATACACAGTTAATTATCTGGCTTGTAGACTAACAGCCTCCTTCTCTCTGCCAGTCTCTCCTGTTCCTGCACAGTGCTGCAGGGTTTATGCTGTTCGTGTTTGGCCTGCCTTGCTGCTTTGCCATTTAAGAAATAATTTAATAATAAGGGGGTTTGAATAAGTTTTTCAAAGTCCAGTGTTTACGAAAGCAAACTGTAGTATCCGAGTTACTTATCCTGCTTATACCTGTCCATGTTATCCTGGATTGCTATGAGATGAGCCCTGTAACAAAGAGTGACTGTGACATCTTTGTAGAATCCCTTAGGAAAACGGTTGTATTTTAGGGACATGCCTGGTGCTTTGAGGGATTCGCTCTAAAACAGCGAGGTTTCTGGTGGCAGTTGTAAAAGCAGAGTGGCCAGGTCATCTATTTACAGTGAATCTTGGCAAGTCTTTATTTTTATTTTTCCCCCTACCTGGGGTGCTTGAGAACCATGCCTTTCACTGAGGGACTGCGAAAAGGTGAGAATTTTTTGCTTGAAAGAGAAGGGAGGATGAGGAGTATTCCTATGTGGGATGAAAACTCTAAGTGGAGAAGAAGAGGGATAAACCAGAGCCCCCAGGACAAATCTGCAGTGGTGGCGTATCCCAGTCATAGCCCACGCAATCTGGCACAGAACTTGGAGACACTTCAGCAAGAAGTCATACGGGATTAAACACCCAAATAAACATATTGTGGTATTAAAAAATAATACAGATACATCTCTGAATCCTTACCTCCCCTGTATGCTCACACCAATAAAACAGAAGTATGTGTATGGTCACTATCCCAGTTACGGTGATGGTTTATCAACCAGCTTCCACCAGCACCATGCCCATGTTAACAAAACAGTAATATTTTAGTTGTGGTAAACTCGCTGAATGCTGGTAGGCTGGTTAGTTAGTTAGCAAAAGCCATACTATCTTTGGTCTTAATGTGGATATACCAGTTCAGTCATGAGCTATAGTCCTCCTTCCATAACTGGTAGTGGTTTTGATCTCTTACTAAAAAGAAGGCATCATAGACACTTTAGGTTAATAAACTGTCTTTCTCAAAATGAGAGTTTTCAGTATTTTATTTAAATTAGTTTCTAAAGCGTATGATGATATTTAAATGCACAATAATTCCAGACTTTCAAATACTTAAAAACATATTTCCTAGTTGATGGTATAAAGCAGACTTGTTAAGCTGATGAAAATGGTCCTTTGATACAAGTATTTAAAAATTATATGATTTTTGGGTGATCAGTTTGAAATCCTGATTTTTCAGCTGACACATTCAGCTTGGTTTTAGCATCATTGTCATTCACAAGCTCTACTGTTTACGGTGATACATTTTTTTTTTTTCTAGTTGGATGTAATTTATGGTGAACTTTTCTTAAAGCATCATTTTCCTTATTGAATATTTTTAGCTTTTCAGAGGTTATTTTCTTTTCAAACTACGGATTTAGTAATATGGCCTTCTCTGAACCATCCTGTTAGACTTTGTAAGCCCTAAGAATACTACATGGTGTCACAGTGTTTGGTTTCCAGAAGGCAATTTGATAGCTCTTTAGCCATGACTGTGTTACATGAATGTTAGTGCAGTATCAATTCAATTATTTGTATATAAATTAAACTCTTCATGAAAGAATTCCAGGGCTTTGGACTTTCACTTTCTTGCTTTCACATAATTATCTACATAAACACTTGCATGGAATTCATCTACTTCATGCCAGCAAAGATTTTACTATCGGTGTAGTGTTTCCATGTAGATCTTGGGCAATGAGGTTGATGTGCAGTGCAGACTTCCTGAAACGAAAAAGAGAGCTTCCTAGCAGTGTGAACTACTCGAAACAGTTTGTGAGCACAGTGCGGATACCGGATTCAGGAGAGCAGAGTTCCGGGTGATTATGCTTTCCTTGTGAGATGGAGTATTTTGAATAACCTGCTTTTTTTCCTTCTTTTTAAAAATAGTTTTAAGGGTATTCCAGTGTAGAAGAGCTCAGGCTAGAGACCAGTAACTTTTTTCTTCATTGGTAAACCAATTGTTATTTTTGGTAAGAATAAAACCTGTAAAATGTGAAGTTTTTCACAAAACAAAGATTCCTATTTCACTTTGTACTGAGGGAGATGCCTGGGAGCCAGGAGTTCCCCGCAAGCTGTGACTCCCGTGAGCAATGTATTTCACGTAAAAATAATCTCAGCATTAAGCCTTGCAGCTCCTTTTACCAATCCTAACATCTTGATTTTGGGAATGTCTCATCAATTTAAGTGTAAGTACTATTACATTTCGTAACTTGCTTCAGTCTCTCCCTTTTTTTTCATCCGTTCTTCAAGAAGGTTAAACCCGATCACCGCGAGGTTGTGCTGACCCGTCTGCTGCGTACGCTGGGGCACCTCTGCTCTGCTCCGCTTCCCTGCGTGGATGTGCCCATAATGCCGAACCACGCTTGCGAAGAAGAGAATCCATCAACCTTAGAGTGAAATGGACATCTGGTTACATCTTTGGCACCGAGGTGTGACCAAAACTTGTGAATGTTGAACGAAGGGTTGATTTTTGCCGTTGTGGTTGGCTCTGTCTCCTGGCCTTATCCTGGCTCTCCTCGCGTGGTGCGGTCCCTTGGGTGCTCCTGTGGGCTCTTCACCGCGGAGTTTTGCATGTCTGCTGCAGCGTGGATTGCCTGCTTCAGGTCTCCTAAAACATGCAGCGTTTGGAATTTGCAAAAAAAGTCCTTTTTTTGCCTTTGTGTCTTGCAGACAAGCAGTTGTGCACCATGGCCAGGAAAGGTGTATTGATCTTGAAAGGGGAGACTAAAGGCTTGTATCGTACAGGACGGATCTGCTGGTATTGAGATATAAGGAGCTGTCAGAGGGCAGCACTTGGCATCTTTGCCTTCTAACAGGAGCTTGTTCTTGACATCTGATTTCCATGAATAAGACGGCAGCAAATCTAACGCCCTCCCCTACCAATCAACTCCCCATTTTTTTCCTCAGTGATCATAATAAGAAAGATGTTCTAGTTTATATTTGGAAAAATATTTATCTTGTGGATGCTGAAGGAAATCTTTTGGTTTAATTAGCTTGCTTTCTGGGTAATTGGCTAGAACTTGTACTACGTTATGATTTTTTTCCCCCAAACAATAAAGAAAACAGATTTGAGTAAGTGTGGGTGGGGTTTTTTTGGTTTGGTTTTTGTTTTATTTTGTTGTTGTTGTTGTTTTGTTTTTTTCTTAACTCCTATCAGTTTAGCAAAGTAAACATGGCACTCTTCATTACTGGTTTGATGGGATGCATGCTGATCTGCAAGAAGGGAACTCAGTGCATATACTGGAATGTTTAATCAGCTTCCCTGGTATTCATATTACTGTGTTTCATAGTACTTTAGCATCTAACGTGTTTTGATACATGCTAACGAGAAGTCATTACTCCAATAGCTTCATTCTTTGATACCTTACATCTTGTATTTTCAGTTTTCACATGGATGTACACAGACGGGCATGGTTAGTCTCGTGTCTTATGTGGTGCTCTATGGTCAGGTTCTGGAGAAAGGATGGCTATAGGTTAGTTGTATTGCTAAGTCTGCATCTAATTAGCTGTGTCACCTTGGGAAGGATATCTCATCTCCATACTCAAGTTTTTCACGTATGCTTGCTATACACCTTGCATATTATTTTCAGGAGGCTTTCATTTTATTGCATTTCTCTTGGTATTCTTGGCACAACCTGAGCTTAACCTCAATTAACACTTCCAAGTATGAAAATATTATAATGAAGAACAACCATTTTGCTGACATGGACTGGCAGTAACTAATAATAGGCTGCAATTTTCAGAGCAGCCTAAGGGAATTAGACCCTCTAAATCCCTGTGAAATGCAGAATTTGTGCACCTGCTTGAGGCTTTTTTTGAAAATACCAACTGTAACATCAAAATCTTTGCATTTGAGTAGTTTTTTGCTCATATAAATTAGAGACCCCATTGAGCTGAGAGAGGGAAGCTTAGATCTGTATATGCTGATTTTTTTTTTCTTTTTTTGCTATTGTTCAGTAGGTAGCTAGTGAAGGGGCACTAACTCAAGTATCATGGACATCTATTAAAAACAAAGAAGAAAAATCTTACAAAGCGATCTGCAAGGATAGATCTGTTACATCTGGATGGTCTTCCCTTATCTGCTGGGATGTAGGGAATACTTCATATTAACTGAGTTACTTAATGGCATGGTTTTACAGAAGTGGCTGTGCTTCAGAGTGTGTTTATGCCGTGACGGGTATGCTCTTTAGATGATATTGATGTTCATCACACTTTCGATGTATTACCACCACCAAGGACGATAAACACACTTCAAGAATTTTTTTTTTGATGTTTTTATTAGAATATAGTGAAACAAATTATCTTAAGAAGGCAGTGGGCCTTTGAAGTGGTTTTGAAGTGACAGTTCTGGCCGTGCTGAATAGCTGAGGAAGTGTAGGCCACGGTCCTCCTTAAGTCTTTGTATAAACAGGTATTCTATTTCCATGCATGGCTTAGTCCTGTTGGGACTATTCATAGCATAGCTAGTTAAACACACTAACGTTATCTGTCTTTACAGAATAATGGTTTAAAAATAAATAGTCTGATGGAGAACTTCTCAAAACCTTTGTCTTCTACTGTAAAGTATTACAGAGCCAATATTGCTAATAACTATGCTTCAAAAGAAAATTATCCATACTTATTATTAACATAATTTGCCTTTTGGTAGAATGAGATGGTTTCTTATGTCATGTGTGTTTTAATTGTCCTTATGACTGGAATAAGTCTTGTTTTAGCTATGTAAACTGCATGAAAATTACTTGTATATGTTTGCACGTTAAAATAAATCCTGTTTAGCCATACAGGTTTAGTCTAACCTAGAAAAGATTTGCCATTCTAGCTCAATGGAAAGCCTCATATAAATGCGTTTCTATCAGCAAAGTCATGTTTCTGTTGGATGGATATCTGCCTCTGGTTCCCTTAAGAACTTAACATTGTGCTGTCAAACCAGCAGGTATGTGCAGGCTTAAAACATCTTGGGTCAGCCTTTGGCTCATATAAAGGTGTCCTGAAAAATCACTTGCCCAGTAGAAAAATTGTTTTAGCCTTACTGCTGCTGTGTGTTCATTACATTCATAATTACCAGTAAGCAGTTTTCCATTATAGATGATAGTGGTACAGCCCGATAAAAATCAAGAATAGTGTTGTGCTTTAAGCAATTATCTTAAAGCTTTTTTGTTTGATGTCTGTGGCTGGATGCAAACGTTGAATTGTTTCATGCTTTTCAGAGGTATGTTGGTTTCTTTTCTTTTTTATTTTATTTTTTTTTTTCTTTTTCTGTTTGGCTTTCACCTAAAGATTTTTCTTTTTCCCTGTTGTTTGTTGGCATTGGTTATTTGGTTCCCCAGTACAAGCCCTGGGAGCATCCTTGGTGTGTCTCCCAGTAAACATGGGCCCCTTACTTGTGTTTGAGAGGGTCTGTTCCCCTGTATGTGACAAAGTATGGGGGGTTAGCTCCACCAGCGGTGTGGAAGTCCTTAGACTACTCAGCAGCTAGAGAAAGAGGTGCTTCAGTGTGCCCTGCACCTCGCCAGCATCATCTGTTAGCTTGTCTCGCGTTGAGCTTAATTATATTTGCAATAGATTGATTGTGTTACAATTAGGAGCAGAAGCCAGCTTTTAGTTACTGCTCTGTAGCTCTTTGCAGAGAGCGGAGAAGAGCTGTGGATCTGTCTCATACCTCCAGCACCGACAGCTCCACCAGGCTGGAAACCGTTGCCCGACCTTCTTAGCGAAGTCACGCGGACTCGTAGTCACGATTTGCCATCATGGTGGCTCTTTCCCATGCTGGCCTGAAGTTATCAGCAGAGGTTTTCTGGGGACCATCAACATATTTAGCAGCTGCAGCAAAGCTCAGGGCCTGTGCGCTGGAGCACACATGCAGAAATCCTGCGGTACAGAGCTCAAGCGCAAGCCAGTGTGCTTCTGGAGTACATTGGGAGTACTGGGGCCGCTGCACGGGCAATACCAGCTGCGTGCCCCTGATTTGAATGTCACAATGCCAGAGGCATTGGGTACTCGGATGCAGCGTTATCCTTTCCTGCTTGGTTTAGAACCCTGATGGTCAGCTTCAGTGGGGCAGTTTTCTTTAAGTAGTTACTATGTGAGGTTTAACTAAACCTTCATGAACAGTTTTCCTCTCTCTGAGGAAAATGACAGCCCATGAGTTGCAGGGAGCATGGAGACAGCCCACAGGCTGGGCAGATGTGCAGTGGCACACCTGGAGAGACCACGGATCAGTCCGTACTGATCGGCCACTACGGCCATCAAAAGAGTGGGGAAGATTCTAGTTGTCATGCTGGGTACAAGTACGGTTTAACACGCACCAGAAAGGGAAAAGAAACACTGCACAAATTTACTAACTCACTTTTGAAATGTTTTTTAACAGAGGATGAAAGCAGAAAATCTTCTGATGCTCTAAAATATCAGAATCGTTCTTCCACTTTTTTTCCTATCTGTCTTGTTATTACAGGGCTGGTATTATTTATTCGGTTTCTGAGAATACTTTGAAATGTACAGAAGCTCAATGGTGAGATTTTTCAGACTGTTTCCAAGACAGTAGTTTTTTGTCTTTTACTGAATCTTGACAGTTGGAAGCAGATGACTAATTTTCTTTTTGAGGTATTTGCACTGTGGGTGTATGGCATGACTCCCAAGATAGCAATTCAAGTGCTTTCACTCCGTAAATACATTTTATATTGTACTCAGGTTAGGGAGTGAACGGTTTTAAAAAAAATATGTATTTTAATAGGACTGTCTAGTGATTTAAAAAAAAAAAAAAAGGACGGAGAGAATTAAAATGTATTTCAAGTGAAATTACAAAATCTTACAGGAATTAGGTGCTTACAAGGTCTGGCATCTCTCTTGACTATTTGTCCCTCTCTTGTCTCATCAAAAAAATCAGGAGGATAATTAAAATGTCAACTCTCTGTATTAATAATAATTGAGGGAATTTGTTTGTTCTAGCTGAGTAGCAACTGTACAGCTGGCACATAACTCTTAGGGCAAACACTTCAGTGGGTTATCAGGGAGTGCACTCCAGTAGTTACAGGAAAATGAGGTCTGTCTCTTTACCCCTTGCACTCTAAATCTCTCTGCTGTGACTTGCTCCTGACCTCAGAGCGTCATTACTCAGATGCCCTGAGACTTTTGAACCTGCAGCTCATCATCAGGACTGCTGCACTCATCCTTTTACTGCAGCTTCAGAGCATGTTACGTTCTTCTTCCAAGTTCCCATTCCTCTTCCACCCCCAAATCCACTTAATTTTAAAAATAATTTCTTCTGCATGCAATTTTTGGGACTAGCTGGGGCCATGTGTTTGGTGGTGTAGTCATCAGGCAAAAATCCCCACCTGCAGCTCGTGCCCTCCCACCTCTCTGTTGCTCCTACCCTAAGCTGAATGGTTTCTCAACTACAGAGTGATTATTCAGCTCCCTGCACCGTGGCTAATAGCCCTTTGTTAGCCACAGCACAGAAATTTTTCATAACTGCACAGTTTTAATGGAAATGAAATCCTCTCAACCGATCAGACCAAAGGGTATTTCATAGGTATGAACTAATAGTGCGTTTACGGGTGAATAACTGTATTAAAACAACACCTTGGATTTTGCTTGTCTTGGACTTTTAAATTAAGGCTGCTAACAGGCACTGTTTCTATAAAGGAGGGAAGATAGGGGAAATAAGAATTCTGTGGTATTTTTTCATAATTTGAGATTTCAGTGCAAGCTCAAATACTATGTGTGCATTACATATATAAGCCCATACCAGCTTACAATAATAACTACATCAGCCATACTATATGCATACTAAAGAGCTTGTTTGAAATTCTAAATATTAGGCATATGGAGTACGATTGCTGGTCACTGATCTTGCTGATTGTGTGGTACTTGCAAGAAGGATGGCAGACTGTATGGAGAAAAAAAAAAAAACAGCAGGAAGGACCCTGGAAGTGCTGAACTCTTTTTCCGTTGCAGCTTGAATAACTCTTTGCAGGTCTCGGTACTTTCTGTTTTCTCTTTTTCCTTAAATAATGGTAGTTTGAGATTTTACTGCAGTACAGGAGACTCTAGAGCAGCAGTTTGGCATTTGCTTGAGCTTTGTACGTAGATGCTCAAAAGGTCCCATCCCTGGGAATTTTTTCTGAGCTTGTGTGGATGACAAGGAAGTAAACAAATCTCCTCGCATTTACCAAAGAAATGACCTAAGTCATGCCAGGTTGAACTATTCCAGAGTGTAAATTGCTTTGTTAATGTCAAAATACCTCTGCTCATCTCTACGATCCAGTCTCTCGTGCTGATGAATTACTAGACCACGCTCAGCTTCTATCACATCTTCTCAGGATATTGGAACCAAGAGAAAAAAAATTGTAGTATACCCACTACAGTGCTGTCTATCCTCTTCTGGTTTGTTCATGCAGCAAGTGATGTGGTGAAAAACATCCTCCATCACCATCTTATTAGTAAAAGAGGGCTAAACACAGCTGGGCATGTTTGGAGAGATTTCCAGCCTCTCTTTGAATGGCAATTCTCCTTCTTGGTTGACCTGTGACACAGCTGATCCCTATGCTGCTGCTCCATGAGCTACAAAAAAACCATCACAATAAACTGTCGCAAAAAGCTCAGAATTGTCCCAATTTCACTTAGAAAAGCAGCAGTTTAATAGAATACCTAAGTGTTTGCTTATGACGTGAAAAAAATGGTTCAATGATAAGGAAGAGTAATCTTGTGCTGACTGTAGACAGCAAATACGTGCCCAAAGCCCCTGTGTTGGACTGCTCTGCATATCTAAACTTGGTTATCTATTTACTCATCCATCTTCAAAATTCCTCTGTATTTGCAAAGCTCAAAATGAAGCCATTGAGAGCTGCAAAACAGTGTAGACCACCTGAGTTTTTTCAAGGTCTGAGCTGAGAACAGTTCCTAATCAAAGAAGCCAGCAGCAGTGATACAGACGTGGCATGCAGGGAGGATGGACAGACATGTGCCAAGGAGCTCCTTGCTTAAAAGATGTTTTTCCTCCAGTTATGGAAACGGTCCACAGGTATTTGAATCCAGCTCCACTCTTCACCATCTCCAATGCTTGCTTACCTTCAGTTCCCTGAATGTGTTGCACAGGAGCTTTCTTAAGACTGAACTGCATGTTTATGTCTTAATTCTGGAACCTGGGATAGCTGGGAGCCTCGACAGTTTAAAAAACAAAATGCCCTTCTTCAGACAAGTTTTTTTACTAAAATTGTCCAGTCAAAATCCATTTTTCCCTAGTCAGGATAAGAGAGAAGTATATCTTTGTGTAAGCGCAGGGGCTCAGAAGTAGGTGTCAATGAGAAATCTGGGGATTAATCTCTTGGCGGATGAACAGCAGTGAGAAATTTGACACTCTAAAGCTCATTTTGTCTCATTTTTACATGACTGGATAGGTACCCGGCTCATTGCTCTGTCTCTTTGGATTCTAATACTACCAACAGTCAAAATGCAGTTATTAAAGGATTATTCTAATTGTGTAAAGTGAAAACTGGTAATTCAGTACCTAAATAACATCCTCTTCAAAAGACTGATTTAGCTGAAAAACTCTCCTTGCAGGTATGTAATTTGGACAGCTTGGTGACAGTTGGAAAAGCTTCTCTTATGATCTGCAGTAATTCATAGGCATATATTTAGCAAGAACGTAGTCTGCTTACACTTTTTTTTCAGTCGTTCATTATAAGACTTCACCAGTGTTTCCAGACTTGAGTTGTGGAAATTTGCTTTTACTGGGTTTTGTGTCACTGCAGCCAATCTGATGGAAAAGTCTTGAACCTTAATTTCACTTCAAAGCCTGAAGTGAAACCTGCTGAAATGCTGAAACCCTGAAATGCTGAAAGCCTGAAGTGAACCCTGCTGAAATGGCAAGGTGCGGTGGTGAATGATATTTCATCTTGTTTTTAAAGTCCATTGAATAGCAACTAGATATAAATCAAATTATTATTCTAAGTGCTTCAAATGCTTTTTTTTCAAATTGTGCCTGGATAGTATATGCAGATAAATAGCTGGAACATATTAGCAAAATAAGTTATATTTTCTGAGACTCAGAATATTCCTACTGTCATTTTTTTTGAGAAAACAGAATAAGCATTAAGATAAGTAACTTTGCTAAAAAGATTATGTTTTTCACTTGTTTGTTTGTTTTATGTTTATTCTACATACTGGTTGTTGCTAATAGTTCACTTTTCATTTCTGTTCATCATCATTTGCTTGTTGAAAACCTCCCACCACTATATTCCTAACAAAAGATGTTTAATATCTATAAGCTAGCTATACAGTAGGGTTATTTAACACAGTGCTTTTTATCTCCAATGTTACAGTATCTAGGTACTCAGAATACCTGTGACATATGTTCCAGGAATGTCTGTGAACTGTGAAAGGTTGCCCTTTTTATCCACTCTGACAATTTGATCTGAAGCTTTGATTATGAGCAACAGAATAAATTTGTCTAACTCTAGTGAAAAATCCTATCCAAAATATAAATCCCATTGAGTCTTGAAGGTCTATGAAATACTCATGTTACCTGCCCTTGTAGGTCTCACTCCAGATTGGTTTTTAGTGATCTCATTCAGAAAAAGTGTAATATGAGGTTAAACCTTGGGTGATGCTAGATCTTTTACCCTAAATGATACTGGGTCTTTTAATGATCGATCTTACATAACCAGCTTTCACTGGAGGTTACTGAGCATTTTAAATACAAGGGCTCAAGGGTGGCCATGTGGACTGACAGTAGGTACTGAAATAGTGTCTGTTACGAAATACGCAGTTTTGGCATATAATGAAATTGTTCCAGCGACAAGGTTTGCCGAGCTGTGAGAGGCGTCAGTGTGTAGCATAGTGCTCTGTCACGTCTGCTTGATTTGTGCTTGGGGGGCAATACGGAAGGGAGAAGGCTGGACTACTGTTTTATAGTTTGGAAAACCAGGTTACTTATGGTGAGGGCAAGTAATTGGACTTTTACGGAGTCTTAATACTTATCCTGCTTTCAGGGAAGGGTAAGTGAGCAGCTGAGTAATGGCTGAGGGATGAGCTGTAATTGGGAAATGAGCACAGGGTGAGGGGATAGGACCTGTCATGGGTCCACATGCAAAGATTTTGTCTTAAAACTGCTTTAGTGACCTGATGGAAAGGCATAAATGATCATGGAATGCATTTTGCTTTAATATGGCTTAATGTTTTATGTGCCACATACACCTTTTGGGCCATGACAAAGCCTGACAGTTCAGCTATTAATAATTAGAATTCACTCTATACTTACAAAAAGAGAGGGAGTAGTTACACAAATGGCTGTAAGAAAAGAAAGAGAAGGGTGTTCTGTTGCTGTTGGAACTAGGAAATAAAAACTGCAGTAGTCGAGTGCTTCACTCTAAGACTGATCTTTGTGGAAACAGCAGAGAAAATAGTATGTATGGATTAGAATTAAAAAAAAAAACAAAAAACAAACCAAAACACAAATAACCAACCATCCACTGACCCAGGGATCGCAAGATCCACAAAGCACCGATTTGTGCAATAATTATTTCTTTTCCTTGACTAAGGAAGATGCATCCAAAGAGTTTTCCTGTTTCTGCCATAGAAAGGTGAACTGTTACAATCTCCAAAGTGTTTTGGTGTATCTGTGTTTGGGAACAATCTGTAAATGATGCGTACTCTGAAATACAACTGTAGTGAGGGTGAAGAGATAAGAATTTAGGAGGCAGTCTGAGGTAGAGTAATAATCACAATGAATGCGAGCGCTCCAAAGGATGGGCAAAACAAATGTATTTAAAGATCACAGAGTTGAAAATAAAGGTAGTCATCGTAGTCCTGTTCCACAGGACTGCTGTTACAGTCTCTTAAAACCTGGTGGCACTCGGTGTATTCGTGCATCACAGATGGAATTTGTTGTATTCTTTCTGGTTTTCATGTATTTATTTGTAGTGCAGCTGTCTTCTGCTGTTAAAGCTTCTCTATCTCTTGCTTCCTCCATTTCCAGGTTTTCTCTTAGAAACAATTTTCTTAAACTTTTCCTTTGCCATGTCTGTAACTGAAAAAAGCAAAACAAAACCAAGGAGGGGGGGAAATCCCAAATGAAACCATCTCATATTATTTCTGCAGCTAGTACAGGTGGTGGTCCATTTCTTCCACTTACTTCCAAAGGCTGTGCTTTCAGAGGCTGCATTCTTGTAAACTCGTTTAAGCTTTCTTTTCTCGTTCTGTGAAATAAGGAACTCCCCTCTTTTTAAGAGTATTGGCTCATGTGTGTAGATGGATTGAGTTAGACAGCAGAGGTTGTTATTACCTTTATTTGCTGTGTCTCCTTCGTCTGAGCTGAATAGCTGGACTGGACTTGAAGTAGCTTCTGAAAAGGAGAAAAGCAAACAATCTGGGCAATAATTGTTTTGGCTATCTGACTTTCATTTGCCATCATTCGTGAGTCAGGATGATAAGTTTATGCTCAACTCTTGTGACCTTGAGGATGATTGCTTGCAGTATTTTTAAGACAGAAGTACTTGGGTGAGGATGCTGTCTTTGGACTGGGTGAAGCTCTCCTCTTCTCTTTGGTACAAACGTCCATCCAAACACTAAGTATTGGTTTATTTTCTGCTTAGAAATGACAGTAAGAGACACAAATATCCCTTATTCATTGAAACACATAAAATGACATTTAAATTCCTTCCATGAGAACATGTTCTTTCAAAGCCTCTTAGAAGGAGCCTGGGACTGCTTATTTCATGAATGTTTGTTGAGAGCTCTTTAAATTCCTGAACCACTGTCAACTAATAAGTGAATATAAACTATCTCTGAAACAGGTTCATTTAACTCTTGTCTGATGTGTAGCATTTGGCCTGTCAGAGTCAAAATACTGTGACTTATTTTTGTATGGCAAATTGAGTACTTTGTTTATTAAAATTGCTGATTTGTTGTATAATGAGAAGGGCTTAGATTACCCTTACTTTTCACAGTAAGGATTTAAAGGGCAGGTCATTGGTGTTCTCCAGCAGCAAAGTATTTTTTTATTATCCATTCATCTTCTGTTATGTATTTCATAGGTGTTAGCTGGGTTTTGGAATTAGTAACTTGCATTTTGCTTTCAATCCTGTTGGCCTCAGTGAGACTCCACACAGAGCAGAATTTGGCTTGCTTAATTGAATGTACAGTATCTGAATGCAGACAGATATGTTTATAGTTGATACAGATTGCTAATAGTTTCCTAGAAGATAAAGCAAACATCATTCGGAGCATAAAACTTGTGTTGTAAAGCTGCACCTTGCATCATGTAATATTCAACATTTTTTCAGCTTTGAGCTGGGAGTCTTAATTGAAGCTGTAGCTCTGTTACTTTTATTCATGCGTGACGTAACATAAACATTGTTGAATGCTTTTTGCGGCAATGTAATTTTTTTTTTTTTTTTTTGTCGGTAGAAGCTTCTGCATAGTAAGGTATAATTACCATTTTGCCAAAGATTTAGTAAGTAATGATGCACATAAGAAATACACAATTTTAAAAATGACCTTTGACACTGTGTGTGTGTGTGTGTGTGTGTCACAAGCTACTGACAATGATTTCCACCCCCATTCCCAAATCTACCAGGTGTTATGTAGATAGTTTTAATGCATTAAAATTATGCAGTGCCTGACGGTAAGAGCTGTGTTTCCTGATGGCCCGAATTTTGCATTCTGTGACCAATAAATGGGGCCTGATCCCAGGTCAGAGTAAGAGAGGGGTCACACTGCACCCTCAAAGTCTCGGGTTTGGCAGAATGACATAAGCCTTCGGCTCCGTCGGGTGTTAGAGCTGCTCTGTGTTTCTCTTCCTCCTCTGGTGTTTTTTCCCTTTCTTTTCAGCAGAGTTGAGTGCTGTATGTTGTTGCTAATTGCAGATAATGTAGTACTGACATTTTGAAAAGTATACATAGATGATATTCACCCAAAGGATGATACTGTGATCTTCAGAGATGCTGATACAATTTTGCTGGCATAGACTCATTTAGTGATGAATTGCAGTAATAGCAGTTCAAGACCTACAGCGTATTAGTGAAAATGAATCCACTGAGCACTAGTCCCATGGCACTACAACAGCACTTAAAGAACACTGATTTTCTTGAAGGGAGAAAAACCTGATTAAGAGATTTAGCTGTGGATTTGTTGGTTGGGGTTTTTTTACCAGCAGTGTGTTATTTGTGTTTGTTTCTTGATGTATGTTATTGTACGGAATTTAATATAAGTAGGAAAACCAGGAGAGTGCCATAAACACAGAACATTGTTTTCTGTTTTAGCAGATGGAAGACTCGTATATGCTACAATAAGCAGACATGTACCAGTAGTACTGCTTTTAATTTCTTGTTATAAACTGCCCCAACACCTGGTTATAAAAAGAAAAAAGATAAACATGCTAAAATTGAGAAGATATGTACTAGCTAGTGTACACAGCAGTTGGTCTCTGTGGCAAAAATGTTGTAGAAATGAATGCAATAATTGGAAAGAATTATTCTAATAAGAGGATGGGGCAACCTATTATTGAAATAGTTGTCTAATTTGAGGGAAATAGGGATAAAGACAGGGTTTATGTTAATAATGTGTTGGTGCTTTGCACAGGAACAGAGTGTTCTTTCAGCTCTGGAGTGTGATCAGTGGAGAACAGAAATGTCCCAAGCATAATGCCGGACTCCTTTGTGCAGGCTCCTTTAAAATCACCCAGGTGCTAGATAATTAGAGGGATCTGCAATACAGGAATTCCTAAAACAGGAGAAAATATGCAAATATGCATCCCTCTTCTTTCCTCCTTCCCCATCTCTACGTCCTTCGTGTCTAGCTGGGAGGGGGCATGTTTGGGACACGCGTAGAGCATACGGAAGAGTAGCTGAAAGCACTCCAAGTAGAAACCCTTTTCTGCTCTTGGTAGGTTTTAAGGCAATACCTTTGTGTATTGTTGTGTTTAAAACAATGCCCCTGTCTGAAATCTCACTTTGATTTGTAGATACTTGGCTTCCAATTTTTATAATTAATCTCAACCACTGGTGTAACTACAACTGGTTACAGTTAATGTCAAAGAATCATTAAAACATTTTAATTCTCTCTTCCACATACCACAACATGTTTGAAAAGATTTCAAAATGTGTGATATTTTAGGTGGTGATTTCACCATTGCTGGGGAACCTCTGGGAGGAGGATAAAAGAGTTCTAATAAATAGGCTCTCTTTGGTCAAATAAATGTAGTCTTGCAGACTTTAATACCCAAGTTTGTGTGTTTAAGAGGCAGTAGAGATATTCTGAAGAACTGGGGTTTATGGAGAGTTCCACTATTTTAGGCCTAATACAGGCTACAGCTTTGTCAGGTTGACAACTATAGAAGATGTATTTGAAGATATTTGAATATATGAGCAATATTTATAGTTTGGGAAAGACCTCTTTTGTGCCGAGGGCAGTGATACACTCCTAATGTTGGCTACATTAAATGGGTCTGCTTATGTGAGGGCAATTAAAAAAAAAAAGTATTTGCTGTACCTGTTGCCCTACCATCTTTGAGAAAAGATAAAAAATGATATATAAGTGTATGGAGGAAGAACTGGTATTTCTAGCAGATGACTTTGTGGGTAGATGTGTGTGTTCACAGACGCAGGGTTCCCAATGATCAGGTGATAAGCTACGAGGAAGAAATATTTTTCTATGTTTTGTGATTTGACAAGTAGCATGCCACTTCTTTCCACATCTCTTGCAGTTTCTCTAAGTTAAGAAAGTCAGAGGAATAGTTTTTCTGAATATTAGTTAAAAAAAGCCCCAAAACAGTTAGCCTGTGTTGCTTTCAGCTAGATCAAGAAGCTTCCCAGTCTGAAGATCCAGGATCTGACAAGGTATTCTAATAATACTATAGCTAGCTGTCAAATAAACTAAAAATGATAAGTCTCTGTTGACAGCATTGACCAACAGCTAAGATGATTGTTTAATGAAAATCATTTTGAATTTTTAGGATTAACAAGATGATTTCTATGTTCCTAGAAAGACTTGAATTACAAATCTTAAGATGTACCTTTTTGACTCAAATGAAAACATGTGCTGCTTCAAGTAGCGCAAGTTACTGGTTTCTACTTTTAAAATCCAGATTTCTTCTGACAAATTATGATTTAATTAAAGATGTATTTGAAAACACACAAACAGTGCATATACATTCTGAGGTGCATTCATTGCATAAAGATTAGCGAACTAAGGCAAGTAAGTCTGCCAAGTGCTTGTTACGGTAATGTAAGAGACTGGTTGAACTGTCTAGGTAAAGACTAAAGGTTGTAACTATTATTTGTAATGCCCTCTAGGTTGATTTAAGTAACGTAAGTTAGGGATAAACAAAATTTTGTTTCTCTCTGCTTGAGTTTGTCGTGTGTACAGTAGTGTGAATGCTGTAAAGACGACTTAGATTTTCAAAGTTTTCATTTAATTTCCTTCTGAAAGAAATATCATTAAAAATTCAGAAGGTGAAAGTAAAACAGACAAGATTCATATGCCATTAATGGAATTATATTAAGAGTTGTAATAATATCCCTTAATCTTAAAAAGGTAAGTCTCTTACAGAATTAAGGTTTTTCTGCTGCTTTTCATGCCGTGTGAGGTATTACAGTTATTAAAAGTTGCTCATGTGAAAGCATCTTTGCTAATCCTGTTTGGAGAGCAGCTTGTTCTGTGCTCGTTAGAAAAGGTACAAGAAGAGATATTATAGGTCCTTCGTTAAATAACTCCTTAATAACATCCTAGGAGAAGCAGATACCAAATCTGAGAATACTGCTGGCAGGTTTCCCTAGTACTCGCCTCTGAAGCAGCAAAACTTAGTCCGCGTGAGAAGCACCAGGTCTAACATCTTGGTGTGCTGCAGAGGAACGCGCAGCGGCGGGTGCAAGTTTACATTAGCAAATTCAAGGGCAGGACTTGTTAGAAAAGGCATTTGAAACAGCTTATACTCATGTAAAAAGCTTCTACTCACCCTTCTCTGTGAGCTTCTCCTTTCTCTAGCTCCTGTATAACACCCAACAACACTTTTATGGTTTCCTGACTAGAGCTGATCAAATTTTCCATCATCTGAAGCTGCGCTTTCAAGTCCACAACTTCCGTGTGAGGCACGATTTGTTGGCATTCCTCGCTCACCGCGACGGCCGTCTGGCAAGGCTGGCTCTCCTCCATAGGCGAAACGTTTATCTGAAGGGTCTGTTCGTTACATTCGGTGGCTTGGCACTGCACCCGCGACGAGCAGGATCGAGCATCTCCCACCTGGGGCTGAACCCCATTCAGGTGCACGGTCCTCTTTTTGTCCTCCTCGGCTGTCGGGCATGGTGACCAGTCGGTATCGGTCGCGAGGTGTGGCAAGTTGGGCTGCGAGGCGTTTGAACCGGCCGCCGGTAAATAAACGGTGGCCACTTCAGTCTTGAAGACCCTCCCGTGGAGGGGCTGGGCAGCCTCCTCGCTCCCCGGCCGCCCTGCCGCCTGTTTCCCTCGGCTGGGCGGCCGGGCGGCAGCGGCGGGCTCCTCCAAAGCGGGGTCAGCCAAGTTTGGGAGAGGAGGAGGAGGCGGCTCTTTGGGAGAGCTGTGCAAATCGCTGCTTTTCCAGGCCTCGTCCCCGTTGTCGTGAGATCCCGTGTTGGTGCGCTCGTTGAGGTGGGAGATGAACTCTGCCGTCTGCAGGCTGCCGGACTTCTTGCTCCACTGAACGGCCTCCCCTGAGCTCCCGCCGTCTTTGTCCTTAATGTCTATTAGAAACCCGTTGTTCTCACTCTTAAAGGTGTCGACAGTCGAGGTGCTTTTAAGAATATTCCCTTTTTTCCGGTCCAGAGGAAAGGTCTGGTAACACTTTTTAAGATCGGGTGAAGTCTGAACTCCTGTGCTCTTGGTGACGTTGGGTATTGACCTCCGGGCAGGCACTGTCATGTACTTGCGATAAGCCGTTTTGTAGGAAATGGGCTTGGCTTCTCTCTTGTCAGGATCCTGTGTGGTGGACAGCTGTTTGTCCCTCTGCTCGTTCTGGGCCTCGCAGATATCTTTGAATCTCACCTGGAGGGCTTTGTTTCGTTTCTTAATCTGCCGGTTGGGATCCAGTGCGTATTTCATCTCCAACGCGAGTGAAGCCGCTGGCTCAACTTCGCTTTCCGAGGTGGTGAGTAAGCATTTGCCGGGCTCCTTACTCACCATGATGCCTGCATTCAAAAACAGTTCCAAAAGCCTCACGTTACAACAGAAATGGTACTTCTCCCCCCAAGTTTGCAATATTTGCGCTAACTTCCTCTGCTTTGACTGAAACTGCTCCCGCTCGCAACCTTTTTGCTCTATTCCCATAAATCATAGTCCTTCATATTAGACTTCGGTGTCTTGCTAGCAAATCGTGCTTTTTATTTCGATTTGTTAAGGCCCGCTCCCCAGAGAGGAGCGGGGCTCAACCTGGTTTTCGTGGCACTAGAAGTTTTTTCCAGACCCCTTTTCAGAGGACGGGCACCGTGGTTGTCATGTCGGGGGTGCTAGCTGAGCACTCGGACTTCACTCCAAGGGAATATGGGCTCTCAGGAAGTGAGTCATCTGAATTTACTTGATAGTTAATAGAGAGTACAGGGAACATGAAAAACAAGTGTCTTTGTACAAATAAAGTCTAAAGCACTGACCACCCTTAATACTCCTCTAATGCAAATGTTTAGTAGCAAGAAGTGTCAAACTGGCATGATTTTTTACAGCATGCCTGCTTAAGCATGTTTCTTCTGTGTAATGTACTCTGCATTTTTGCCAGAAATTAGTTGGTCATTAGAGGTGTCACTATTTGGATTTTAAAAAAAAAAATACCTCATAGCTAAACAGAAAACCTGGATATATATTAATTATTATCAGCAACTGGTTAGTACTGCTGTATGCATAAAATTTATGAACTATTGAAGTTTGTGGAAGAAGTCCACAAACTTTACTAGAAGCAGTAATATGGCTTTATAATAAAGCTTCTTATCCCAAAGGATCCTAAAGCACTAAAAAAAACCCCCAAAACCAACCCCACAAAAAACCTGTGATGATTCACAGAAATTACTTAATCTGCAATTGAAATATAAGCACCTCCTTAAGGATGAAAAGATGCTAACTGCTTAACACAGCACATAGCAAAAAAAAAAACCAAAAACCCAACAGCTCTATCGTTGTACAGATCATATGGGATCTGTAGTAACTGGATAGTTAAGACCTCATTTTTACACCTCATTTGAAGTTGTCATTTCTACTCTCTTATAGCACAAATTTCTCCCTAATGCTGAGGTTTACTGAATTAGCAAATTCCCACTTAACCCAAGTATTCTGTATATATCTCGTATTCAAACACTGATGTACTCTCTGAGGGACTCAGAGTACAATGTAAAATGAGCAACGGGATTTTCAAGTGTGGTATTTGGAATACATTTGTAATTAAAATTCTTTGGTCTATTAAATAAAAAATGTAGGACTCTGCAAGAGTTAAGTGTCATAATAGTGTGCATATTTTATAAAGTCAACTCAGTGGCACAAGTGAGTGAATCCTTATGACTAGTCTGTATTTAGTTTTAATTTAAGAAAACATAATGGAGAAATTATTTTCAATGGCATATTGAATGTTTATGCACTTCTAGGAGTAACAGTAACATTTCCCAGAAGTTAAGACACACAAATGTGCATGGCAGACAATCTGTATAAGGCCAGGTTGGACTTCTGGGTTATCAAATTGCATTCAAAAAATCCCACACAAATGTGTCATTACTCCCCCCCCCCGCCCCCCACGCCATGTTTTACTTCCCTGGTCTAAGTAATGTGCAAACAAGTAACTGAAATATTCTAGAATCCATCTAGTTTGCTTTCTTCTATCTAACTAGTTAGGTTCAGGTAGCAGTGAGTGAGCAGCAGTCGTTTCAGAAGGGGAAGTTTCTGTCTGAATCTGTGTGATGTAGTAGAAAGTCTGCAGAAGAAAGCAAAAAAGAGGGAGGATTCAGGACAAAAATGTTCAAATAATGGAATCTGAGATTGCTAGATAGCTAGTCTACAAACTAGGCGTATATATACAGGCCTAGTATCCCATACCAGGGTGTCCAAGCCCCTCTTTTTGGGGAAAAGAGATTATAAAATGGAAATGCTAGTGGGAAGCCTGAAGATAAAACTGAAGCAGAGCAGGGTGGTAGAGTGAGTGATCTTTTGTACTTTGTGCCCTGCTGGGCGGTAAGATAAGTTATCCCTACGCCTTTAATACATGATGTACAAATATAGACAAATTTGTGTGTGTGTGTGTAAATAAATTAACTACATATGAATGACAAGAATTTTTTTTTCCAGTTGAAACCCTAAATAAGGAGTCAGTTGTGCTTGTGGGGAATATTAGTATCCTGTATTGGCTGTTTTGGGCTGTCTTTTAATTATAGTAATGTTTGCTGAGTGAACTTATGCCTTTATTTGAGAGACATTCTGCATATACAGAGCGCATTGGTTCACAGCTTCCAAAGATGGTGATGGTAGGAAATACAAACATCCATCCGTCTGTCTGTCTGTCTAGGGATGGAATTTTGGAATGCTTTAGCAAATAATGAAGTGCTGTATAAGATACAAACCTCACCCATTAGCCTGCAATCGGACAGACGTTAGCTTTAGAGGAAGCTAAAATACATTGTAAAAACTACTGTCAAAACCAAAACCCATGCTTTCATTAATGTAGATCTACTAGAAGCAAATCTTCCATAATGGTCTGGTAAATTAATGAGTTTTCCAAAAAAAACCTAAATACAGTAACACAACGGCCATTATATCCATTAGTTTTCAAATCTGCTAATGTGAGTTCATGCACTACTAAGAAATTGTAGCAAATAGGAAATGTTGCATTTACAAAGATGGGAAATACTCAGTAATTACATCTGAAAAGAGGGCACACATTTTTACCCATAAAAGAGGCTTACAAAAACTGGTTGTTAGATCTGAAAGTCACTTACTCCAAACTTCTCTTAGGATACCTCGGAGTTGTCAAAGTGAGTTTTCTGGCACTCAGTTCTTCGACAGTAGGATCCACTAACATACAATTTATTTTAAAGTATTGGCTTGATATTTTATTAGCATACCTCTGACCCATCTCGATTTTCAGATTATTTCAGATACCACTTTAATCCCATAATCTTTGGGGCTGCAGGATTGCTGGGTCTGTTTGGAATGACTTAACAGATGGAATTAATGGAGTCTATAACCCAGATGAAACCAGAAGTCTGGCAATATTCTACAGAATAGAAATAGATAAATGGCATACTATATTCTGTGATGCAGTTAATTTTAAGCATGTCTTTAATAGCCAATAAATTGATTCTTCAAAAATTGCTTGTCTCCCTTCCCAGTTGCACAGGCCTGATTGATTTAGCTAATCTAGAGTTTTCTATTCCCACTAGTAGCTTGGACTAATAATTTTATAGATATCTGTGATTAAGAATGACAACAACCAAAAGAACTAGATTTTTTTTAAGCCTTACTGGGATCTCCGTGTCTCCAAGGGGACCTATATGTGCACATTTGATAAAAGAATGGTTGAGCAAACAGTTGATTGCGAGTTAAATATTTAATATGGAAGAGTTTATATAACACTTTTTTGTTTTATTTCTTTTTTTTTGGACAAGGTTTTGACTCCAGTTTTGCCTTACTTGGGCTCTAGCATATACAACATCGTCTCCTGGGAGGCCTTGCTTAATTGTTCAACCTGTACTTGAGACCAGGCTGTGCTAGAGTCTGCCCTCGTCCCACTGAAGTTTGTGCCAACATCCCTACTGATTTCCTGGGGAATGGGAGCGTGCCACAGGCACAGCCTGTGCCGGGCTGGGAGACTGTACAAGGAAATCTTGTCGTAATGTGTTTTCCTTTCCCTGCACTGCTTATGTGTAATTCTGCTGCCCATTACTCAGCTCAGTAGTGTTTTCTGGAGCACAAGGCAGGGCTGGCATACATAAATGTGCGGCTGTGAAATACGAGAGAAGCTGCAGGATTTTTGGATACTTTAGAAAACTACCGAGATGGAGTTTCTCTGTTTGCATGAGTACTGCAGAGTTTATGGCTTACTCTGTCAGGGGGCTAATAAAGGCTTTGAATTTGAATTTTAGTTGCAGATGCCAATTAAATACAGATAATAGATTTAAACTTTTTGTCTGTACTTACTCTAAACAAACCCTGATTGCATGAGATGATTTGCTAAGCTAAATATTTAAATAATCACAGAGCTTATTTTTCAGTTTTTAGCCTTGATTTGTTTATAAATTTCCAGCTGATTACCCTTAAGCAGTGTTCCCTTATGTTTGAATATGGAAATAAACTATTAAATAATAAAAACTGATGCATGGAGAAGCCTTAAGTTAGTATAAAATCTTCAGGGTAAGTTATGGAAACCACTACCGTTATTATTTCAGGTTCTCCATAGCATGTTATATTCAATCATATAAATCCTTCCCTTTCAGTTCTCCATTTATTGATGCTGTCCAGATTTCTTGCCCTCAGTTCAGCAATGCAATGGGCATTTCTAGGAAGGAGACCTATTTTATATGATTCACACCTCAATTATGAGGAGCAGTGGCTTCCCAGCAGTCCTGTTCAAGTCTGTGTCAGCAGGTAAAGCTTAGGTACATAAGTAAATCTTTGCAGGGCCACTACTCTTAATCCAAAACTCTGCAAAGTCACTGCACTGTAAAGGTGAATTATAGTGTTGAATTTCCAGACTGATTTGTTAATGAAGGAAAAGGAGATTTGTAGCTTACCTTATAATGTAAATTTTATTTCTGTCAGTTTTATGATATGGAAGTATACTCAAAGACTAAATGTGTTAATGAGCAGAGTGGAGTTAAACTTCCCAAGTTCCAAATGCAGATGAAAGGCACAGATTTCAGTCTCTCTATTTTCAGACCACACGAAGGCTTTAGAGATACAGCTGTAAACTTCTGTGCACATATTAAGAGCACACAGGGTTTTTTTGTGCACGTATGTGATAGCTTAAAGGAAAAATAATGTAAGGGATTGCAAATAACAGGGCCTTACTATGTAAAGGAAGGCTTATTAGTGATCTGCAACATCTTTAGGGTTCTGAATATATCAAGGCTATACTTCCTCATGAGAAATCCCTGCTGCCTCGTATGCCATTTTTATATGTCTAAATATTATCGTAAAATTTAATAATGCGTATTTTTTTTTCCAAAACTATTTGGTGTCTGTAAGTCATCTTGTAAGTGTATATGTAGAATATAATACACTTCTACCATTAAAAATAGGCATTTGAAAGAAAGTTGGTTTTACTTCATATAAACAAATACGATATAGAAGCCTATTCTATGTTAATTCTAAATATACCATCATGTAAACCAGTGATAGCAACCTGAGCATATTTTACATGTAATCTAAATGTTTTTCTTAATTGTGAGTTGAATAGAGTGCTTCTAATATGTTATTTCTTGACTTTCAGACACTTTGATTCGTTAATTTAGGAGTATTTTCAGTCTTTTAAAAGGAATCCAACTGTTAGATTAACTGACCATGTCATTATGATACAAACTTGAAAATCATACAGCAGTATCCTAAATATTAGTAAGCAAGGTCCAGTAGACAAAATTGTGCTGATAAAAATGTTGGAAAATATGATCTTAGCCAGTTAGTAATTATTAGTTGTTTGCAGAACCTTCTCCTGTGTGTTACAAATTTTTTACAGAGTTTAAATACACAAGTATGAGGATAAAATATGACTTCTGGATAAATCCAAGGGTGCAGGTATGCCCAGTTTTTGTGGCATAAAATGTACCGATGACTATTATTAGGAAACCCACCAGTATCTACTGACATACAAAACTGATGTGGTAGACCAGTCTGTTTTCCTTTCATTGGACTTGTTCATGTAGAACTACAGTGTTAGTAGTGCTGGTAAATGTCAAACTAGTTGTTTTTTGTTTTTGTTTTTTTTTTTAATCTGGTTTGAAATGCTTAGGCAATGAACTTGAATTTTTCCTTTCTTGAACTTCCATATTTATTGCTCAATACTGAATTCATTTTTATTGCTGCATTTATATTTTCTGTATTTTATCAAGTAGATAGTGAATTGCCCTAGCCTTATAAGCTTTCTGTTTTGAGAAGTTTTCACCACTTTGGTGAATTATGGAGCATTACTACCATTTGCCTGGTAGCACCAAATCGGTGCTTTTCAGCCTGTGGTCTGGAGATGCTTGGAAATTTCTCACCTACATCACTGCTGTGCGTACCAGAAAAGAAAGCTCCTGTATGCTCCCTAGCAAAATCACAGTTTGCGAAGGGGGGGTTATATTTTCACTGAAAAAAATTAAGAGGTTCCACAGACTGAAGCAAGGTCTACTAACTTAGACTGATGCTTTATTTTTTAGTTACATTCTCCTCCAAAAACCAGCTTTGGGATGCATTATTTAGAAATAATGCATTGCACTGTAAACTACAAACGTTTGGTAGAGTTGTGATAGTTCTTAGTACAATTTCAAAAAATTGTACTATCGATCATCTAGTTTCAGTGATGACATATGATCGATTTGTAATTGCCTTGAAAGTCTTCCTTTGGAATAAATATGATCATATGGCATTTGATTTGTATCTTTTTTTTCCTTCTCCTATCCATTGGTAGGCTCTGTAAGAATGATGTATAAAAATCATATTCTAGCTAATGGCTGAGATAGAGAATAAGTGCCTTTAAATGCTCTTGTGAGCTTTAGCTTTAGAACTAAGTGGCAACAAATAAAATGTATGATTTAATAAGCCTGTAGAATTTTAGATAAAACAGGAATCTACTGTAAGATAAGCAATTTAAAATTTTCCTCACAAAACAATTTCCCTGAATGCACAAACTGGTATATGCTATTTTCTATAATTTTGAACATGTCTTCTACGTGTTCTGAACACAGATTTTAATAATACTTAGGTTTTGTTGCTTCCTGTATTGTTACTTGCATAAAATTAAAAGGAATCCATTCAACATGATAAAATGCACTTGCATTAAAACAATACAGACCCTTGTGGTCTGAGTTCATATTGGAACAAATGCAATGTCAAAAGATATTCCCTGTCAATTCGGTGTTGTTACAATGTCAAACATTTGCTAGGATTTAGTGTACTGGAAAAAATAACATTACTATTAAAAGAATTATGCTTATTTTTCTTACTGTGCTATGCAGCTATTACTACTATGAAAATCTGAGTAAAGGTTTATTAGCATTATTTTGCCATGTAAATCTGTGCAACTCTTTGTCAGTGTTACAGCTGGTACTTGCAGTCTAAGGATGCTGCTGAGGATGTGTTGCTAGGAGAATCACAAATAGTTCTGCTTATACTGTACTGTCTTCCAGGAGTCCAAAAGCCAGCGTACTTTCACTGGAAGGCTTTTTCATTTTTATGGTACTCTCTGTTAAATAATTTAAATAGCAAGCTGTTAAAAACAAGAGCTTAAAGACAGTTCCTTATCTGCATTATTGTTCAATACTAACTTTTAATCGTTCTTGGTAAACATCAATAGTTTTTGTGGCTGTTCAAGAAAAAAAAACAACCACCAAATGAGAGGAAAAAAAGCAGTTCTATTCTTTTGCTTCGGCCAACAGGTTTGCAAAGCTGTCAGACCTTTGGAGAGTGATCTGGGTGCTAGGGACCGAGAACATGTCCAGACTGCAACCATCTACATCAACTGCAGCTTATTTTCTTTTTCATCGTAGCTTTTCAAATGTTGGGTAGGGTAAGAAGGAAAGATGAGATAAGCAGGTTCCAACTCCATGTTTCGGTCTCGCATCTTCAGTTTTGCTGTGCAGGTAATAGAAAGGCACCGCAGTGTGCAGCGTGCCTGGGTGCAGCGCAACCTCCACAGATCAGTCCGTTCCCCTGGGAATGCAGGCAATCTCACCGTATGGAGAATGTGTTTTGTAGCCTGTGGTAGAGCTTACTACAAATGGGGGGGTGACAGACAGGAATGACTTTCCTGAGGTCAGGGGTTGTAAGGCATCACAACATTGTCAGCTCTTTCTACTTGGATTAGGGTTACATGCAGACAAGCCTTGGGAGGGTGCGAAGTGGTGCTAAACAAGGTGGCTGGGTAATTTAGGTCTAAAACCTGACATCATTAGCAGGATATTAATTGGTGAATAATACCAGTCTAGCAGATTTGTATTTGCACTCCAGCGTGCTGTCAGCAGTCACCAGGAAATAAAGGCTGTGTAATTTTCACCTTCTCGAGGAGCACATTTGTGAACAGTTTCTGGTTTCAAGCAGGTTCTGGTTCTGGCTCTGCTGTAATTGTAAATTATCAATGTACAGTTAGACCTCAGCGTGCTGATGTTGGTGAAAGACAAGAGTAGTGCACAAACCAGTTTGACTTCTGCTATAGCAAAGGCTCCTACAAAAATGAGCATTAGTTACCCAAAAAGAGTGTTATTAGTAGAGCAAAAAGCTGTGCTTGAATTGCTGTACTGTAAGTGAATAATAGTCCCTAATGTTACAAAACTTCTTTCATAAAAGCTGGTTCTAAGATGCTTTAGAAATCAGGAATGTGAAGGAAGAGCCAAACTTTGATGTGAGGGAAAGTTATCTTAATTTTGAACATCAGTGCGAGTGCTCCAAATCTCAACTCCCAAAGTCTCAAGTTCTCATCAAACATGAGGACTCTGGGAGAAGAGTCGGAGTTGACGGGTAGCACCGGTGCAAACAGCTCATTCCAGGTCACCAGGGAAAACGTTTTTGGTTCGAGGTGGGAAGAACTGTGTGGAGAACGAGGAGGGAAGCAATGAGAGTGTGCAAAGATGGTGTAGAGATGTTGAATAAATTGCTTCCACGTTTCGTGGACCTGCGGCAATGTGGCGTAAGATTCACACATTATGGTGATGGTGTTTTAGGATGGCTTATTTGTGACATGGATGATTAGGAAGTGTATTAAAGTAATAATTAGAGATCCTCTTAAGAATATTCATATACCCTTTTTGTCTGTTCGAGTTATATACTCTGCTTGTCTGAAGCTGCAGGATAGTGGCTGAGAACTCCCCTGTTATTAATCAGAATTGCCTGATAACACTCTAGGCACCAGAACTGTCTACCAGACAGATAATTTGCATCATGTTTATTGTGGCTTTGTGTGTTTTTATACTATCACAAAGCGTGAATGCAAGAATGTAACACATCAGTCTCACCAACTTGCTCAGCTAGGACTACCTAAAATACACAGATCCATCTTGAATTCAGCAACTTAGGCTTAGTCTACAGAATGGATCGGTGTTATCGGTGTTACCAGGCAATTCAAGCATAATTTCTGCTGAATTACTCTCCTCAGCATTGGGATGTTTTATCTACTTCTTTGTCAGCTCCTTAGAGATATTGCTGTGTTTCATTTGCTGATGGCCTTGATACACAAAAATGTATTAAACTGATCCACAAGTTAAATTTCTTTACTTGTGGATATCTCCTCATTCATTCCTGATTGTATTTGCAGAAGAGAATAATGAATATAATAACAAAATGGGCATGAACAACCAATTACTAATGATTTGAAGGAGAGATTTGGCTTGTAGATTTCTTTTTTTTCTTATTCATATATAAATACACAAACATTGGTGATTTCACTGAATTGTCTCTTCTTCCTTCTTCTGCAAAGGAGAGCAGAAAGTAACTAACCATACTAAAACTACTTTTCATGCTACTAACTTTAAAATACAGTCCCAAATTTACACACCTGCTTAAGTGGTTTTGTACTGAGCATCGTAGAGCCTGTGTCTCAGTTTTTAAAAGTCATTTACACCATGGTTGGGCCGTAAAACTTGCATCAGTTTTGACCTCACTGACTTGTTCAAACCAACAGCATCACAACTCCGGCATGAGAATTGGCTGCTGTGATTTTTCTGGGATGCAGAAAACTGGTCACAGTGGTGGGCTGTCATACCTGTGTTTTGCTTTGTCTCACTGAAATTTAACCAGACTTCTTAGTCCTGTGGCTTACATCACTGTGGAAGTGGGATGGAAGTATTTAAGTTGCATAGGTCTCGTAATTCTGCTCGAAGGGGGGGGCTAAATACAAAATGACAATTTTTACCTAATTGGAAATTGTGCTGGATGATTTTAGCTGTACAGCAGAGGTTTTACAGCTTTAAGTGCTATGGCTATGACTTGTTTCATAAGACTGCCTCTTGTATGACCGAATTACTGACTAGGTGCCTGCATTTTTTCTGGAAGTTAAAAGAAAATGAAGAGGGGAGGAAGGGCAGACATAAAACAAGCAGGAAAGGTGGGGAAGAGCATAAAACAAGTAAACCCTTCTGTGTTAGCTTCTGACACTTTCTCCTCACTCAGACCATATGGAATGATCTTCCTTTGCTTTTGTTTTTAAATGGTTTAATTTTGTAACAATGCAGGTTTTATTTACAGGCATGCTATAGCAATCGTGGACAGGCAAAAATAACACAAACCACTTGCTTCTCTTCCCCATGGATGTCATGAGCTAAGGTTGGGATTTTGCCAGTATTATTTCAGTACAAATAATAAGGAATTCCTGTACCAGGTAAAATGGAAGTAAAAGTAAATACAGATAGAGGAAAAAGTCTTTGGATGGTGTAGACTGCTAAAAAAAAAAAAAAGTTAATGGTCTCTCTGGAGATAGGCAGAAGACTTCAGCTTTGCATCCAAAGGAGCCAGGGTGCCCAAGTAGAAATCAATATAGGAGAAAGCATTCTTCAGCATGAAAAACTGATGCTGAAAAAGGACCACAGAGCTGAGGCTGACAGCACCTATAGAAAAAAAGTTTGCAGAGGGCTTCCACAATGCTCATTTGCTGTTAAGAACTCAGCGTGCCAGGCCATATGCTGTTTCTGCAGATCTTGTTAAATCAGGTGCAAAAGCCACGTGCTTACATGTTCTTTGGTCCACCATATAACTGCATTCTTAGCCTGTTTAATGAAACTCTGGTGGTAGATGAGGAATTTAGAAACCAAACTGGTAGCGTTCCTGCAGGAAAAGCCAGTGCAGTGAACGGTTTATCTAAGACTGTTGTAGTCCTCTAGTGAAATGTTCCTTTTTGCATGTTGCTGGCTGATTACTTCATTCTGCTCTCCTGATCATTAAGTACTGGGCTCTGCGCAAATACTTTGGTTTGTTTTGCTTCTTGGTATTCAAATATTATTATTATTATTATTTTACTAGTTGTAGTTTCTTGTATTGAAAATTAATACTAAGGTCTGATTTCAAATATTAGAAATTTCCATGTAATTTGGCTGCACTTAGCCATAGAGTTGAATTTGTAACATGTACATGAGCACAATGTGGGCAAGGATCTTACTGGTTACAAATGACTAATCCAGTCTGTCTTTTTTAGTTGCTGCAGCCTCAGATATATTTAGCTATAACTACATAGCTTTTGTGAGGTGTTTAACACACTTTTTTTGATATGGGCTGAGTCTGCGGTCAAATGACCAGTGATGTACTGGGGAATCTGACGTGGTAGAGCTCCAGCACTTCCCCACAAGGACAAAAATCTCTTGTGATGATAGAAGTTCAGATCTGCACCCAAATATCATAGGACTTGGAGGCCTTCAGACCCAAGGCTTTTAAATACATCTCTGTTTAATTCAGACTGTGAAAATGGCCCTTATTCTTCTACACTCCTATGTATTGAAATCAGTGGATTTGGCTGGAAAAAAAACTATTACTGGAGTCAAATCAGGCCTGGTGTCTTTCTGCCACTGAAGGGAAAAAAACAAACAGGCAAAGAGGAGGACACCAAGAGTTGCTGTTTGATCACTGAATTGTTTTTACAACTAATTAGCTTTGTCTATGAGACTTGTGCTCCTATGTACAACTGGAAAGCAGGTGAGTTTTAAGGCACTGATCAGCATAACACTGTGCTGTGCAGATGTATAAACAAGTTGAACTATTTTTGAGAGTATTAAGGGACCAGCAGAGAGGCCGTTTTCTGTCTGAATGTAGTACAATTGTATTAAATGGACTTCAAAGTGGGCATGTGCCACTAAAATAAGAAGATGCTCTGATCGCATTCTGTGTGGTCAGTAATAATTTAAAATTGAATGTCAGTACCTAGTGAGTTGTACCTGTGTCTGTTCATAGGTTATACAGTATTTTCTAAGCAGAATAAAATCAAGCACCGATTTTCAGAAGGCTAAATGTGGAATTCCCACTGAATTCCCACTCTGAGGGTTTTTTGTTTGTTCCCACCCCCTCTTAAAATATGCTCGGGATCGCTTTTCCTTAAAACCTATTTAATTTGAAAACTGATTAATAAAAATATAAGGGAGTATTGTGCTATAGAATAGATTTGTTGCTTACATGTTTTTTAATACCTTGCCCAAATTTTCAGCAGTTCTTTAAATAGTGGCTGTCATAAAGCAGAAGACCTTCTTAATACCTAGTTTCAACAAGCATGTGAATTTTTTTATGTTCTCAAATATTCTAGATTTACTGTATTTTCCTCAAGTGTGCATGAATTATGTGACTACACATCCTCAGTCCTCCCCTGTCCAAGATGACTATGGTTGGATAAGGAACTGCCTTGAGATACCACAGCTCTCAATAGCTTTGTGGAGGTATCTTTACATTTTAGCACAGATTTATGGCAAGCCAATAGGTTTCCCTGGCTTTCAGTACCACATCGGTCACTGCAAAGGACTGGTGTTGCGAAGTTTGCTTTTAAATTCTCCAGAACAGGATAAACAAAACATCAGTATTAATATCTCACTGTCATTTGTTCAATCTGTTGTTGAGTTTGGATTTCCAAGTAACGCAGTGGAGTGTTGTGGTGACCAATAGTGTTCGGTCCCGGGTAGTGCATGTCAGGAAGACAACACACGCTCTGTCATTCGGCTCTTGGGCTTCTTAGCCCTATTTTCCTTCTATATGTTAATCTCCATTGAACTTGGCTACTCTTTTTTTTTTTGTCCTCCTAATTAATTATGTGCTGTGCATCTCTCATGCAGAAATGCTTCTGTCAGTGAAATAGTTAACCAGGGAAAAAAAATGCAGCGGTGATCTTGAGCTACTTGTTTGTCAGCTTAATTAGTAGAAGGGTGCATTGAATGTTAAGTGCTGTCCCTCTTGATAAGTAACTAATACTTTCTTTTGTGGTGCTGTTGCCCAGGTGGTTTTTTATGTGTCAATCTGGGGGTAAAGCACCGATTTCATTCAAGATTTGAATTATTTTGAGCATCTTGTTAAAAATATACATCGTTAATAATTACGGAGTCCTAAAGAACACATATTTTTCATCAAGGGCATCATGATGTCCTTACCCCCCCCCCCAAAAAAAAAAAAGAAAAGAAAAGCTTATTTAGTATCAGCCTTCCCCAGTGAGCTCATTCTATGAAGGCAGTATGCTTTAAATGCAACAGCACCTTTAACTCTGGGGCAGTAATTTTATTTTACAACTGTTCAGTATGAGTATTTGGATTAGCAATATACATTATGCATTTCTATTGAAATCAATGACTGTATGCCATCGCTATATAGAGGAATATAAACCTCCAGATGATAAATAAGTTACATCTGAGCACTGAGATATTTTCATCTGAGCTGCTCGTATGCATTTATAATGCTAGAAAAAAACCCATCCAGCTTTTAACTTAGAATTGTTATTTGTACTTGAAGAGAACAGTATTATTGTAGTAAAGGCAGGCATGAGCAGACCAATAGAAAACCAATAGGCTTCACACCAAAAGTAAGGAAATACGTTACTCTCCCTGCTTAGCATATTTTTACTATAGATATGTCTGCTTGAAATTTTACATTAAATTATCCTGAGTAGATGGCTAGGACAGTTACATGTCATGTGATTTTTTTCAGCTGGGGGTTTTTTGGGTTGTTGGGGGGTTTTTTTAGCTAGTAGTTTCATCTAGCAGCTAGATTTTAACCTTGATACATGCAGCATTCCTGACAGCACTGTAAATATGAGCAGTAATCACGATGAAACACTTAAGCAGGGGGAATAAATTCCCAGTTTATATTAGACATGACCTGTTACTGTTTTGTCTTTTGTTACTGCTTTCCAGCATTCAGGAGAAAAATAATGATTCTCAGAGGTTGGAAGACCAGGTCTTTCCAAACTTCCCGACCATAGAGCCTAATGAGTTAAATTTTCCTCTGTGATGTTCGTGCGGGATTTTAGCTGCTTAAGACACACAAGGTCAAACGAAACTGCTCCATTACCTATTCTGACTTGTGGCAGAGCAGGGGGCACAATTCCTTTGGGACAGGCCCCTCAGGAGCTGGTGACATAAGCAGAGAACCTATTCTCTGCTTTCAACATGACAAGATGTGCCTATTTTGCTTGGGCTTGCGGGGGGGGGGGGGGGCGGGGGGGGGGGG
>JAVJGG010000094.1:40240254-40251403 GCA_035590195.1 Aviceda cuculoides
CAGAGATTCCCCTGCAGCCCGTGGTGATGAAGACCATGGTGAGGCAGGCTGTGCCCCTGCAGCCCAGGGAGCTCCACGGGGGAGCAGATCTCCACCTGCAGCCTGGGGAGAGAGGAGCCCACGCCGGAGCAGGGGGATGTGTCTGACGGAGGCTGGGACCCTGTGGGAAGCCCGCACTGGAGCAGGTTTGCTGGCAGGACTGGTGACCCCGTGGGGGACCCACGCTGGAGCGGTCTGTGCCTGAAGGACTGCAGCCTGGGGCAGGGCCCATGTTGGAGAATTTTGTGAAGGACTGCAGCCCCTGGGAGGGACCCCACGCTGGAGCAGGAGAAGAGTGAGGAGTCCTCCCCCGAGGAGGAAGGAGCGGCAGAGACAAGGTGTGATGAACTGACCCCAACCCCCATTCCCCATCCCCCTGTGCTGCTAGCGGGGAGGAGGGAGAGAATTTGGGAGTGGAGTTGAGCTGGGAAGAAGGGAGGGGTGGGGGGAAGGTGTTTTAAGATTTAGTTTTTATTTCTCATAATCCTACTCTGATTTGATTGGTAACAAATTAAACTAATTTCCCCAAGTTGAATCTGGTTTTCCCATGATTGTAATTGGTGAATGATCTCTCCCTGCCCTTATCTCGACCCATGAGCCTTTCATTCTATTTTCTCTCCCCTGCCCAGCTGAAGAGGGCAGTGACAGAGTGGCTTTGGTGGGTACTCAGTGTCCAGCCAGGGTTAACCCACTGCAAAGCCTTACTCAAAGGTTGCTCCTCTGCATGGGGATCTGTGGAAACTATTCCTCAAATAGGAACTCCTGCATGGGCACACCTGAAACAGATTTATTGAGGGCAGTTCTCTAGATTTTCAGTGAAATAATTTTTAGTGTAGCAAGGGGAGAAAAAAGGTGGGGAAAGGCAATTGCATTTAGAAAACCAAGAATAAATTGACTGACCTTCAGAAATCTTAAGCACTGTGATTTCAATTGAAGGGCATACTGTTTAATACTGAGATTGTATAGAGCTTTTTAAAGTTAAGCATTTGTGGTTAAAATGGGCTTCTTTGAAAAAGGGCCTTAGAAAAATGATAAATGGTGTTGTTAAAATGTCTCATTAATTTTTTGCTTGCCTTTTACGAAAGTTAGTGCAAAGTGCTTTCAAACTAGGGAAAGCTTTGTATATATTCTCATTGTGTGTGTGAGGTTCCTAATAAATAAGCCTTTTACAAAATGAATTTCAGTTGAGCTGTAGTGATCTTGGGTGCTGGTTTTGATCTGTGTGAAGATCCTTTTTGCTTTTCTTGCCAGAGAGGTTTCCCTGTATTCAGAGATGGGCTTTTTTCCCTACTGTTTGAGAATATAGGATTTTCCTTCAAATGAAACAATTGTCAAGATTTTGCTTATTCAGAGTTCATTCTGAAGCAGTAGATCAGAGCTCGTCATGGTGTTAACAGCACAGAAAGGTGTTGAAGGGGAGCTGGTTGGGGATTTTTACCTTGCTGGGGCTCACCAAGATTGGGATGGAGTGGGAGCCTGCGGCTCTGTCTGGGCAGAGTAATGGAGAGCTGCCTCTGAAACAGGGGAGGGTGGCTGTAGGTTTTGTTCTTCTCCTGGCAGTTGGTAGGTGAAAGAAGTTTGGAAACCTTTGGACAAAGACTTCTTGCTAAGAACTAGCCTTTCCAAATAAATTACCTTCCCAAATAAATATGAAATTATTGTACTTCACTATGGCTTTTTTTCTCTGTAGTCCTCAAACTAGTCTTTTCAGTAAAACGTGAAGTAAGAAACTGAAAAACATACTCTTGCTGCATTTATTTTGCATCCACAGTTATTTTGTTAATTGCAAGAGCTTTTGTCGACTTAAAATCTATCTCAGGAAATTTTTGCTTACTGGTTTGCCACGTAGGAGTCGCGCTAAGCAGTTCCTGCGGGGGCTCAGCATGGAACTGACCTCCCTCAGATGTTCTCTTTGATGTAAAACGCCTCATTCGTGTTGCTCGTAAGAGCTTACGAAGGGGTTGGAAACTGCAGGCAGGTGTGGGACTGCTCCGCTCTGGGAAGAGCTGAGCCTGTGGGGCAGCAGCGGAGGGCTCGGCAGATCCCGGTCGGCTGATGGTGCGGGAGAGGTCCCCGAGGCGGGGAGAGCGGGGAGCTCGTGCCTTTTGGCAGCAGAAGGATGGTTCTGCTCTGCCTTCAGGGAGGCTTTGGGGGGGACCTAAGAGCAGCCCCCCCCAGGCTGTGGAGGTGCCAGAGCCAGGTTCTTCGCTGCAGTTGAGTGCCATCCTTGGAAGGTGCAGGAGCCGAGGAGGTAAAGCCCTGAGCAGCGTGGTCCGACCCTGGAGCAGTCCTTTTTCAGCAGGCTGGAGGAGAAGCCTCCTGAGGTTCCACAGACAGCCTACATCGTTATCCCGCTGACTTCCTTGGCACGCCTAAGTGCTGTTCTTCCATGCCCCACCTATGAAAATGGAAAATGTCCTTACACCTTGTGCTCTTCTCAGGAAAATCAGCTCTTTTTACATTATTTTCTATTTTGGAACCAGTGTGCTCAGCTGGTCAGGATGTAGTAATCGGCATTGAAGTCCTGTGAAGGATTTCCTTTTAAAACAAGTTTTCTATTGATTGATAGAGATTGAACTGTCAGAGCTCAAATCTGAATCTGTAAAATACGTTTTGAGGTAAAACAAGATATGCAAGACTAAGTAAGCTAATATTCCCCTATAAACTTCCTTATCGGTCTTCTGCATTCTGAACAGACCTACACCGAATGGGGTTGACCGAAATGAGGTTTTTGCTGCCTAGGCAAGTACTGAGCTGCTTAAATCAGTTTGGGTAAAGGAGATGGCACGTCTTGTCCAGGAGCTCTGAGAGCAGAGTTTGTCAGCTGAAAGTACCTTAGTGGATCTTGATTTGCAGAAAGATGCCTTTGTAATAACGTTTGTGGCAGCAGGAACACCCCCCCCCCCCCAAACATTTATCACTCACATTATTGCAAATGTTAACTTCTGTTTCTCAAAGGAAAAAGACTCACATATTTTATTCCTTCCATTTACTTGGTGTTCAAGAAGGCAGGATTTGGCCTAAGGAAATCGAAAGTAGCATATATTCAGTAAGAAAAAAAGTGATAAATGTTAACATTTTGCACTTGTTTACATTCTGCTGCTGTATCCGTGAAATAACTTTCTCTCTAAAGGTGCTGCTGAATTTACTGTCAGATTTTCCATTACAGGAAAGAAATGTTTGTTTTAATACTATGAGAAATATATGTATGAATTTTTATATATATATATATATGTATGTATCTTGAGGAGTGTTTTGCTTTGTTTTGTTTTTTCTTCCCGTCCTTACTCATATGACGGCAGGGGTAGATGCTGCTGGTAGAAGCTTAAGGAATATGTGTCAAACTTGCTCTGAAGTGCGGTACGGTCCGCCGGGATAGAATGGAAGCTGCGAGCCATCCGCCGCAGCCTGCCGGGGCACAGCGCTCTCTCCGGGGCCGGGAAAATCAGGAACCTGGTGTTACCCTCCTGGGGAGCCGAATTACCTTCACGCAGAGCGATCCCCTTCCTGGCTTTGGCGCATTTGGCTGTTGGGTCTTAACCTTCGCCACGTGCTTTTTGCTGGTGCTGGCGGTGATGTAACCAGGAGCACACACGGGTGCGTTTTAACTGGTGGCTAATGGTGAGCTGTGTGCTAGGGGGTCAGTAGATATTCTACAATATAAAGTATTCTCCAGAGCAAGACAGGCCAGGAGATCCTCTGCTTTATCCGTGTTGGGTTGTCATAATGTCTTCCATAATACTTTGCTTAAGTGAGCAAACTTGTTTGCAGACACATTGCGTTTTACATTTAGTAAAGAGGTAACTCATCGTGCAGTGCAAGCTCACATGGCAGCCCATACTGCTAACAGCAGGTACCAAAAATTTGAAATTTGGGGCACTTTGAAGATGGATTTTTATCTCATGAGTCCGTAAGCAGTGACAATTTCATTCGTGGCTTCTAGAAATGGTAACAACTGATTTTTATTTCTTTATTTGTTGCTAATATATAGAGAGTACATGCTATAAGCAAAGCTTACTTCGTTTTTATATCCTTGCAAACTGTCCGGTAATTGTGAGGGACTTAAACCCTTTTCAACAAAGTAAATTCTATGAAAATGTTCTGAAAGCCAAAATGCATTGAGAGGTTTGTTCTAATGGTTTTGAGTGTTTTTTTTCCTAATTATTTATTAACTTATTTATTTAGCTGTGTAGTCTTTTAAGGCCATGTAAGGAAAATTTTATTGAAAAACTAAATGCACCTTAAACTATTTTATCTGTTCCTAATCATGGTAATAGGGACATTATAATGAAACATCCCTTAGCTCAGTGTAGTTTTGATTTCTCTTAGATATTCTCACTATACATAAAGAACTTAATACTTCCAACTTAGAGATTTCGCTGGAAGAAAATGGACAAGACTATTTAAAATAGGATGTTTTAACCCTGAGGGAGAAAAGCATTGGCATGTATTGTCTCTCCTGCAGGGAGTTCTCTTCTCATTCTGAAATTTTTCAGTGTTAGTATTACTTGTGGGGATTATTTGATATTAAAATTTCCCTACCCGTATCTGTTAATAGGCCATTTGAACATTTATTATTTTATTGTAAAAATAATTTAAGAAAATAAGTACTTTTTGAGCATTCATGTGCCTCTTCAACATTTCCTTCAGAACTGTATTTTACAGGAATTAGAAGTAAGTTTACAGTTTGGATTTGCATGGTCATTTTTTTTATACAGAATATATTTCTGAATAATAACGCATCATTTCCAAAGAAAAATCAGCTGCTTTGGTGTTTTGGTTTGGTTTGTTTTTTTCTTCTAATGTAGCTAAATTACCAGTTCTCCAGCATGGGAGCTAGACCTTGCTTCCCTTATGACAGGCTTACAAATGTCATGATTTAGCTTTGGGAATAGGAAATTCCCACTTGCCTCAGTGTACCTGGTTTGAAAAGAAAGAATGAATCTAGTGCCTCTGCTTTTGGGCAGGAGAGAAATTAATTGTATTAAACTGCTTATAAAGTGCATTAAATGCGCTTCTCTGGTGTGATGTGTAGTAATGATCTTAGTTGCTGTGTGACTACTTCATTTCTGAACTTTGCAAGTAAGGAAGGATGTGAAAGGCTTTCAGTATAAACCTTGACACTATTTCAGTGAATAAATAGCTAATAATTGCCCAGGGCAATGGCAAACCCCCTATGTTGGCTTTGCGGTACTTGCTATATAAACATAGGTTTGCAATTACTGCTACAGTTAAAATTGAAATTGATTTTTTAGAGAATTAGATACTTTTTTTGTGTGTGCATTGCTTGGAGTGATGTGCTGCAGAAGATGACAATGATCTCCGAATCCAACTAAATGGTATGCTGCAGAAGTTAACAATGATCTCTGGATTCAACTAAAGATTAAAAATGAACTTAAGATTAAAATTTAATAATGTTGTTAGCTATTGCTAAATAGTTAATAGACCACATTAAAAACACCTACAGTACAAATATTGCCTATAAATAATTACAAATTTTTATTAGCGTTGTAATTAAGACCATGCTGGCTGCAAATGATACCTCACTAAGTGCAAAGAAAATTATGAAAAGTAAGCAGATTCCTGGTAGTGTGCTTTTTTTTAATATTAATTAGATTTTCCTGACCAGCAGGGGCTTGAACACTATTTAGCAGGTGGGGATCTGAAGGTAAATGTTGTAGCAGGGATGTCTGTGTGTGTACTGCAACAGAGCCTTAAGGGAACAATACTTTGTCAAAGAAAGAAAGGGGTTTTGTTACTAAGATAATTCTAAGGTGAGCACGAGTCAGTGTTTTATGCAGGGAAACAGGAAAAAATGTTGATTAACTGGTCAAGGACCCTGACCCATTCTGCTCGGCACCACTTCTGGGGCTCAGCATAAGCTGACATGACAACATTTAGCAAGTTTCTGTAATTGTCTTTAACTAAAACTTAGATGTGCTACAGAATCCCATCATATTTATGTTTCATTTGTATTTGTTCAGCTTCTTTATTTTTCTGTATTTTTTTTTTCCAGCAGCCGTTCCAGGTTTTTAACAAGATTTCATATTTCCACACTTTGACGTGGAAGCAGGGTGTTTAACCACCAGTCATTAAACTTTCATGTGTCCTTTCTGAGTCTCACCATGCTAATTAAGAAGATTCTCTTCTGTAATTATCTCTCTCTTCAGTGACTCATCATTTTCCCTGGCTTATGGGGACAGCCAGAGCAGCCCCCCCAGGGCCAGAGGAGGGGAGAGAGGTGACCAGTAGCTGCAGAGGAGATGGCACTCAAATTCATCCTCTTCTCTAGCTGCTCCTGTATCTAAAAATGAATATTAAAATGCGCTTGAAAGTTTAACAGTCGCTCCACATCCACTTTTTTTTCATATACAAGGTTGCCGTGATAATTTCCGTAGGTACGAAATTCATCTTTTGACTGTTGCGGCATGTATGTTAACTTAAATTACTCACCAAATGGGTAGATAAACACAGAAACGTGACCAAAGCTATCAGACAGTTATAGAAACAGCTTTGTTAGGAGGCAGCAGAGGCTGCGTGTTGGCTGCTGGATTACCTGGGAAGGGCTGGATTTGCAAATGAGGGGTTGATGCGTTTATGGGAAGAAAGGTAAAGATACGTTTATGTGTTTGCAAAGCAGTGGACTTTACAGATTATTTAGGTGAGCGAGCATCTATAAAAAGATACCATAAGCAAAACAATGTTCCCTTTCAGCTCTCCTGAGCGTTTCTGAACCATCTACAGAGCCTTATGTGAAGTGATGGGCTGAATTACATCTGCAGCCCAGTCTTAAGCAGCCAATTTAAAAAATTTATAATTCTGACTAGCAATGAAACATCACTTTGATTGATGACATCATTAGGGGAAATAGGACTGAATATGGGCTATTGAATATTTTCTTGCAGGCATAAGCCCTTTTACAGTGCCTGTTATGCAGAGTGCTTGTTATATGGTGTTTTGACAATTAACATTTTGAGATTTTTGAGATGATCCCATCTTATTTACATTTCATAGTAGTAAACATTATCTTTGTACAGCCACAGCTTCTATTCTTGTCATAGTCTGTTACAAAGTTCTTTTGATGTCATGGAACAGCAGCTCGGGTGGCCTTTCCATTTCATATTCATGCCGTTTGCATATGCCTAAGAACTCTCGTCAGGTACCTTTGCATCGTGTAGAAAAAATAATGCTCTCACATGGACAAAATCAATTATGTAGGAGTTTAGATCTAAACTCCATTACATAGGAGAAAAGCAAATTCAAGGAGTGCTTATCTGGTGGAAGTTGGGGGATTAGACTGTAAATAAGAGGGCTCATAACACACACAGATAACCTAGTGTCATTCTGCATTTGATCTCAATTACTTGGACTGATGTAGAAATAAATATTTTAAATTGAAAGTAATGCAGATCTTAAAAGCAACAATAAAAACTCTGTGTTATGCCTGGAAAGAATAGAAAATTCCCGAGTGTTCTGCCAGGCTGTGCATGGCATAGAATAACCTTGAAAATGGCACCGAAAAGGGAATTTACAATTTTATCAAACCATATAGAGAATCATTTATTTTCTGAGTAATTCTGCTGATTTTTTCCAACAGTTTATTCCTCTTTAAATATCAGAAAAGGCGTGGGCACTATTACCGTAATCAGTCAACAGGTTTTTAGCAGATAGTCAGAAGAGGAGGATGGACAAGCAGAAAAGTCATTTATGGGAGGGAAACTTCTAATAGCTATGGAAGTGGTTTGGAGTTGTTACTACGGTGCTTTCATGTGCCAGAAGGAAAGACTAAACTTTTTTGGTCACTTCTTACTTTCCCTGTGGCTTAAGAGAGAGACGTTTGGTACTACTGTTCTGGTTTTTATGGAAGTTATTGGGTTTTGTTTTGGTTTTTTAAGCCTCCCAGTGCCTGAAAGTACCACTCAATGAAATTAAAACTTGGGGTTTAACTGTGATGCTCAATATAATGATTTTAAAGAGATTTCTTCCTTGAGCAGAGTATCGACTTCCCAAATGCAAATCCCGATAGTGTGGTATTTTTAGCAGTAGCGTTTATTACATTCCAGAGCCTTTAATGCCTGAGCAATTTTTATGTGAAGAATATGTTGAAAAATCTTCAGTGAAGATGGTGATAAAACCATGAAATTGGAAAAAGAAACTTTTCAAGATGTTTTTGTTTTCTTGACAGAATTTTGCATATTCATTAATGAATTTAAATGATAGAATTATATCCACCGCATTACGTGGTGCTCTCTAGCAATATTACATTTTGATAGCAAGTATTATGTTGCCTTATCTTAAGTAATTTATTTTGTTGTCCTTTTGTTTCTGATAGGGGAGTTTTGTTGCATGCATGACGGCCATTTTAAGGCAAATGGAGGACTATCACTACGCTCATTTAATCAAGACTTTTGGAAAGATGAGGTCAGATGTTGTGGTAAGTTCAACATGTTTCATCTGTCCCTAAGATAGTTCAGCTTGTGTTTGGGTTTTTCCTGTTACTGTTTGTTAAATATGCTTATGAAATGTAAACAAAATGTGTTTGACGTTACAGATTTAATACAAAAATAATTAATAAAGCTCTATGACTTACACATTTTCGGAATTTGCAAAGGACAAAATTAACCTTCCTGCCACACACAGGAATACAGCTCATCTCTGGAGCCGTTCAGTATTTTAAAAAGCAAGCACTGAGACAGTGGATTTAAGGCAATTAAAAGAAAGCATTAGGAAACAGTAGTACCAAGCCATTACTAAAAATCTGTTTTGCTTAAGGACAGAAGGGAAAAAATAAAGCTTTCTTGAGGAAAGGAACTTCCAGTATTAAATCTTCCAGATGTCCCAATTTCATTTGTTTAAATAGGTTTTACTTACAGATCCACCCGCTTTAAATTTATACAAAACACTTTAACCTTAAAGATGCCCTTAGTTGTTAAATAAGCAATAATAATTGAAATTTGTCTTCTCAGATTCGTTCGTTAGCCTAACTAAGCCAACAACACAACTTAATTAGAGCATAATAGAAGGGAGTTTATAGCTAAGGAGATAACTCTCTAGTGACCTGAAACTATCATTGCCATATGGCAAGTGCATGCTGCGAAGTAGCTACCAAACTTGTTAGCTGAGATCTGTCAATTAGCGGATGACCTGAAGCCTGATCAGCTGTATTACATTACCCACTCTGGTGCTGGGGATTCTCGTAGGTGTTTTAGGCAGCTTTCGCCAGTATTTTAATCTTCAAGGTGGCCTTCAGTTAGGTTCCCTTCTTCCTTCCAAACCCAACGTAACAAACCCCAGGGTCTTTTCTTTGTGTAATTTCTTTATGTTTGGACTTGCCCATTTTCCTTTATGTCTTCAGTTTTTGTTCTTCTTACTTCTGTTTATATTCTGCAAGATTTGAGCTCTTCGCCCCGTGCCACTTTTCAGATAAGGTGCTAGAGCCCACGATGCTCAGTCTGTTTGCATCCAATGTGGTATTACTGAAGTACAAAGCCGATGATTCAAGAAAGTGAAGACAAAAAGTCCAACTGCAAAGAACCGCAGATGGGTATCGCTATATTGAAAGGGTTGCTTCCCTGTTAGTCTGCTTCGGGATCTCAGAGCACTTACATGGGTGGTCACTTGGTTTTCCACTAATAACGAAACATTCCCAAGCTAAATGCAGCTAGTGGAGTGAAAATAATGGTGTTAGCATACAGAAAAGACATGAGCATTAAGGTTAATCAAGCCAAATATTTCTATACTTCTAACGTGATTCAAAGCATTTGGCTCTGGAAAAGGCAAACTGATTACAGGGTTTTACATGGAAAAAGGTAAAAGCAGTTTGCTTTTAAAACATGTAATGAAAAAATGCAGAGAGAAGAATACTGGTTAGGAACGCTGTCATTCTGATGGCAATGAAAGTGTTTATTTTGAAATCTCGTTTTTTTGGTCTAAATTGTCTGAAGGGTGGTTCTGTAGGTCAGATCTTTCTTGGTGAAAGCAAGGGAGTAATTATATTTGAAATTTGGCAGGTGGTCTATTTATAATCGCTTGTTTTACTAGTTTCATTTATGTGCATGCAATGCACTGGGATACATTAAGTATCACTTCTTTCTTTTGTCTTGACTCTCTGTATCTTTGTCCCTTTCTGCCTATTCTTGGGTTGTGTAGCCGAAATTGTTCTGTACTATTAAAATCATATTTTCCAACAGCATGTGTACTTTTTGACTACTTGTTTTCCACTGTTATGCCACTTGACTATCGTGTGTATTAGCAGATATGCTAATCCAAACTTGGTCAGTTGCTGTAATACTTTCTACATCTTTAATTAAAATGTACCTTTTAAATGTTTTAATATTGTTGTTGATTAAATATTAATGTATGTTAAGGGAAAATAAAGTACGTAGTAAGCTGGGAAAACATTAAATGGGCAATATGTTAATGGTAGAAAATGCTATCTTTGACTGACTTCAAAGTATAAATAATAAAAATGAAGGTGTGGAGGTATAATGGCAGAATGTTGTTAATCCTTTGATAAAAAGAAACTACAGTGAGTAAACTAATTTTTCTTCTTTTTTTTTTGTTTTTTTGACGACAAATAAAACTGATCAAGTCATCATTTAGGACAAAAGGATGAAGATACAACCCAGTTCCTCTGTTTAAGAGAAGAGCTTACCTAACCTTTTCAGTGACAACCAAAGCAAGGCGTTACTGTTCTCATACATATTTCCTCATAGATGAGATTTCACTATTATTTGAAACCCACATCTTGTTCACTATTTGATGTTTCACCATCAGAATTGATGCCCCATGAAGCTCTCCCAGGAGCGTTGCCTCCTTTACCGTTGTCAGTGCTATGGTTCAAGTTGGCCCATCTTCCTCTCTCAGAGCTTTTGTTTTCTTCTCTCTTCAGCGTGGGATGCTACTGAACTGTGCTGTATGTGTATAGTCCTTGGTACTGTATGGTTTGGATGTCAAAAAACCCCTTTCCCTACTTCTTCATTTAACTTTTCATGCTCTTTCTGTTTCTTTTTAGTCCAATAATTTTTTTGAGCCAGTGCTGTTTGACTCACCCGTTAGAGCTTAGATGCAAAAGTATTTTCATTTAAACCCAATTTCCTTAGATATGGAG
>JAVJGG010000094.1:40251413-40262111 GCA_035590195.1 Aviceda cuculoides
AGGTAGTAACTGCATCCCCTATTACAGTGTTCTCAGTTTAATCGTAAAGGCATAAAGAAGCAGTGATTTAGAACTGAAACTAGATTAATTCAAACAGAAATAAATACGTTTTTCTTGAAAAAAAATTACAAGAAAAAGGGAGAACTTAAGTGAAGCTGTGGTTGCTTCTTCACCATTGGAGACCCTTAAATCTTTCTTCAGCATGTGCTCTTGCTCAACCAGAAGTTATAAACCTGGTGTTGGAACTGCTAGAGGAAACTTTATGGCCTGTGTTATGTAGGTGTCAGGTTTAGATTATTGTAACGGTCTTATTTGGCCTCAAACATCTTAGAAAAGATGAGGTGGAATGCAATAAAACCAGTCTTGTATCTCTCTGCAGAATATATTGTTTAGGTTCATTAAGGTATTTCTGTTCAAAGACGAATTTCTTACTGTCAAGCCTGCTATCATCCTCAGATGAAACATCATCTGAGAACAGTGAGGTTACTTCTGTGAATACCTGATCTCTCTCCTGTTTTTACTCACTAAAACTTATATACTCAGAGACATATGTGGTATTAGTTGACCAAAAAAAAAATGTTAATATTTTGCCATGTGGAGTATCTCAGAAGTATTCCTCCCTAAAGGCATTCAGGACAATGTCCTGGAGTCAGGGAAGTATGTAAAAAGACAAACTCCATAGTGTGTCGTAGATGACAGTTTCCCGCACCTCCATTTTCTTCTCCCCTTTTAATATTTTGCACTCCTGGACTTTGGGTTTTAATGCGAGTACGTGCACCGGTGAGTACAGTACGTCCTCTCTTGACAAGCCTTGACTCAGCCATCGATGCGAGCGGGTGATTACATGGCTGGAGCAGACTCTTCTCTGTGGGATGTGCCCTGAGAGTCGCGGGGGACGCCCCGAGGTGGGGGGTCCCCGCGGAGGCAGCCCACCCAGCGCCGTCCACCGCGGCAGAGAGGGGCCTTTCCAGAGTCAGCCCGGCAGAGCAGCTCAGCAGAGGTTAAGCGGTTGTCCCCAAAAGCTGTCACTGAGTGTATTTGACTTCTGACTGCTATAGCTCAGGACTCGGCAAAGCTGAAATTTTCATCAGCTTGGCTTCAAGTTTTTTTCATATCGAGTTCCTACATGTTTTAGCTAGTTATTTTTCTTAAGCTTGAGAATTTGATGAAGAACCTCTTTGAAATCCGGGTCATGAAAAATAGAGGTGGCGATACAGGTGTGTCGGGGTGTGATGCTCAGATGGAATTGTCTAAGCCGCCTCAGTCACCGTCTAACCAGTTACAGGGCTGAGCTTACTCTGTTTTCTTTCTGTCATTGGATCGGAATTGTGAAGGGGTCCTATCTATTGTGAATTTTGCTTCCTTGGGATATTAAATAGGATTTGTATTTGTAGTTGGAGAGAGATCATGAGTTGCAGCTCTTGCTCCTTTAGTACAGGTTTTTATCATTTTTTAACGTTCAGAACAATTTGTTCTGCTTCTAGGTATACTGAAAATAAGCAGGCTCCACAGCAACACAGCATGAACTGATAGGTTCCCTCTCTACTCCCATCCCCCCCAAAAAAAGCTGAGTTTTGCTCATAGTATAAGGTTAATTCATGTAAACTGTTTGCTTTTCTGTAAGAAAGATAAAATGGAAATGAGAGCAATATTACAAATACATAAAATACAGGTACACAACAGAAGCTTTTTATTTGATCAATAATTAGCTTAGCTGTTATAGAGCATTATTTAAAGTACCTGTGTGAAGGTAGGATTATTTAAATGTAAATATCAGTAGATTAAAATGTAGAGCTGAATTAGCAAAGTAGGTCAAGTCATACGTGGCATGACCTTCAGGGTCCGTAGCAAATGTGAATCATCAACAAAGTATATGAAAATTCATCCACTCGCCTATGCAGCTTGATTAGCAAAGTGTGCAGAGGCCCAACAGCTGAAACCGGTGACAAAGCAAGTGTAAGGTAAAGTTTGCTGCAAGAAATCAGGGAGGTCTACATTTGTATTCATAAAGTATTAAGGGGAAAAAAAAGCCCAACGAGCTCAAATCTGCCCTCCTCGATCGGTGATGACCCTTCCCATGGTGCCACTTCACTCACATTTCAATTACTGAGCTGCGAAGCAGCATCAGTGAGAAAATCACCCGATAGCTGCAGCTGTAAAAAAGCACGAATGCTGAAATGAAGTACTGTGCAGTGCTTGGGCAGCAAAATATGTAACGTGATTATTAGAAATTATGTAACTCTTTCACCAAAGTACATGAAAAATGAGCAGTAAAGTATGCAGTTTGATCTCCTAAATACAGACACATTTTACTGAGCTAGTGTGTCTGGATGAATTTTGCCTTATGCAACAGTAACATCTCATTAACCACGAGCAGTTCCAAATTTTGTCTCAATCCTGTTAACGTCAAAACTTCTTTATCGATGTTGTGTTGCTGGGAACGATTTTGGTAAAATAACAAAGGAGTTATTTTACTAGTATTACTGGGGCTTTTTGGCCCTCTTTGGCCTGGGTGTCTCCTCGGGTACCAGGAGCTGGGATGCAAAGCATCCCAAAGCAGCCCTTGTGCCGCGCACACGGCAGAGCTGAGTAGCCTGGAAATCCACGTTGCTTCCTGATCTCGATGTTGTGTCCTCAGGATCTCTGCAGCTCCTGGCTTCCCACCCACTGAATTTCTGAGCCAGGGAAGACATCTTAACAGAACAACAATCAAAAGATCAAAAGCGAGGAAGAGGCTGGCTCTCACACATGAAGAAATACTTATGAGAGCAATAACTTCGTATTTCTTTCTCACTGAAAAGGTTACATAAAAAACAGCCTTAGTTAAAAGTCCAGTGAATGTAACATTTGGGGGTTTTTTTGTAGGCATTTGACATTTTGCAGATGGACGAGATAAATACCATTACTAAGAAGCTGTAGCAAAGGAAAAATATCCTAACCTTGGAATAAAAGTTCATTTTTATCGCTGCGTGAAGTGGATCAAGGACTTAATGCAGAAAGTTCTTTCCCCCCCCCCCTTTATCTTTCTCCTAGCATTTGATATTACTCAAATTGCTAGATAGCTATTATAGATTCCCTAATTGTAGAAGATGATTTACATTGTAAAGTACACAAGGTTTCTGTTCCAAAGAGGTGTTTGTTTATATGTCTGTAGAAAGAAATTGGTTTATGCTACTAAATTGACTTTGTTCTGGGTCAGGTTTTCACTGGCAGAAGCAATTCCTGCCTGCTCCCTTTAGAGAGAGTGTCTCTCCTAGTTTTGGGATGGCCAAACCATTGCTGTCATCTACCCCACGTCGGGATAATGTGCACCACCACCCTTACCTGAATCACAGTTCTGAGCTAGAGCATGTATTTTTTTTTAATAAATAGATAATCTTGATTTCAGTCAAGAGAAAATTTCAGGAGGGTATTCACAAGGGGAGAGAAAACTCATCAACTGACTTCAGGGAGTATTTTTAGTGTAATTGCAAGATTAAAATGAATATCTTTGGTTTTTTTCTCTTTCCATGTACCAGTCTGCTTTTAACAAGTTCCCAACATATGCCAGGCATGTGTTGTGATGCGTATGCTGCAACACATGCTGCCCAAGAAAGGACTGTGAGACTTTGTCTATGGTATAGAAAAGAAATTATTTTTTTCAGCAGAAACTGTCTTTGGATAACTGGCAAACCAGTGTTTGTTCCTGGTAATACCGTGGGTAGTTTACGATGTAGGATTGCTATTGTTGTCATTTCTGAAAAGTTTAAACAGAATTATTGTAGGGTTTATGTACATCGTATATAAATATGCCTTAGTAGAATTTATGTATGTTGTGTATGAATAATGGCTTTTTTATGAAGCAGAACACTAAGACACCTTTTGAATCTAGTCATTAATAACTGACACTATCACTTGTGGTTTTTTGATCTAGAAGAATGATCTTTTCCAAACATTTTCTCCTCTTTCAGGATTTCCTGATGGAAACATTCATCATGTTCAAGAATCTCATTGGGAAGAATGTCTATCCCTTCGACTGGGTTATAATGAACATGATGCAGAATAAGTAAGTATAAAGGAAAAAGCACTGTAGCTTTCTGAGATGGCTGTTTCATGTTTGATCTGAAACAACAGTGTTGCTTGGAAACAGTAAAACACAATGCAGCAGCTAGGGTGGTGGGGTTTTGGTTTTTTTTTATTTTTCTTCTGTGATGCAAATAATTATTTAAAAATTGTCTTTGGAGATTGCAGGGCAGTGTTTTAGTGGCCTGTCTGGGGGCTCTTGGAGTCCTTCGCAAATTAAGGGTGGCATCATTCTGAGAACCAAAATTTTGGAACAAACCGTAGATGCAGTAGGGATCTATACATATCTTATAACAATTAAATGTATTCCTTTGGGGATAAATTATATGTTTTTCATATGACCTCAAAAACCAGTGGTTATCCTATGCTGACGTAGAGGTGTATGTTCTGGAGTATTTTCAGTGGCATTAACAAGAAAGAATTGAAAGGGCATTTTAAACCCAGATTCCATCAGCCCAGTAATGAAGAGACAGGCTGCAAATGTTTCTAGTCCTCATTTTTTTTTTTGCTCAATAATTGCAGCTTTATCATTCTTTAGCATTCCTTTGTGCAGTATTTTATGATTGTGACATTTATTAAGTGTGTCAAATGCTTTTATGTGTGCCGTGATGAAAGTATAAGGAAGAAGTATTATATTTACTAGTTGCCTGGAGAAATCTCTTCTGTGCTTACTGGTAGCTACCATGGCTATAGTTGTCAGTATTTACTTGTATAAAATCCCAAACCACAGTTCCTACTCTCTTATAAAAATGCACCATAACTTTAATCTTGGCTTCTGAAGTCTCCTTAACGGCCTTATAAAATCCATTCTTAATAAATATGAGTTAGGAGATTGAGCCATCTTTTGAGTTATACCCATTGGTTATGGATGCACACTTCTGCGTGGCTGCAGCTTGCAAAGCACCTGCTGTTTGAAATGAAGAGCCCTTTGAGATTAGCTGATGAGGAAGATCTAAAGCCCCTTGGGTTTCTCTTTTTTTTTTTTTTTTTTTAAATTTCAAAAGTGGTTTTGGTTCAAGAACTCCAACTGTCTCAAGAGTCATGTTGCAGGTGCTTTGGAAACCCTCACAGCGTATGTTACCTGGCATCCTTCCGAACAGGAGAACACCTCACTGCTTTATGGAATTTTTCAAGAGATTGAAATATGATTGGGAAGGTCTGTGTTTGGACACTAACTAACATGGCAATTACAGTGGTGTGAACAGTATTGCGATGACTCTTCCTCCAAATGTAAAGAAAATGAGTATTATCTTCACGATACTGCCAACTGACCTCTCAGTGTTCATTTGGGTGGGGATTTGACCTCGATTTTTTTTTTTTTTTTAAAACTGCAGCATTATGGTTGTAGAACTAAAAGAGCAGAAGTATAGAAAGAGCCTTTCCCTCCCCACCATTTTTTCTTTAAAGCACAAAAGTATTCTTACCAGGCAGTTCCTCACTCTAAAAATTTGAAGTAATACAGTGTGATGCAGAGATCCACAGTTAGCGTAGGGGCTTTCGTTTTCTGATCTGTAAAAATAGTCTTGTCTTTTCCCATGCTGAACATTAAGTCCTGAAGAAGCAGAAACGGGATGTGTTGTTAAGATCTTTGATTCTCACTGAATAACCTCGGTACCCATAGAATATTTGAGTAGTAATTAAAGTTGAAAACAAAAACGGTTTTCAGGTCTTTCTGGTGTTGATGAATATCTGCAGAAGTGCTAAAGGGGGTTGTTCATCTCTAATTTACAAGTTCATTTTCATTACACCAGCTTGTTTGTAAATGCTTCTGAATTGATTTGAGTGCTTTTCATTTTTCCTGTTGAAGTTAATGTGGTTTCCAAAACCAGAAAGCTGCATTGTAAAATACCTTTTTGTCCATCTGGTCCATTTATTTTCGCCCCTATAAACTTTTATTGAAGAAAACTAGGACAAATTTAAGAACAAATTCTGTCTTTTAAAGCTACCACGTCCTCTCAATAGAAATAACTCGGAGCATGCCATTTTGTGTCACTCTTGCAAAGTACTTCTTGCTGCAGATTGAGTATTTCCCTGCTACGAGCCAAATTAAGTGAGCTCATTTTTAAATATATCCAGAATGTTTATGAGTTCATTTGTTTCCCTGCATGACATATATCTGATAGTGTGAAACAATGGAAAAGAAAAAAAAAAACGCAGCTGGAAGTTAGAGCTCTAAGCCCCCTCCGTGTGGAGCAGAGAGCGGTCCCTTAGGAGTTTCTCTTCACCTGCGCGGCAGAGACAGCCCGGGCAGCTCCTCTCCCTGCGATGGTTTGCTTCCACATCATTACCAGTGGATTAAAATGTTCTGGCTGAGTAGAGTTGTAGCTACGGGGGAAGAGGGGAAACGGAGAAACGCGTGTGAATGACTGTATTACAGGGAATACTTGCAGATACCTGTTTAGTTAAAATTTAGTACTACGCTTTGAACTTTACTAGTAGGATGCCTATATACATAAATGTATGCATGCTCATTAATAGTCAGAGAAATTACTGTTGTTCCGTATAGTTTGCACGCATGTTTTTGTTACAGTGCGTCAAAACTTCAGGGTACTATCTCTTTCCTATGCCCGCAGTATGCTGTGCTGTGCGCAGGATTACTTCCCATGCTCAGCATGCCTTTTTTTCAGTAATACAGATAGTCACGCTGCGTTACCACCTATTGTGCTGAAACGAACACAAAAATCTTCATATCTAATGAGATAATTGTTACTTTTTTGTTCTTAGGTGTGCCACTTAATACTCTATTTACTGACTTCTCTAATTTAATTAAAAATAGCATCTATTGCTTTAGCAAAGCCATTTGTTCATTAAGAGTCCAAGGTTTTGAATGTCACCAGTTTCATATAATCCTTTGGTTTGCTACCAATGTGTTCAAGGTGACGTTGGTTTGCTGGCTGCTGATCAGACGTGGCAGGACACGGTGGTCGCGGTGTAGGTCCATCAGCTGCTGTGCAGTTTAAGTTGTCAGAGGAGGTAAAAGAAAAGAATATTCAAACTGATGCTGTGGCTTTTCCTTCCACTGACAAATTTCAGTCCAAATTAGCTGCTGTTTTACGGTAAACAATATCGAAGCAACAGAGATGGAAAGAAGCACTGATGACAGGGTGACAGAGATGAATAATAGACCACAGCGTGTATGTTTGAAACAGCTACTTCTAGCAGAAGAGCGAGAGGCTGTGCTTAAACCAGAAAGCAGAATGCCTAAAAGGCCAATACCTGCTGGCGCAGTGCTTTTAGGGGTGGTTGATTGAAAGGAATATTCAAATAGTATTTAATAATTAAGTCTTTATCCATATATTGTCTCGAAATGGCCATTGCTTTGGGGTAAATGTAAAGAAGAGAGAAGACAGAGGGGCAGAAAGAGAAGAAATGCCCTTCGGACACATAAAATTTTGCAGCAGAGCAGACGCGAATAGCCCTTGCATAGCCACGTTGAATTGCATAAGAATATTGATCATAAACTGTAGCAAGAAACGTTCAAGTCAGAGGCTGGGGGAAATACTGTGGCAGCGAGCACGGCGGTGGATTGCTCGGGGCGGCGCGAAGTCTCCAGCAGCAGAGGTACTTAAAAACGGTTTGACGAGCATCTGTTAAGATGCCGGTTATAATTTAGAGAAAAGGGGAGCAGACTAAATGATCTCCAGAGAGTCGTCCTTAGCCCTGTCACTCTCTGCGGGATGGCGGATGCTGAGCCGGGACTGGGAGGTGAAGGCGGCCGGTAGCGGCACGTGTGGCGGGTGTGCGGGATCGATTTGGCAAAGGCTGGTCCCGTGCTTGGCCGGAGACCCCCCTGCCGAGCCGGTCCGTGCTGGGAATCCGCTGCCTTTTGCTGCTGCGACACCTGCCCGCGCGGCGTTTGGGTGGGCAGCGGTCCCTCGGTGCTGTTTCTCCGCGTCGGACTGCGTTAGGGTTATGTCTCGTTTAAATTTATGTAGTCTTTTATCTGTTGGGTTTTCTTTTTTAACGGGAATTTTTAAGCCTGGTAGACTCCTGGCAAGTGATTACTAAATGTATTCGTGATCACAGTGCCTAAAAATAAGGACAAGCTAAGACAACTTTAAAAGAAAATGCTACTTGTAGTTTAAAATATTGCTGTTAGGAGTTGCTGATAATTCTGTTTAAGATACTTGGGCACCTTTGAATTACATCTCTTGTAAGGTTTATACGTGTTCACATTTTCAGGAGGAGTTACTCCTATTAAGGCATAATATCACTGGATTAAAAGGAAGTGTTTTTATCAGCTGTGTTGAAAGCTACTGCGACAGCCACTTTGTAGCGATCCACCAGATGCTCAATAATGAAATTTAGGCCTGATCTTCAACTGTCATGGTATTTCTGTCACGCAGGTCTCTGTGATAAACTCCAATAGCTGTATTTAGTAGTTGCAAGGAGTCAGGAGGTTTTTCCTGTGTTTCAGGATAGGGACGGGGAGCACTTCAGAGGCAGATTCTTCATTCCAGGCATCTCCTGCAGGAAAATGCACTCGCAGTTTTAACTGTAGAAGTAGTTTAAAAAAAAAAAAGGCAGGGATTTTGTATAGTTTACACTTTTCCCTTCTAAATCATGTTTAGAAATGATTCAAATGGTTTAGAAATTGTTTTTAACTTTTGTCGTAAGCTGACAAGCTAAACTTAGGTTCCTCTTAAACACATAACTCAGAACATGAAAACAGTTCCTCTCTGTGTTTTTATAAATGAAAATAATTTAGTCTTTGGTCTTACTTTTGGCATTTGAGACAATCAGTTCCTTTGGTACACCTTATGTTATATTAATTTATAGCTACTACTTTCATCTGCAACTGTTCCAGTGGAAGCTGAGCTGCCTATGAAAAATGAATTTGATGTTTTCTGTTCTATTTTTTGTCTAATGTCCACATTTACATAAAATACCTGGTTATATTGCCTTTTGAAGTCGGAGAAAAAGGGGTGAGATTCTTCTCAGTGAGGATGCGGTTTCTTGTGCCCACGTATTTTCTTCCAGAGGAAATATATCTTGCCTTGCAGAGGGAATCTGGCGGGTGTTACCTGCTCCCCACTAGTGCTGCATTGGCTTTGCAGGTGGGTGGAGGTGTGTTTCCTCCCGAGAATCCAGTCCAGAAGCTTAATGAATTCTTCGTGTGAAAAACAAAAAAAATCTTGCAAAGAGGAGGAAGAAGGCTCAGGGAGATACGTCTAGTAAACACGTATCATTTTACTGTTGCCGGAGTGGCTTGTACATGTTTATTTTTGGAGCTTCCAGGGAAATGTAGGCTGTTCTGCTCCATGGTTGTCATAGCAGTACCTGTCAGATCTATACTGCGCTTTCAGAATTAACTTCAGCTGTGTGTGTGACTATCCATCAATAGTGTGCAAACACTGAAGTGGTTATGAACTGAAGCAAGTTTTGCGTAACTGTGAACCTTAAAATGTAGTACAGGCTTTAGTTGCCTAAGAGTTATTCTTACTGACAAGTAACCCAAAGCCAAAATAAAACTGTTTTTCAGATTATTGAAATTTTGCTTAATTGCAATATCCTGCTAGGCTTTATACAGGCATCTAGAAATAAAAACACTGTTGTTTTTTTTTTTTTAATAAATGTGTGAAAATAGGCTCTTAGCACTTACATAATTGACCAGTCAAGTTGCATCTGTCAAATTAAATGCAAGTGCAAAAGCTCTTATTTAAAATCCATCCCAAGCTACTGATGGATGGAGGTGTGGTTTTCACAACAGGGGAGAACAGTCCGGAAGGATGACAAAGGTTCTGGATAGAAAACTGCAGAAAATGCAGGGACCCAACACAGTTCTACAGACTATCAAGTAATATCACACATATGGGATGTGGGGAGGAAGCACAAAAGAACTTTGAAATCATTGCTTCATGTTCCAAAATCCCTGCACAGGTACATGCATTAATACCATGTTCAGAGAGATTATTAGTAGATGTGGCTTGAAAGCTTGCACTTATAACTGGGGCACTGATCATTAAAATATTTACTCAATATGTGTTGATATGGAATATGGTAACTGGTTTACATTTCCAAATAGAATATTGTGATGAAGAAAGTGTTTGAAATGCAATTATATTTTAGGAGAAGGGACGTGTTGTTTCAATGAGAGCCTGAACAGTAGGAAAAGCTTTGATAAGAAGGAATTGGTGCTGCTTTTCCTGACTATTAATACATTTCCTATATGACTCTCTGCTTTCTCATTTAGAAAGTTTTAAGAGTCCAGACATGCAGCTTGAACAACAAAATAATTTTATTTAGGGAAGGAATGAAATAAGACTTCAAACGGGAGCAACTTTGTTTTTCTTTAGTGACAAATACTTCTCTGTATAGAAGAACCTCCCACTATTTACCATGTATAGATTGAGGATAAAAATTTTCAAGGCACATAACTTTCTTAGGAGCCAGTTTTCAAAATTAACTCATATGCTTAAAAGTTTAGTCTTCATCTCTAAATAAAAAAGATGAATGCATGTTGATAAATTATATAAAGGTACAGTTTCTATACAAGAAGGGAATTTTTTTGCTGTCCATAAAACCTAGCTGCATAATGTACTGACCTTTTCAGTAAAGACCTTGCAGGATTTTTGGTTTAGTTATTGTACCTGTCAAATTAACTGGACCTGGGAGTAAAATGAATGTACTTGACTA
>JAVJGG010000094.1:40270832-40305035 GCA_035590195.1 Aviceda cuculoides
CATACTGAACTCAAAACACAGCACTGCACCAGCTACTAGGAAGACAATTAACTCTATCCCAGCTGAAACCAGGACAGTGACATTACTTATTTCTTCATGCTGAAATTTTCCCTCTGAGAATTCAGATATTCAGTAATCACTGGTTTTCTTCCCCTCTGTGTTTGGCTCTGATAAATGTATTAGTTTCTGTGATTTACCTTTTGCTGGACCAGTTATTTCTGCAGTATGCAAAGCATAACAAAAGTACTCATAAAGCTGGAAAAATGAGTAAGATATAGAAGAAGATATTTGATGGTTTTCTGACAGTTCACTTAGATATCCAAACAGAAACATTTCTGGAATGGATTTTAGCTGCATGTTTTTGTCAGTGAGATCTTAAAAGGAGGCACGGTACTACGATGTATTTGTGAGTACTCACTCTCCCTCCCACATTGTTGTCTTACGTTCTTCTTGCTGGACTGTTTTGCATCTTTTCAGCCAGCAACCATGTTTAATTTTTAAAAACTAGAGTAAACTTGCCAACTGTCAAAAACAAACATGTTTTATATAAGTTCTCCTTGAACACTGAATACTTTTTCATTTGTCAGACTATTCTTGACAGCATGCTTCTTCCCCAACCACTTCAGTCATCTTTTCTCAAGGAGAAGTTTTCTTAAGGAAAATATTTCCCTCTTTGAGATACATCTTATAGTTATTACCTGACTAATGTATTCATATTGGGATGTACCTTCCTCTTCTGGTACAGCATCAAGCACTTTTTAGGCTTACCACATACACATTCAGCACTTGCTGCTGTATTGTAGCCTAGAAAATACTACTTCTTAGCCATAGAGTTTTTCTGGTCTACATAAACCTGTGATTTTCAGTGCTTTTGACAGCATCTAAGGATTGATTTATTTGTTTATTTATTAAGAATTATTCCTCATCTTTTCCAGTTTGTCCAAATGTTTCTACTGCAGGAGTGCCAAGAAGCAAATGTACTTTTTTTCAGGTGAATACTGATCAAGGATTGTAGCAAGGGATCATTCTGTTTTCACTCCTTGCCAAATTCAGTGCTGGAGTACCTTACTGTAGCAATGAAATTATACAAATGTGTGCTGAGTTTGGCTTTCCTTCAAATGACACTTCTATGTATGCAGACCAACCTTCAAAGCTCATTTTTCACCCTAACTGTGTTTTGATACAGACAGACTGCTAAGGAAGCGAGTTGGGGCCCAGTTCTACTTGAAGAGCGTGTTCTCAGCTCTACTGTAATTTCTCTTAAAGGCTGAGGACTCGCTTTCTGCATCCATTTCTTCATCCCTCCTGTCTTAATTTACTCTTTTAGGTCTGGTCTGATCATCTCCAAAAGAAGAAAATCCACTACTCTAGTGAACTCTTGTTTCTCAATTGAAGAAGGTGAAAATCCCCCTCTCTCATTCGGTGCTGAAGTGAAAGAAAACACATTATAATGAATATGAATCTACAAACAAGTATTAAATGTAAAACCCAAGGTACTTGCGAGATGGTCACCAACTAGTCAGGGCTGATGCAGGTGGTTTTTAAGTTCTCTGTACTTCTAAAAAGCCATTGCACTCTTTGACGTCCATACTTGTCAAATCCTACTGAAAGCAGCCGGTTGTCTTAATTAAATTAGACTGACATTTTTACAGCTTCCTATATTTTAGTTACTGCCAAGACAACTGACAACAAGAAATGAGGAATTTATGAAGAAGTCATGAAAAATTTATGCTGGCATGTGTGATTTATTCATCCAGCATATAACATGTATTTTAAATTCTAACATCAGGGCCGCTAATAAGAAATTTGAAAATAGACTAAAACTGTTGATCGTTTTGTATGAATATGCAGACTGCACACTAGATTTCCATCCTTCACCATGCTTCGTATTTGACTCACAATGAAGTCAGTGTAGGTTTTAGACATTCAGCACTTTCAACTTACAAGAGTTTGTTTCATTGTTAGTCAGGATTTCAAACTAATTATTTGTTAGAAAAAACATAGAGTAAAAGCCCTTAGGAGAAAACTAGAATATTGCCAGTGACAAACTTACACCAAATCCTTCCATATTACATCTTTCAAAAAAAACCAAACCCCAAAACAAACCCCAAAAAACCCAACTGAACACTCAGGTGCATCTCTGAAAAAAAGCAGAATTTTTTTAGATATTGTCCCCCACCCCCCCCCAAGCTTTGCTGAGCAGTTTCTGGATATTATCTTCACAAAGCAGCCCTCAGTGTGTGGACATATGAGTCCACAGGGAAAATAATAGCATTTCACTCAGCCTCATTTCAGTTAGACTGTTGCATTAATTTCCTTTATAACTTGTGACATCTGTAGCATGAATTGCTAATTTATTTGTTCTGAAAGTTAGGGGGAAAGAAATTACCCCACTGAAGCCAGTGAGAAAAAATGCTGTTGCATTCAGCATTTTTTTCTGTGGTTCCCCTGGCAGCACTGACTCCTCCATTTTGTCTTTAACCTGGATTTAATTTAAATTTGTTAACTTTCCCCATGCAGTACATAGAGTTTTGTATCAGAGCATACTGTTCTCTCTCCTGTAAAATACCTAATCCCTTTTACTTATATGTTTCTATTAAAGCTGTTCTCTTGTTCTCATGTGGAAATCCTACCTGTACAAGCGTGAGATAGACACGATGTTGATTTAACGTGGGGACTGTGGTAGTTTTGTTACAACTGATAAATAGAAAGGTTTCGTATTAAGACACACTGGAGCAGGTTCTGGGCAGAGACGTAGGTGTGGGGCGAGCGGTATGGCTGCAGGACTGGGTGATCATGAGAATTGATCTGTAAATCTATAAAAACTGTCTTTCCAGTCTGGCAGACAGACTGATGAGAGATATCTCACAGGAAGCATGTGGAGTACAATAGCGATATACTGCGATTAACCTGAGATAGCCGGCTTGCGATGAGACAAGATTTATTGGTACAAACTGTTTTTCCAAGTTTTTCAGCTAATTCAATGGAAAAGCTGGAAAGGCTGGATTGTGTTTTGTGGATAGATGCGTTAGAAAGCAAATAAGTGCTGTTAAAACTTGGCGGGTGCCAACGGCAGGTTCTCGTGCGGTAGAAGAGATCCACTGGGTTAAGGAAGAGCTGAAGGTCCTGTTCTCTCCGACTGAATCGTGGGAGAGGTTCGTGTGCCCGTGTTGACGGCAGTCCTTCATTGGATGGCTCGGTTGGAAGGGATGAATGCCATGTGCTTGAAAGAGTAACCACTAAATCGTTTCCAGCTGTGTTATTAAATGAAATTGCAGTGATATTGAACCAGCTTGGTTTAGGGCTTTTTTTGCCTGCTCCCCACTGCTATGTATTAATAATTGAATTCTCTCCGTGCAATGAATAACCCTGTTTGGCATGGTAGGTACTGTGAGACATCTTACAGAACCAGTGCTGGATTTGGGAGTGCTGAAGAATCCACTAGGAGCTTTAGGCTGAGAAGGAGCGATCCCAAAGAGCCTGTTCTAAAATAAAAAAGGAAGATGTACATGTTTCAGTTTTCTTATGCTTAAAGAGAAAATCGCCATATAAAGATTTTTAGAGAGTAACACGAGATGTGTCGTATCACTAAATTTGGTACATCTGTTTAGAAAGTTGGGTGTGAAAGATCTTTGGGCTGAAGATGCCCCAGCAGCAGAAGGGGTTTTCTAGGCCTGGACACTGTCATGTTGGTCTTGTAAGAGCTAAGCGCAAAGATATCATCTTTCCTTTGCGAATTCTTTTCTTCATGAAGTTTGTCCATTGGAACACTTTAATACCCATTTAAATGTATTATTGATTCGATTCTTATATAGATCTCAATTTCCCTCGGGGAAAAAAAAAAAAAAAAGAAAAACGTGCCCTTTCTCTTTTCATCGGTGGGTTCTTTTGGTTGGTTTTTCCCCTCCCCTCCTAATATTTCCAGTTATCCATCGGCCTCCCGGAGCGGCAGCTCAGCTGCCTGCGGTCCTGGCCATGCCCACTGCACACGTGCAGGTCGATTCCAGGAGACATGTGCAGGAGTCCCGTGGGTGCAGGGCACATCGTTTGTTGAGACCGTCTGCGTGGCGCGGGACAAATCCCTCCGGGATCTGCCGGGCCGGCAGGACGTGTTCTGTGCCACACGTGCTCGGTGCGCGTGCCGGAGGTGCAGCAGCTCTGGCCTGATGTCTAGCTGAACCTGCCATTGAATAACTGATCTGAGTGGAGTGCTGCTTGGGCTTAATAGTACTTCTTTGTTAGGAAAAAACAAATTGTGGTTTGGTTTATTTATTTATTTGTTTGCTCTTAGAGCGCTGCGTTTTGGCTGTTGAAGGCATGAGCAAGCTGCTCACAATACAGTGATCCTAAACTTTTCTCATCGCTTTAACTTTTATAATACCGTTTCTTGTTCCTTTTTTTTTTTATAGTTGTAAAATACAAAGAAAAATAAATATCAAGGGTTAGAACTTTGTCAGCCCTTTTTTCCCCTTCATACTAAACTTTTGATAGGTTAATCTGCAGTTGTTCATGGTTACACATACTTAAATTTCAAACATAAATTTATAAGGTACCCTTATCCCACCACGTAAGTCTTCTGATTTGCAAATAATAGGATAATTAAAAATTCATGTTTGTGAAAATGACTTGTTGTTGTTGTTGTTGCTAGTATATTTTGCAATTCAATTAACAGAAATGGGTCTTGAGTTCCAGGTGTACTGTAGTATCCTTCAGCTCTCCCTGACTGCAGTAAGCATTTGCTTTGACCATTGTTGACTTACAAAACTGTTCCCTTAAACATTTCCTTCTTTCTGTGAATCATAAATTGCCTGGCTCCAGGAATGCTGTCTGGTAGGGGGAAATGCAGAGGCTGCTGATCTGCTTCCGAGCAGAGCATGGTTAAATAAACTGTGTGGGAAATCACAAAAAGTGCAACTCATGCTCATCGATCCAAAGGAGAAATACCTGGCATGCATATTTTGGTTATTTATATCTTATTCAAGACAGTCCATATATTAAAAAGAAAGAGGAAATTAAAGCCCAGGTTTTCAAAAGAGCATAGGCGATTTGTACTCAGTGTATGACTCCATGTATCATTAGAGAGGAAAAAAAGACCTAGATTTTTTTCTTGCTCTCTGGTAGACATCCCAGCAAAACATGTCCGAGGGGATGGGGGAGCTCTGGGGGCTGGCTCGCTGCAGTAGTTCTTGGAGGCTGGATCTTTGGCACTGACCCTCGTGTGTCCTTGAACGTGATTGAACAGAAAGTAAATCTCTGTAGAGTTCAGTGGGATAAAAATATGGTGCCTAATCAATTCAGTTGACCTATATTAATTCTAGCTTTGTTTTTTTTAAAAGCTGTAAACATATTTGGATTACATTTACCTTATTTTAAACTAATGTAGCAAATGCATAACAAGGGTGGTGAGGCCAGAGAGGCTGTGGCTGCCCCATCCCTGGCAGTGCTCAAGGCCAGGCTGGATGGGGCTTGGAGCAACCTGGTCTGGTGGAAGGTGTCCCTGCCCAGGGCAGGGGGGTGGAACTAGATGATCTTCAAGGTCCCTTCCAACCCAAACCATTCTTTGATTCTAAGATGGTGCAAGTGAATAATTTCTTTTTTTTTTTTCTCCTTTATGTCAGTAACTCAGTGTAAATACGTTTTTTGTAACTAAATTTTGGTGGGTTATATTGTTGGGAAAGTGAGAGATTTAAAAAGTAGCACTAACTTCCAGTGAAAAAGTTTTAAAAAAACAAGCAACCGACTAGCAAAACCAGCTTAGCTCTGCAAAGATTTATGCATATATGTGACCACCCATTTTCAGGGGCCTTGCTAGAGGATGGGCAAGGAAGCCGATAGGAATGCAGGACAACTACTAAAGGAAGCGTACTCTGCCATGCAAATTCAACGGGTTAAGAAGGATGTCAGATTTGTGAAGGTTTTGAATTTTAGCCAGTATTTTGGAGTCCTTCAGTCCATTTTTGAGCCTGAATTATAGCAAATACAAGAAAATGACAGATTTAATGTCAAAATTCAGGTATTCCAAGACAGCAACATCGGAATTTATAATCCAGCCGTAAGCAGAATGCCAGCAGTAAAGTCATGGCTACATCAAGAAAGCAGCCTACATTTTAAATGCAGTGCAGCTCATTTCTGAAAGTGCTGAAGGCTCTGATAGACAGAGGCTTCAAAATAATGTGCATAAATTGTACAGACAGATGATGGCCTTCGGGCCCAGGCAATACATTGGAGAAGGGGTGCTGGTTTGCAGCCTGCTTTGAGGACGCGCCCAGGAGAATTAGAGATGTTTCCTTCACAGGTTTAGAATCACTTCCCATCCTCGAGCACGCAGGAGAGCTTCATTTTGTAGTCTTAGCAAATGGTGTGAAAATAAACACCGGTACAATATTTGCTGATATTAGTAAGGATGCAATTTTGATTATTTTAATTTACCTTCAAAGTTTGCTTTCCTTTAGTGTTTGAACTGGTTCCCAAGCCATGGCAGAGTGCTGTGAGTTAGCTACGGTGTAAAATCAAACCTGTTGTTTTTCTAATTCTTGTGCCAGTCTAAGGTTCAAGAAAATCAATGATTTCAGGAATACAGTCTGTTGTTTTCCATCTTCTATAAATATTAGTCTAAAATGTGCTAATGACCTTTTTTTCAATAGCATTTTATTATGGTACCCAGTTTATCATAGTAAAACATTTTTTTTTTTTTTTTATGTGATGATGGAAGTTACATACACTTTCGATCTTTCATTCACAATCCACTTACTTATCTGAGTATTTGATTTAAAGGTACTTTTGGCTTGAATACAATTTAAAGGTACTTTTGGCTTGAATACAATTAACTTAAAATATTTTTTGAAGATAATTACAACACAAATATCATTGGCAAACAGGCCTAATTTGATTTTATGTGCAGGTACATGCATATACTATTGTTCTTACATTTTAATCTGAGAAATCATATTTTGGATTTGTTACTCAAACAGTTGGGCATTGTGGGTAAATTAAACTTTACTGACTTGTTTAGCTCCTCTTTGCTAAAGGGGTGCCATTGTCAAAGATGCTTTGTTAGCCATAAAGTAAGATTTATAGTGATGGTTTTATGTAGCAACAATAATATTAATTTGAATTATTTTTGTAAGAATCTCAGAGCATCTGGGGAAGATCATCTGCATTATGTTGACCTTACAGATGTTCAAGTTGATTCATAGAGGAATTAAGTAATTTGCCTGTGCTCATGCAGTGAACAACCAGCAGTGAAGAACAGAACTTATATATTATTTTCACATGAAATGTTCTGCTCTATTTCAATAACTAGTACATTTTTCATATGAATATTAACCCAGACCTCTAGTTGAGATAGCACAGTCCACATCTTAGGTGTGTGAGTGGAAAAATTGTTCACAATTTTGTATAAAAATAAAGAAGGTCAATGTAGTACTTAGTTTTTAAGGTCAGCATAGCTATAGACCAACGTTCACCTTGAACAACCCGTAGAGGTATGCACTTCTGTGAAGTTTAACCTAGATGGTACTTCCCGATTCCCATCCTTCTGCCGGACCTTATCACTTCCGGAATATTGCTGCAAAATGACACCTTGTGTAACCATTCGCCCACTGGCTTTGGGCAAAAAGAGCTAGGATGGGTTTGTGTGGCTTAAATAATCTGAGTTAACCCGGTTGATTTTGACTGACGTGGACGAGAGAGCGTTCTTGTCCACCGCTCTGCTGTACGAGCGGCCAGGGCAGTGAGCTCCAGCGGCAGGGATGGCGAGAAGGTAAGGGATGGGAGCCTCTTCTGTTTGCATAGCTGGATCCATAAGAAGACGCCTTCTTTACAGCCTTGTTCAGCTCTAAACTTAGAAAATAAAGCCTTCGGAGTATCGGTTATAGACCCGAGGATAATAAACGCCAGCCTCATCAAAACTTTCTGTAAAACTGGTATTACTCGTAATTGAGATAGACTTTGACATATGAGAGCTGAATATGATTGCGATGTTAGTATGTATGTTTATTTCACCTTTCTCGTATAAAAAGATGGATCAGGCAACATGTATTGCATTATCAAATTATCCCGAGAATTGGAGTGTGTTGCATATAAAGCTTCAGTTCTAATAATACTGTGCCAAATTAGCAGGAATGAATAGATTCTGAGTAAATAATCCTGTTTTGTTGTTAGTTTATAATGGATTTGTTGATAGGAAACAACTTTTCTATCTGTTTACATCATGATAATTTGATAACCCATTTGTATTATTTAAACTGCGTATTTTGTAAATGCTGAAGCAAAGTAATTTGTAACAGAAGCAGTATGTAGGAACTGCTCTCCTAAAGTGCTTTTTAAATTGCTTTGCTTGCAGCTACAGAGTTTGCCATAAAGAATGATTTCTCATTCCGAAATTTCAAAGCCGCAGGAGTGGTCATATAGCTGAGAAAGGGACAGCCTGATGATTTAAGACTATTTAATGCCCCGTTTGTTGTGGAACAGAGTGCTGTAGACCTTACTGGTCTAGCAGAACATATCACTGCAGTTTCTTAATGCCCTAAACCAGGAAACTGATTTATCACCTATTAGGTCTTATTAGATCCCATTCAGAGGGAAAAATGAACTGCTGTAGCTGGATGGCAGAAAATTAATTTGAAATAAATGTTATATAGTCAGGCTTCTTCAGTTTCTTTCATCCAAGTCAATCTCTGTGGCTAGAAAGCTGGTTTTCCAGGTTTGATATGGTTTCTTGCGGAGAGGCATACTGTGCATGCACGCAGGAATACAAGGATGATGTAAAACCGTCTATTAGAGCCAGGTGGAACTCTGATGTGATTACTTCACACATTTATAATCTAGATTTTTAAAGCATTCACTGTGCCATAACATGCCCTTCTTACAGGTCTCCTTTGGTGCACGCAGTGGTACGGGGGAGGAGCTGGCAGGGAGAAGGGCAGCTCTCAAGCTGCTGTGTTGTTTGGGGAGGGGGCTGAAGTATAGGGCTTTATTTCTTCTGATAGCACTTCTTCCCCAGGAGAAGTTGTGGGGAGCCACTGTAGACATTTTCCCACAGATTCAGATTTTTATGGGTTTAAACCTGGTGTTTAAAACTGGAGTTTCTTATATGGGAGGTTGCCTGCTACGCACCAGCTAAATGTGGAATGCAAAACCAGATAAGGCACTTGATAGTTTTTGCAAATAATATCCTGCTGAGTTCACTTCAGCTAATAAGAGCAGTGGTCTTGATCTCCGTTTCCTTACTGTTTTTAAAACTATGCTTAGAAACATGGGCTGATAACAACACACTTCGGTAGCAGCAGAGCAGATTGTCTGTTGCGAGCAGTTTTAGCTGCAGAGGCTGGGAGGAGGAACGTGGGGGAGAGATGATCTTTTCTTCTTCTCACCCCACTTTTCTTTCAGCTTTGCCTTTTATTGCTGTTATTTTTAGTTTAGATAAAGATTCCTTGAAATGCAGTGCAAGAGCTGTCCCTCAAGTCAAAAAATATAATTACAAACCACCAGTGCTGCACAGGGCTTTCACCCCACGTTTGCCTTCAGAAAGGAGACCCCGAATGCCGTTGGGAAGACGTTATTTTTGTTGTCCCATCGCAGGAGCCGGGTATAGACTCCTGGCTTCAAAATCTGCCAAACCGCACGGGCTGTCAGACCTTTCCTGGGGGTCCCACAGAAATGAAGGGGCCATCAGCAGATTCCTTGCACTAGCCTGCCAGCACCCATTAACTTCTCAGCCCAGGTCCACCAGGTTTTTGACCGTGTTCCCCTTCAATGAGGAGTTTCATACGTGTGTGTCCCTGCCCTCCTACCGCCAAGGCGACTAATCATGTGTCGGTATGTGGGCAGTGACGTGCCTATTGACTGCTCTTTACATAAAAGGGGAAAATACTGAATTCAGCTGGTGAGGCAGTAGGGAAGCACAGGTTTGCTTCTCACCCTGATCGATCATACTCTTTTGGGTGGTGAGACTTCTTAAAGAATGAGAAAATTAGGTTTCTGTTACTGTCAGAGGCAGCAGCGAAGACTACCTTTGCAGTTCCAGATGAATGAATGAAGTTTTATTTCTTTTCTAACAGCGAACAAAAGGTAAAATACTAAAACCTTGTCTTTCGTTTGTACATCATCATACCACTATTTTCCTATTCCAAGATTAACACCAATTGTGCTTGCTTTTGTGATTTGCAGGTTACACCTGAGGGCAGATTGCCTTTATTGAGTAGGAGAGTCAAAAATTGGACTTGCACGGCACACAGGGCAGGTCTTTTAAGATGGAAAGTCATTTGCTTCTTAGTAGCATCTTCTGATGTACAAAATGGGATCAGTACAAAAGGTTGGATATTTTGAGGGGATTCAACACCCTGTTAGTTTCAGATCAGCCAGTCATCTTCCCTTGCTTGCTGGGGACTGTATTGATCTTTGCTACACGTTTCACTTGCTCCGCGTGGTGCTGAAGCCCCTTGTCAGAGCACGTGCTGTGGGACTGGCAATGTCTTGAGGTTGTCATTGGGATTGGTGGTTTATGCAGCTGTCTTGCAAAGCAAAGGTCTCCATTCTCTTCAATCTTTGCTTATTCATATAAAAAAAGAGGTGTGTTTTCTCCAAGTAACTGTTATTTCTTCACATAGGAACTTTTTTTTTATTATTATTTTGCTCAACTTCTTTATTTATTGTCTCCATGTGCTCATTAATCTACCCTTGCATGATGAGTTACCCTTCTCTGTATCTTCAGGGCAGGATGCTCAGTGGAATTACTAATGAGATTTTATTCTCTGTTCTGGAGTCACCCATCCCTGTTGATTTGCCCTGCCCTCCATCCTTATCACACCGAATACAGTCATGTGGGCACGTGCAGTAAGTCAGAAACTATATATAGTTAGCCCAGTGCTGTTCCCATTGCAGTTCACATTAATTTAGGCAAAACAACATGCTAAAATGTTCTTACAATTTCCAGAGCCGCTTTTGTCTCAACCTGTCCCTGTAAATGTGTTTTTAAGTAATATTAAAGAAGCAAAGTGACACCCCAACTTACTGTGCCGTACAGAGCAACTTCAAAAAAAACCCCTGTTTGCTGTAACTGAAAACTTCTCAGCAGAAGTTAATTTACACAGCTATGATCATCCAGTAATTATGATTTGTTGCAGACTAATACTTACTTTTTTGACTAATTCAAAACCCATTCATTATACTACATACAAATTAAGAACAAAGTGTCCTGTTGGTCTCTGAATGCGTAATTGCAATTAAGATAGTGTCTTGCGGAAATAATACGTGTAGGGTTAATTTGGACCACGAGTTGTTTTTTCTTCTGTCTTTGTGTTTCTGTACAATTAAATTATCCTACTGTGCCACAGAGAAAATAACACTTATTTGTATCTGGGCTGTAACATGCTATTTTTAATGGAAGTATTTTTAATGAGACTGTGTAACGAGGGCTCGTGGCACAGCTTGTTGACTAAGAGCGGATTAGTTATGTTTGCTCATTCCATGAGAGGTGAGAGGCTCTGAACAGCGTTTCTGGCCCCAGTTGTGAGTAAGCAACTTTACTAAAGCAAATTAGGTAATTTCTGATGAAAATGTCAATGCTTGAAGAGTTAGAAACACAGGAGAGCCTTGCAGAACTCTGTATTTCTCCCTTTTTAGTGGCATTTTGCTCTTAAACATTTAATGGTGCCTTGGGAATAAAAATGTTATAATTTTGTCATGAATTGCAAATTTTGAGTGAATGTAACGTAAATTAATATATTTCCCATTATAGGAACAGCATTTGAGTGGTATCATCATCTAATCCTCTGTTTCATATTGAACTAAATCACAGTTTGCAAGGCTCGTTTGCACCTTTACATACATGGGGTTTAGGAAGTGTCTAACTTTTAAGTATGAGTAAAGTGAGAATTCCGCAGTTGCAATATAGCAGATTAAATATTAAGGTAGATATAGCTAAAAAAAAAGATAATAAAACTCCTTTCACTATTTCCCCCAGTAAAATGTATATTACCCAACCTAAATAGCAGGTGGGGAAGGCTATTCTTTCCAATAAAGCTAGAGAAAAAGGAAAATGCTCTTAAAATGTGAGAGGAAAAAAACTTATCTCAGTTGGCGGTTTTAGTAAAAAAAAAAGAATTTATTTTTGCTATAATTTATAAAACACTTGTTACATGTTTTCTTCTAAAATTCTGTTTTCTACTGAAAACCTGGAAGAACTGAGGAGAGCTAAAATAGCACACACATTCAATTTTACCATCCCCTAATTCGTCAACAGTGATTCTCAAATCTCTTTAGCCTATCAGTGTGATCAAAACCAACCCCTTTTTGCAGGCTTCTGTGCTGATGCTGTAATGCTAAAGCTTTTGCTTGAAACCACTATAAATTATATCATAGTTTCGTATGCTGCTTGCAGCCACTTTGAGTATCTTTTGGATATCAGTTTTCAGCGATCACAGTTTGGGTATTGCTGACGTTAAAGCTGAAATGACGTAAAATCTGAACAACCTGTGCATGCCGTTCTGCTTTAATTTGTCTGCTAGCATATGGAAAAAATCCAGGAAACTGTGCTTTTTACCTTATATAAACCTTTGACAAATCCTCTGGTTGTTCAGCTTTGGCCTATATAGCTTCTTGCTGTTGCCAGACTTTCCCTAATGGCTGCTGCAGGTGGACTTGAAAACCCTGGCAAGTCTTATCTGCGTGAGTATCGACATCCAGTCTAAAAGCAGCATTTTCCCTGCCCTTCATGAATCACTGCCATGCCAGCCTCCCTCTCGCCATCGAGAGGCTCCTGTAGTCAGTCCCCGCATCCCACTCAGGTCACTCCTAGCTTACTGGTGCTGGTGCTTACGCCATGTAGCAGCAGCTTCATTACTGGGAGTGGGGAAAATCCAGCTGTTTCCAACCAAGGCTTCATCCTCGCGGGATCTGGCTGTGTCTTGATAGTCTCGGCCCATCCTACACTCTGTAGCTGTAATTGCTGCAAGTCTTGAATGTTCAGTGACTGTGTCACGAGCCTCAAGTCAGGGCTGTACAACCTCTCGCGTACATTATTGCTTAAACCTCCGTGCAACGCAGGGATGAAGGAAATTGTGTGTTGGCTTAGTGTGGATCCGTAACACAGACATCCTGGCATGATGAGGCTTAAAAGTCTTGTGTTCCTCTAGAAACTTTTTAGGTGACAGGTCACTGAAGAGAGATGTTATTCAAGTTTGCATTTTTTAGCGCTATAAATGAAGTCGTTTTGCTCCTTGGTATTTGGGGCTTTACATCAGGTGAACAAACCACTCATTTGTATATATTAATACTTGGATATGCTGTCTCTATACCTTCCAGCTGTGTTCAGCTTCTCCTCAACTCTTTCCTTCCAGCGATTGCATTAATGGTTTCCCTTAAAACTTCCATTATCAGACTTTACCTTCCAAATTCATCGTTTTATTACAACAAGAATTTTATATGAAAATCTTGAAAAGATGAGAAAAGTAACATAATGGGGAGGGGGGAAGCTTGAAGCTCTGAGTAGTTGAGGTTGTTTCTGAATTAGAAACTCGTATTCCTACAGGGACGAGTAAACTTACAAGCCATAAATTCCTCAAGGGCTTCTATGGTTTACCGTGGGTAAAGACGACCCTGTTGTGTGCACAGGGGTGCCCTCGTGACAAGCTGCAGGGAAGGCAGGTAGCGGGTGGCCTGCCCCCCCCGCATCCCGGCTGTCGGGGCTCAGAGCCGCGGGGTGCCGGTCATCGGTCCGGAAAGCTCAGCGGGGGCTCAGCCAGCAGGAAATTCAGCTCTTTCCAGTCTGGTAACGTTTCGATGGCAAAGTAACATGCACTTTCCTAGGTAATATTACACTGTATAAGATTAAGATGGCTTTAGGTGTTGCTATATGCACAAGCATTGGTTAGAAAGAAAGCAACGTGAACATTTTGTTTTATTGTTTTCTTCTGGGTGGGAAAACCTCTTAGCGTTGGGGGTAGTCTGGATTTTTCCCTACTTAGTTTCCATTGCCCATATGAGCCCATAAAATAATTACAGTCTACTCATAGAGAAGCTGCTGGCTTTCACTGCCGTTGGCATTATAAATTATCTGTCTAGAGATAGCCAAAATGTGTAATTGAGGCCAGAGAAGAACGTAAAAGGAGCATAAATGGTGCATAAATGTTATGCGGGCCTTTTGCCCAACTATACTTTGACCCAGGCCAGGAAAATTGGTCCAGTGGCATTGATTTTTGTGAAGTGACTGGCTGACTGTCTTGTCCTTGCGGGGCTCAGAAATACATTCGCAGCACAGCCCAGTGTCTGATTTAACCGCGCTGGCGCTGCTGCCTGGTGCATCACACCATCTGCACGGTGGGATTTATGATGCTCCAGTTTTCTGGTGTCCAGTGATGCTGCTGGAGTCAGGAACTTTTCCAAATTAGGGTGATTTCCAAATTCGAAGTGCTGCTTTTTGGACAAAGTAAGTAGACCTGCCTTAGTATTGGGGATGAATTTATTGCTCTTTCACATTAAAGCACGCTTTTGTACGGCTCTGCCTTAGCAAAGGTGAGGATTCAACGTATGGCAGCCGTACCTTTAGGTTATTACACTGTCTTACAAACTCAGCTGTCAGAAATAAAATTTTAGTCTTATGGTGCACTAAGAAAAGGGTTTCCAAGCTACTATTTGTATTTCAAAAGCCAGATAGCTTCCTGTAGTTTTAAAACTACTTTATCAGTGTAGCATATTTTAGTAGCTTAAAGAGCCTCCACAGGATTAACAGAGAGAGTGAAATTAAAGTATTGCATAAAAGAAATTGCAGAGAACCAGATTTCATTCTGGAGGATCCAGCTGCAAGGCTTCTGAAGCCCGTATTTGTCATATAACTGTACAGAGATGCTCAGCCTTCCCTGGAGAACAGGTGTGCTTTAGTGATGCTGCCCAGCCAGCTTTAATCTTCTTCATCCGCGGGGAGGCTGGGGCAGGGTGTGGATTGTATGGGCTGCGTGCCGGCATGCTCCGGAGGTGGAGCAGATCCTGCTTTCTCTGTGTTGCCCTGTGTTTGACAGTCGGGGAATGGAGCTTAATGTATTCAGGTCTAAATGTGTGGAAAAATTGGTTAAGCTTCTTAACAAAATGAAAGATGTGTTTGGCTGTACTCGTAAACAGTCGTGTTCGTATCAGTGGCATGTATACATCCGCGATTCTAGTTCACAACTTATTTCATACACAAAGTGCTTTAGCAAAAACTTTGTCCCATTGACACACTTGGCCATGTGTTTTGCGACCTCGATTGCTTTTGCCTCCGAGGCTTTGACTTTACCAGGCAGAAACTAATTGCCAGCTGTGAAATTCCAGGGAGGATTGGCATGTCAGAGCAAGTGCCGGATCCTCCCTAGGCTTCAACGCATCGGAAGACTGCCCGCCGCAGCCACCTTGCACAAGAGCTGGTTGTTCCAATGCAGGAGATACCTGCTTAAAGGCTGGAAATTGATCCGTTTGCGGTGTCGGAAATGTCCCTCTGCTGCCCTGCAGTTCTGCTGGCGTGTGCTAGGCTTGTTAAAAGAGTGAACCAAAATGGGTTTCATTGTTCAGTTCCATTGCGGTTTCTTATGAGACAGTTCATTTTTATCTGCAGTGTTACTTAGTCCTTCTAAATTGGAGAAAACACGTGCCTAGTAAGAATGAAATGAATGCTGAAGGCGATTGGAGGTAATTGGTGTTTCTGGGCTTCCCCTAAATAAGGGATGTATTAGAACAGAAAACAAAACAACAACAACAACAACAACACCATTATAAATGTTATACTGTTATTATCTGCCCTGCAAGCCTGATTTTTGTGCTGTATCATCTGTGACTGTTTCCGTGTGCAATCCCTTGTATGCAGAATACATTAGTTCTTTCCACGGGAGCCAAAAAAACTGCTAATAACAGTGGAAGGGACGGGTTCCTGATGGGCATTGCGCTGGGAGGATTCCTGCTACGGGTAGGTACTGAAGCATCGTATTGAAGCATTTATTCCAGTCCTGTCTCGTTGCTACAAACAGTATCAGACAGAAGCCTGAAAGAGAAATTAAAAGAATAGCAAACCACTGATCTTGTCCAAAGGTTAATAGCTGGGTTAGGCAAGCAATAGTCTGTACAGGAGACGAGGGCTGCTCTCGTCTCGCTTCGCTCTCTCCTTGACATACCCCACTGCCTTCTTAAAACATTTTGTGTCACTTTAATATCCGAGAGCCACACTTTGGATCAAATGCGGACTTACCTAAAGCTCCAGTAAGTTTTTTTTACTTTACCAGCATTAGTGATCCCTTCACAAAGCTGTCAGCCGCATAAGCATCCGTGGAACAGCAAAGCAGAGCAGCTGCTGCGGTTTATTGTTCTCATCTATTACAAGAAATTGCATTTTAACCTCTTCCCAGGGAGTCACTTCTTGTGTGTGTTTGTTGGGGAGGCGGATCCCAATTTTGTGAAAGCTCAGCTCTTCTGGACAGCATCTCTATGTTTGTGATTCTTGGTAGTTAGACAGCAAAAGTAGTAGTAAGGCATAGAACTGAAAGCAAAATTCTTTTCAGCTCCCATGGAAACTTTCTGCCATCAGGCATCACAATGAACTTTACATTTTGGGTGATGGACAAAGAGAAGAGACCTCTCCAGCAAATTGAGTTGCTAAGCACACCTGATTTATGACCCAGCAGCAATGAAGAGGTGTTAAACTAACCTTTGGACACCTTCTTTGTCTGCAGATTACTTTCTTTTTCCTCATTGGTATTCTGTGATGGACTTTGATAAAGTAATTAAATACTCACAGGAAAACCTGAGATTCTTTTTCAAGCAACTTTATGACATTTGTTTAGCCAGCCGCAATTGTCTTAACAATTGATTGCAAGATTAATGAAAATGCCAAAGAATTTGAAATGTAGGGAATCGATTCTATTGATTTATCCATAATTACCTAAAGTAGCCTTAATCTGTATTCACATCTAGGAATCCATGGAAATGGGTAAGTTACAGAGGACAGTGCTGTCAGCAGAAAATGAGGGAGGTTCCCGTGCTGCAAACTATGAACCACTGTCAAGTATTTGAAAACTTTTGGCCAAATTCAGTCAGAACTTTCACACTTTGCAGGAAATCTACCTGCGACATCCTTTCCCACGCTTCCCATGAGTTGCTTCTTTTTTAAATTATTTCTCTTTCCAGACTGAATGCTTTTTTAAAAAGCAGCATGATAGGAAAAAAACATCTTCTGTTTTATTGATTTTTACCACTGCAGTATCTAGCTGAATTCCCATGGAAGATCAAGTCAAAATAAGAACTAAGATGACATATTCCTTGCGTTGTTAATGACCTGCAGGCATCTTGCGTGGAGGGGGTATGAGGAAAGCCATCTTCCTTCCCAGTTTGGAAAGGCAGAGCTGGGTTCGGCATCTGTTTGCACCCACAACAGCTGTTGTCCCATGAAGGCATCAGGGTGCCAGGAGCGCTGGGTGTTGAAGCCTGGGGAGAGATCCACCAGCCCTGGCCAGCAGGCTCCGGTCATCTGACAGCCAACGAAGCTGTCCTCTGTGGTTGTACACTTGCTTGGAAGGGATGTTTTTTAGCCAATAAACTCGCCAAGGATAAGGTGATGATATGTGTACCATAGCAAAGACTGTTTGCATTTTATTGAGCAGCACATTATAATGAAAACTGCTTGTTTAATAGCTAACCTGATTGCAGAGATTTCTTCCAGCAGCACTACAACAAATTACATTTGTTTTAAATTACGAGATCCATTGCAAGTTTTTGCCAACTGCCATAATAGAAACAGTCTCTTTGAATTCAGTAAATTGTTTTTCTTTTGAATATTAACTTTTGGGTTAGAGGAACACTAATGCTGTCCACTTGCAATAGATGCTACTTTCCCAGTATTGTAGCCTTAGCTAGAACTCCTAAATTAAATTGTCTTCTAGCATTTCCATTAGAAAACACTATTTCCAAGCTTTTATTATTCTGTCATAAAATTCTCTAGGTGAAGTTTAGTACATAAGGTTATATCCATGGCTGGAGTTACACCTTAGATAAAATTTCAGGAGACAAAGTTTACTGGTGCTTTTGAAAGATTATAGCAGTCTAAAGCTGCTTCTTTCGTGCCCTCTGAAAGTCATCAGGAAACCACAGCTAGACTTCAGACAAGTAGTCAAGAAAGGAGGAGAGTGAGGGCAGTCAGACCCTGCCACAGGTTGTCCAAGGAGGCTGCCCAAGGGAATCTCCACCCTTGGGGATCCTCAGAACCCAACAGGATGCAGCCCTGTGCAACCTGCTCCAGTTTGACCAGAGACCTCCAGAGGCACCTTCCAACCTCAGCATCTCCGGGCTCCTCTGACTCTATGCCAAGTCCATTAAACAGACAGCTGTGCTTGAGGTTGAGCGTTGCGTTGGTGCGGTCCTCATGCCGAGGATGTCTTTCTTGCCGGACAGCGCCGTCAACTTTAGAAGGTGTTTGTGGATCAGTGTGGACCCCTCCGGCTGCTGGGTAGGCAGAGTACATCTGCAAGGATGTTTGAATGGAATGTAAATCCAGATCTTTTTTAATATTGTTTATTTCTGTAAACATTTGTCATTTGCTTGTCCGGTGGTGTGACGCTCTTGCCTGTCTATTCCAACAGGGTGGTTCTGTCGGTTTGATTTTAAGGTACAAGATAGCTGTATTGCAAAGGCGGTTTCGAAAAATAATACATTGCATCTCTTGTATGGTACCTGTTATTGGTAGTCAGACCACAAGTTTGTCCTTCAGAATTTTGTAACTTGCAGTTTTTTTCATTCAGCTGTCCCCATTGTTTTAGAGGACACACAGCCCAGAATATAAATTAGGAAAGCGGTGTCAGTGATTATAGATAATATCCTAAAACTGTTTCTGAAATATTTATTAGAAAATAGGTTAATAAAGTGACATGGTGCACCTGTGCCAGTGTGGCGTAGCCATTATGAGAGTATTATGCTAATGTAAGTATTTAGTAGCAAGTCTTCATTGGGATTACTCTGCTATTATCATAGTCAGCCCAGGAACTGTAATTCGAAAGAAAGCAAATGATCAAGGGGGTTTTTTGTTTGCGTTTGGTTTTTTGTTTGTTTTAAGTTTTGACTGCTCTTTAGCCTAATGAATTAGAGGATATTACAGGGATTTTTTTTTTTTTTTTTTTAAGAGAGATTGAGAGGGAGAATGGATAGAGAAGTATCATACACAGAAGTGTAAAATTTAAAGGATTTTGGAAACCTTCATTTGGGCTGAGCAATTGTCAGGTCTGGAGGTGTGAAGATAGGTGAACAGTAATAATGGCACCAGAAAAGAAAAGAGAGAGAGTATTTGGAAAAAGAGAAAATTGGAGAGGAGACGCAAGGGGGGCACATACCTTCATGCTCACTCATTTTAATGATTTTGACTTTCATTTGACTCGTACAGAATATGCATATGAGGTCACTACATATTCTCTATGTTCCAGGGTTAAAATTGGACAATCACCATACTGCATGCAATGCCAATAGAGAAGTGGTTATAGGAGTGTATTAAAATACAAGTTTTAATTCATATGTAAGTAAAAAGTTGTTTAAAACTTAACTGTGCTTTGCAACACAGACACTGAAAAAGCATTTGAAGGTATTTGAAGTGATTGCTGTTTAAAAGAAGGCTTTGCTATTTATGCTTCAGTGAGCATTTGTTCAGGTTTGGGTTTTGCATTGGGATTTCAAGGTCCAGGTCTGTTGTTTCATACGCAGTCTGACAAGATAAGAGTAGTCTGTCTCGTATATGCACAGTAAATTTGTCTCCCAGAGAAGCAAAAGCTCAAGCATGGAAAGCATGATGATGTGCAGGAAGGCTGATCAGCTGTAATAAAGCATTCATTATCCTTCCATCTAAATTAACCGAAATGACATCATAATAGTGCCTTTTATAACCTCACTCCAAATTCCCTCTCTTTTATTGAATTATCAGCTAAACGTAAATTATTTTAAGCTGTATCTGTATATTCTTGTTTAGATAATTTTTCTATCATTAGGGAAGTAATTCGTTCGTTCTCTCGTTCTTTTTTGATGTTCGTTTAAGGAAAAACACTGGGGTTGTATTGTTTTTGTAGCTTGTATTGTTTCATATTTTCCAATCGTAAGTGTTTTGCATAAGTGCTTATAGTGTAAATCTGAATCCCTGGGTACTAGAGCTAACTAAATAATGTACAAAATGGAATATGCTGTAAGAATGTTTCTACTTTTGGAATATATCACTATATAGATTATTTCTCCAGAAAAATCTTTTTGCAGGGGCAGTTTGATTTGTGTGTGTGTGTTGCCAGATGAGAGAGATGTCTTGCAGCATCGTGTGGCTTCCAGCTTTCCTCGGCTCCTTTAGCTTTTGCAAGTACTTTCCAGTGATGTGAGAAGCTGAACGAAAGAAAATGGGGCATAGAATATTTTTAAACATGAGTGAACAAGCAAGTCAGGGCACTTGATTAATTATAAGAGAGTATGGAGGAAGAAAAACCGACTGTACCTGAGAAAGAGAAAAAAAAAAATTAGTTGTTTGACACAGTGGCTACTGTTACACTTATAAATTGAATCCCTTTGTCCCTTCTTCATTTATTATTGCCAGTTGAAGTCTAGATTTGATACATACAGACAGCCTCCTGAATCCAGTGATGTTGTTTGTAGGAAAAAGGGCCTCTCTGCAGAGGTAAAATTACAGAATCGAACCGTTAATTTTTGCAGTACTTGGTGGAGCAATCTCTAAACGTGCATCCACAAACCAATTAACCACCTATGGGTCTATTGGAAGTGATTAGTAATCAATAACAGTAAAAATAGGCGGAACTCAGTAGTTGCAATTGAAGTTAGTTCATGGCTTGAATCAGCAGCATATTAATTGATTTACTGACTCTGTAAGGAGAGCCATAAATGGGGAGAAGTTACCGAAGAAATTAGTACGAATCTATCCTTTTGCCCAAGGTAGGACCAGGTGAATGGTACCTGACCAGATCACGGGTGTTTGCATAACTTGTTTTTTGTGGTTTGGTGGGTTTTGGGGTGGATTTCTGCTCTTGACGGCCCATCCTTAGCACCACGAAGTATTGCTAATGTGTAACCTGTGCCATGGCTGGTGTATCTCCTGTCCCCTTGCTTCCCTCGTCTGAGCTCTCTGCCGTATTTTTGTGTCACTCTTGAAGCATGGTGATTTCAACCAAACAATACTCCAGCCGAGGCCTCGCCAGGGCCAAGTAGAGAAGAAGAAATAGTTCCTGTCTCACAGGGGACCCTTACCCTGATACAACCTGACTGAGCATTTCACAATGTGGTGGCACATTGATGCTCGGCTGTTTTACTTGCCCACCATCTGACTAACACTTTCGCAGCCTTCCACTGCGTGTTTGGACGATTCATTATTCCTGCTGGCTTATGGAGAACTGATAAAGGTGTCTTCTCAGGAAATACATAATCAGGTATATAATACCAAGAAATCCTGACGCTAGTGCAAGACCTCACTGTGACGGAAGCTCTCTGAACACAGAATAAGAGGACAATCCCTACCTCAAAGGACCCAAATGCAACAGAAGAGACAACAGAAAGCTGCTGATGTGTTTGGGAGCCAGTCCCAGCAACACTCATCCCCAGAGGCTCAGCACGAATAAACCTCATCTGTCCGGGACGTTAATTTTGTTATTTGGTAGATACTTATGCCCTTTAGCAACGGTCGTTCTTACTCCACATATCCTGAAGTGACTTCCTTTTGTAATCGTATTCCTTCTATTCCAATCACATCATAGGAAATGTTAATTTCCTTCTTTTAATTGGGTTGATAAAGTCTTTTGTCTAACAAATCTTTTCCAATATGTTGGCGTTAGATTTTGTTGCTGTGTGTGACATTCTCGGTTTTGCAGCAGAGTACGTGGTGATTGATTCCAGTCTCTGAACTTCTCTCTTTTTCAAGGTTTAACTTTTGTGCCTCTTCCTGACACAGATAATTATTGTTAATCAAAACTGAACTTCAAGAAAAGCACTTCTTTTTATGCACATGCAACTGGAAGCTAATCTTCATTATTAATTACAGCAAGATAAGGTGTACCACTGCGGATCGATGTTCTCCATCTGAGCAGAGGAGATAGTTTTGATTACTTGTCTGTTGGCCCAGTGATGTCCAAGTACACCTTTCATCCTTAGGTGTGTTAGCAGCAGCCAGCTTAGTCTTCAGTTCAGAACTGATGCATTTGATTTAATTCTGCCTATTCTGAAGAGCCATATTTCCCTCAGTTTTTTCAGTTTCTCTAACTTTGACAGTGAAGTTACTGAAAATTGTCAGTACCTGCTTTGGAGAAGGAAGAGGGTTAAACTAACACCTGGAATGATTCATACAATTTTTCTGCTTCCTCTTTTGAATTTTATCTGGGCATAAACCTGAACCAGTTTTACATTCATGAGTTGCAGCAAACTTCACAGGTGATAACGTACCATTTTGTACCTTTTAGCCAAGAACTCATCAAGCAAAATTTTTTTCTATCCAGATGATCTCTTCAGAGTAGTATTCTTTCTGTCTGATTAACCATACGACTGAGTGCCGTACCAAAATTGTGAAGCAATGCCAACCTAACTCTCTTACTTTCGCCCTGCAGCCCTGTGTCAGTTACTTCTTCCGAATCTCTCTCACTGAGTTGCAGCCCATTCACAGGAGGGTGTGGAATACTCCGGGTAGAAATACTTACCTTTTTTCTCAGCTGACACCTCTCCTCACTCTTGTGTGGCTCCATAAGACACGATGAGGTGGTCAGCAGTACGCAGAGTGGTAGTCGGTGATCTCAGCCTGATAGAAAACTGCATTTGTCTTAATCCAGCCTTTCCGTGTTGGGCCCGGTAACAATAAAGCTTTACACCAAGGTGGAGTACTGTGATGAAATCCCTCTACTCTAGTTGTCCCAGTATGCTATACAACTAGCTACTTATTGCCAATACTTTAATATATATTGTTAAAATTAACTTCATTAGATAAAAATTGTCATAAATTTGCTGTTTCTCTTGGCACTGGAGGTCCTAGAAGAGCGCTGTGAGCTTAGCCACGACAGGGTCTTTCCAGGGACTTCAGTTGTGCCAGGAGGTGGTTGTACTTAAATTGATTGCTGATTAATCCACTTTATAACTTCCCTTTTCCTCAGTTAAATCTGGATTTTTCAGGATGGATCTTACTGTTACTGTATTGTGCCAGTCATGTTTCACTTCGCAGTACCATGATCTGGAAGAGTCATGTTTTGACTGACCCCATGTTGTAGTAAAGGGACTGTCAATATTTCCAGCAATCCTTTCGGTACCGGTCGAAACAGGCACAAAATCCTTACTGACTTACATTTGATTTGCAACTGAAGATATATGGTTAGAATAAACATATTGTTCTGTTGACTTTCACTGGGACAAGAACTGGACTTTCTTCACTGACATATGTTAGGAAGTATTTTATCCAGTAATGGAAGGACTGAGTGTATCATCAAATTAAATCAAAATTAAAATGGAATATGAATAATTCAAAAATCAACACTTAAATGTCTGCATCTCTTCTTTTCATGTTTTTCTGTAGAAAGTTGGGAGGAATACCTACCTTCCTAAAGCAGCCTGATTACAGGAGTAGCACACGGACTGCGAGAGGATAGTGTTGTTTAATTACAACTGCAGTTTAACATGTGCTGTGCTGCTGTCCTTCTGCAGTTGCAGTGTACAATAGATTCTGCATTATTTGTTCTTTATTGATATTGACTAGAATTAATATAGGGGAAAAATGAGAGTTACAATTTAAAGAAAAATAATGATATATAAAGTAATGAGATTGTTCCAAAGCTTAATTAGATGGAGCAGATTGAATACATTACAGTGATGTCTTGAGGCAACATAATTAAATTGTGGCATAATCCTTCCTGTATTGGAACTGATTTTATCTTCGTAAGGCAAGGAGCGTTAGATGGCCCTTCGTACTATGTTAAATTACTAATTCTTCTAGGAAGACTTACAAGTCTCATAGTATTATCAGACTTTAAAACTGCAAAACAATACAGGGTATAAGTCTACATATCAAAGTGTTGATAGTCTGATTGCATGGGTAACTTCAGTTTCAATTTTAGTATACGCTACAGCTCAGTACTTGAATCGCAGATCTAAAATACGGATATGTGCAGTGTATTCTTGTTATGCTTATTTCATCTCATTTATAAAACCGCTTCATGAAGTTGTTTCCAAATATGCACACTGACAAAGGTACTGGTGAATAACGCACAAAAGCGCTGTTCCTGAAATGTAGCCCTGTGTGCGCTGGACACACGTGCAAAAATGCCTATGACATCTTAGCTATAGAGAGTAATATTGTAAAATGTATGGATGTGCCTATACCTACATATATTTTATGAATTTAATTTTTATATGACCATTTATATTTTGTATAATCTTTCATCTTTTAAATTTTCTTTTGTATTTTCTTTTATAAATCTAATTTTTAGTTTTATGTTTGGATACTTTCCTTCTCCATTACACTACTGTGGGGATGATCTGACATTAGAGTATAGATACATCCCAGTGGCATCAAAATTTTTGCCTTCCTTTTTAAATTTAGTATACATAAATAATCTCTCTTAGCATCCTGGAACCCATGTTATCTGGAAGCTTCTTTCTTTTTCTCTTGGGTTACCAAATATTTAGCTAATTTTTTTTTTTTTTTTTCAGGACAGATCACTAGGTATCTTAAATTCAGTAAAAGACCTTTCTAACTGCCTCTTCTGGTTTGCTTTAAATAATTCTGATATTTGTCTGTCAGCCTGTATAAAGATTAACTTTGTTATTTGAATTTGATAGTGAACTCTCTTTTTAATGATTGCCATTGGGGGGCGGGGGGGAAGTAGTACGTGTCATGAGTGGTCTTTATCGTTGCTGGTACTTTCAGGAGATGTAAATCTCTACCACAGTCTGCTCAACAGACAAGCTCATTTCTCTGGGCATTAGCTGGCAGTTTCAGAGCATAAATTTAAAGTTTTCAGGAGGAATCTAATGTTTATTTTGAAAATGGAGATTAGGGTACCAAAGAATAATATGTTTACTCTTCAGCACCATGAATATTTAGTGACCTACTTGTACTATACCATTTGGCTTTATTTTTAAAGCTTGTCAAGCCAGCTCCTATTGCAATTTAAGAAGCATCCTTTTTAGAAAAGCAATAAACTACACCAGGTACTAAATTAACGTTTTAGAAGTAGAACAGTGAACAATGTTTTGAAGATTGTCCTTCGACAGTGTTTTTATGTGGTTTTGTGCTGTAAGTAAAATAATGTTTGCCTCATGTTTAAAAACGTGTTTTGCTTGAACTGCAAGTTAAAATACAGCCAATTGCAGGTCTAGGTTAGGTGCAACACTACAATGCTGTAACTTTAAAAATATACATACTTTTTTTCTAATAAACTGAATTTTTAATGATCTCTTGATTATCATGAGATGTTTTAAAGACAAGTGATTTTATCCAAAGCATTCCTTGTGTTTCTGCATATGCTAATTTACTTGATTAATTTTGAGCACATCTGCATATAATTCTGTGTACTTAACTGTGGTGAGATCACAGTGCTTTTCAAGTAACAGCTACAAATTTCACTTTCCAGACAGACTCAGATTTTGGCTAATCGGGATGCCAAATGTACAAAGGTGCCACACAAGAGTGTGTAATTATGTAATTTTCTCTTGATCTTTCAGAGTCTTCCTGCGAGCAATTAATCAGTATGCAGATATGCTAAACAAAAAATTTCTTGATCAAGCCAACTTTGAGTTACAGGTAAGAAAAAAACACCAGTGTCTTGGAGACCAATGTTAACGCTGTAAAAAATTTCTGCCCTAAACCCGTGATTTTGGTGTATGTATGTGTCGTCGTGAGCCCCAGGTGACCAGTTAGCCCAGTTAAGTCATTTCAGGCTCAGCAGGTATGTACGATCCATTCGTGTCTTGTGGGTCTTGTCCTAGAAGAGCACCAAGTCATACCCAGAGCATCACAGAAAACTCCTCCTTTCCTTCAGGAAAACCAAAAAGGGGTGTCCTGCCCCCTTTCTGCAGCAGGTGCTTTAGCAGAATCGTTGCCTCAAACGTGGAGCCTGAGACGCAGCATCTCAGTGCCCTGCTGCTGAGAAATGCGCTGGTTTAGGTCACTTGCTCAGGATGCTTTTTTGGTTTTTTTCCCCCTATTTATGTGTTCACATTTAGTTTCACTTGAATCATCAAAACACAATCAATTAGGATTTGTAGATGGGAAATGTTTCATGGAAATGTAAACACAATGAGGAGACGTACTAAGACTATATCAAGAAACACCATCTCTGTGGTGTCTGTTATTTTTGCCTTTAAATATTTATGTGCATAATTTAGATACTTCTAAGATGTTTTGTAGGTATGCAGAAAAACATTTCAGAGAATTAATGGTGTCTATTCTTGTCATTTTGGGGGCTTTCAGCTTTGGAACAACTACTTCCACCTGGCTGTTGCTTTTCTCACACAAGAATCTTTACAACTGGAGAATTTTTCAAGTGCTAAAAGAGCAAAAATACTTAACAAGTAAGTCCTAATCGTCACCTAAATCATGGACAAGAACTTGAGGTCTATTAACATAATTTTAGTTTAATTTCTTAGCTAAATCCATTCAAATTGAGATGCAATCATGGTATAATGAAAGGTTGGTTTTAAAAACATGAATCAAGTATTGCATGTGTTTCTACCCTTGAATCAAGATCTAAATTACATGATTCATTACTGATGAAGACAGTATTTTATACTGCAGGATGTTCATAAAGTCAAGACTTTTCAGAAGTATTAACATATTATAAAACTGAATTTTTAAATCACTTTAGCTTTGTGCTTATTCTAATCTCATTTTACATGCACTCTTTATTGCTTAATCCCTAACGGCCTTTTAGAGTGAATTTTTGTAACTGCAGCCAGTTTCACTGCGATATCCCTGAAGAATGGGTTTGTAAAACTGCAGTCTTGTATGCTTTCCTGGTTAAAAGGGATTACATTGCCTACCTCTGAACAGGGAGCTTGAACTACCCGATTGCTATTCAGAGTCCCACAGCAAATGAAACCTGTCAGAAGAAAAAAGACTGGAAATAAGACTGGAGCATGAATATTTTGTTTAAAGTATGTATTTCTCCTAAATTTCATTGGGATTCCAATGTAGTGGACCTTATCATTAATGAACTGAACACTGAGCACTGAAAAAAGCCAGTTACGTGTTTTCAAACACGGTACGTGGATTCTCTTTCTGTGTCTCAGTATTTGTAAAGAGCGCCTGCAAAAGCAGTTTGTTCCCTTTGTCAGTCAGGTTACTGCAGTTAATGCACAACAAAAATGGGGAGTTTCAGAGATGATTCCCTGAGTACGTACAGCTCAGACTCCTTGTATGTATAATATATGCTGCAGTATATGTGATCTTAAGTAAGGTAATAAAGGTGTGATCTTAAAAGACTTTTTGCTTTAACTGTGTGGGTTGCAGTCTTTGACCAGAAAAGACAGGGCTCTGTGTCTCATCCTTTTTTTTTTTGGCAGCAAAGTTTCGCCCTTCAAACTCATCCACTCCATCATGAGTTTTGAGGAGCTTCCTTTGGAAGCTGGGCTTTACCTGAGCATTGAAACAGAATTTTTAAGCACTGTACGATCTAATGTATGTACCTGTGACTCCTGGGGCTTCCTTGATGAAACAGGAATATTTACAAGTTCAGTGGAAAAATTATGTCAAGCAGAGCTCAGATTTTTGCACTTGTGCTGTAAATATCATAAATACGTTTATAGTTAATATATTTGCAAAAAGAAATCAAGATGGTTTTGTAGAGCCAAGTAAATTTTATTTCATTAGGTTTAGAATTTAGGGAATAAAGTGGTTTTGTACAAGATGGGACCAATGATGGGAATTCTTTCTTGTAATTAAGTTTGTGAGGGATACATACAAAGGCAAAGCACTCCAGTCAGTTAGCAAGCAGAGGGACCATAAGCCGTGGCTGCTGCCAGGCTCTCCTCACTCTCACTGTCCGGCGTTGGTGTGCACCTACGTGAGCGTTTTAGGTCAGATCAGGCTCCTGACCTGAACAAAAAAACAACAGCTGAGCAGTAATTGGACTGGAAATTACTGTCAAATACATTTGTGGACTGATATTCCCTCTTCGTGAGGACAGGAACCTTAGCTGAGGAAATTCAAGAGATCAAGACATTTCTCACTGCTGATATAAGTAGATCAAGTCATCTGAAGTGGTTACTTAACGAAGTTTGCTAAATTGTAAATCTCTGTTTATAATGATTTTACAACTTGTTATTTTCAGTTTAATCGTGTTTTAGAGATAGAAATCAAGACCATAAAATCTTCAAGATGCAGTAAATGTGTGGTCTGGAAGCACTAACTTTTATTGCTGTGTGAAACCACTACCAGTTGTGTCCCAAAGGGATATAATTAATCAGTTAATTCAATATCACACTCACCCATCTTTTTAAGTATAAATGTCAATTAATATGTCAAATATTTAAGAATTAAAATTTAATTATTGTAATTTGCAGTTTTTGCTAAACATTGCGTTTAAGCATTAGATAATAACTGATTCTTAATGATGCAGAAGAATCTCCGTAATCCATATTAATGACAGGGTATCTCACTATTATCCCACAGAAATCCCACAAGTTGCCAGGTATTACCATTTTGCTCATCTTGTTAAGTAATGATCTTTAACATACAAATATTCCGTGTAGCAAATACCTTCTCGGAGCTCATTATGGTTCTGATCCCATCATTAATGAAGGCAATAGGATGTTTTCTATTCATTAAGCTTTCCTGGTATCAATGTGGGGAGGGAGTGGAATATAAAAGGAGCCCCGGCGGCAGGTGGGAGGCATTGGTGTCGCCAACGTTGCAGCAGAGCGGAGGCAGGTTCAGCAGCGATGCCGAAGGATGGGCTCCCACCTCCGCCCCGGCTCCTTGGCTGCCTGGGACCACTCACTCCCAGTCTAGACACAAAATCCCCTTGGAACGTAGAAACCTTCTCTTTCTGATTTTGCGCATCAAGGTACGAGATGTCGCAAGATGTTCCTTGTATTTTCTAGGACAATGCTATGCTAAGAGAGTGTTTTAAAGACAAAATGCAGCCTTAGGCTGTGAAGCTCTCTGGTGTGCTTCCTCCAGCCATTCCCATTTGAAAAATAGAAAATGCTCGCAGTTAATCTCTGTAACCACCCATGTGTCCCAAAGGACGGTTAGGTCATCTGAAAATACGGCAAAGAGAGGTCTTGCACAGGTGAATGATGAATGCGTGTTCTCCCTTTGGGGAGTACTGCTGCAGAAATGGAAATTTGGGGTCTTTTGAGGGAGAGCAAGTAACACGAGGCAAGGAACAGAAGCTGGTGGCTGAGGCTTTTGGGGTAGCCTGGACGTGTCAGGCAGCCTCCGTGTCTCACCCCCTTGTAAAAGGGACATGGGCCAATGGTCGGTGTTTGCGGGCGCATCGCCGAGGAGGTGAGGGAGGCTGTGCAGTGTTATTGTGTTGGTTGAATTTGGAGAACCTGCTCTGTAATTTCAAATATTTTTGCATGCAGATCAGATTTTGAAATGAGATGTTTCTGCTTATTGGTATTAGATTTTATTTTTTTTTTTTAATGGTGGTTTCATTTTCCTTTTTAAGGTACGGTGATATGAGAAGGCAGATTGGTTTTGAAATCAGGGATATGTGGTATAATCTGGGTAAGTAGCCTGAGCGCCTGTTGCTTAATGCTTTCACTCAGTGTTTGCATAAACCAAGTTAGAGATGAAATGAAAATGCTTTCTCTTGAAATAATGGTAGGCTTCCAGAAGGCATTTAAAAAGCAGGTGATTTAAGAAATAAAGCCACCTCTGCACACTTATTTTGCCATCTGGGTAGATACAAAACTGCAATCAGTGTTTACATATCTTCTGTTTTTTCATGGTATTCAACCTCATGCTAAATAAAAAGAAACAGTTATGGTGATACCTGTTGAATGTTTTCTGGGGGTTTTTTTCTACTTAAAAATATATATACACACACATATATGTGGACACATAGATGTATACACACATACACATGGATGCAGTAACTGGGACTGTAACAAAATGAACATGTCCAACGATTATCAGTAACTTAGCCCGGAAATTCTGCTTAAAGTTTGATTGTCAGTCTTGCTGGCTGTATCGGAGTGACTCAGGAAGATCAGGAAAGAATGGGAACTTGGACATCCCTGGAGTTTGTAGGTAAATTAGGCATCTCTGACTATCTCAAATCTGTGCTATTCTGTGGGTATAATTTTGCTATAGGGGGATTGAATTTCATGAGAAACTGAGTATTTACTGTGACCTAAATGTACCCATCTGCCAGATTTCATTTTCCTGAGCTTAACAGCAGAGACACTTTAGCTCCTCTGAGTTTTATCACAAGTTCCTTAAATTATCAGAAATAAATGCATTTGCCACTTCACTTATATCTCTAGCTGAACTGTTGTTGCTGAAACTTGAAAAAAATCAGCATATATAAGAGAAGGGAATGCAAGTGTTTATAGGTATTTGATATCACGGAGTTTGCATCCGCTCTGCTGGAATGATGAGAAAAGGCTTCAGAGAGCAGCTGAGTTCACTTTTTATTACAAGCATCTTTCATGAATTAAGTGTCTGGAGAACAGATTAAAGCATAGTACTACACCTGGTACGTGACTCGACAGACAGTATCGTGCCTGATGGTGGGTCATCCCGCTCAGGACGCTGGCAGCCTCTTTGTTAGAATTTAGCCAAATCCTTCCCTGTTTCAGGCTTACAGTCCTGTATTCATCTCTTATCTTTACTAATTTTTCTAGCATCTTTGGGTTCTTAAACTTTTCCTAAAATTTTCTGGACTGAAAGTAGAAAAGTTTGCATACTTAGTTACGCATTCGGCTGTTCTTACATGGGGTTATTTTATTCAGGCTGGGGACTGAGGAGTGCATTGTGCTTTTTACTACTGCTGCTGGCACTGGCTGCTCTTGGACAAGTTATTTAGTTGCTCTAGGGTTCAGTTTTTCATCATTAATAGGGAGATGATAATAATTTCCCCTGGAGTTTTGTGAATCGATTGGCATGAGGGATGGTGTTTTCTTCAATATTTCTTTCTGTGCTGTCATGAAAGCCTTTTATTTTTAATAGAGTTTTTATAAACCTAGATTATCCAGGTAGATGACTCCGTGACCTCGTCTAGCTGTAACGTCTGTGATTCTGTAAGTGGCTGGGATCATTAATGACAAAATCTCACATATTGAGGGAGTCAGTAAATTGCTGTTCTTCCCAACAAAAGCTGCAAAGAAAGGTAAACGGGAGGCAGGACCCCAATCCAAGGCAGCCTTTGTACTTCTCATAATGAGCAGCTTGCCTTCTCTTCTCTTCTTTGTAATACAGATAGTCCATGCTGATCAAGTTTAACTTCTGACTCTTCACCAATCTCATGTATGTCACAGCATCAGTTAAGAAAGAATTCTGACTTACCACTGCAGGGGAATTGATTGGGGGGTGCTTGACACTTTTACCTTAGAAGTTGCTCTACATTAGTCAAATTATTAATGTATATGTTCAGAAACAAAATCAAAAGTGAAAAGCTATAATTCTTGCATATGCTTGAGCATATAATTTTTATGACTATGCCACTGTGCATAAGATATGATGAAGCCAAACAACCCTGACTTTTGATTTATGTATTAAAGGGTATGGATAAGCCTCAAAAATTAATATTTTGTCTCATCACTTTTTGTTCATAAATACCATGATTAACATATAATGCCTGCTGAGTTAAAACTCCCCAGCCGGGAACAAGACAGTCCTCTAGCTGTAGTGCAGTGTGTTTCTGATGCAGTGGTGGCTGCAATATTCATACCTTATAAGCAGAAAAAAAAAAAAGCATGTGTAGTTGAAAGCAACCCTAGGTAACTGTGTGCACACACTTTAAATACCTGTAATTTAGGAATAAGATTTTTGTTTTAAACAGGGAACTGCATATGAGAGATCCAGCCTGACAGCTTTTTCTGTTTAAGTCCTAGTCGTAGCTGTCCTGTTTGATACCCTGCTAGATTTGATCATGAAGGCTTTAGATTTGAGTGCTCTGATGCAGCAGCAATGAGGATGGCTTCGGGGAGCCTAGTCCCAGTGTGCTGAGCCCCCGCTGCGTTGCCTTTCTCAAAGCGCTCCAAGGCTTTTATTTTCTCGCGTGCACCAAAACCAGTGTATATTAGTCTTTATAGGCTTTTTTCCCTTCCATATCACAACCTGAACTTTAAAATAACGTATTATTTTGAGTCACTGTTTTGTTGGAATGGGGCTCCCAGGACCTTGGTGAGACAGTAAGTATCAGAGAAGCATAAAGCAAGCCGTGGCCTCTGTCTTGAAAATGTAGGGACTCAAACAAAACGTGCTTAAAAGCATTATGTGATGCAATTTAGCGTATACAAAACACAGTTTGACACTAGGTCACGTGTACCAGTTTCCAATGGTTAATGGTTTCAATGGTTACATGTTAAAGAAATTGCGATGACATTTAAAATAATGTCCTTGTGGTAAAGTTGGTCAAGGAAAGCCAGCTCAGAAAATATTGCTTTTATTGTTGACATCTGAACCAGCTAGAGGGAGATGGAAGAATAAAATTCATGAAGATGAAGCGAAATGGTTGCTGCTGCTGTCCTGTCCTCCAGCGAGCTGCCCACTGGTCCGGCCCTTCCCTCCAAGTGCTTTACGTCAGAAAAGGTGTCTTGATGGAGACATTCACGTCATCGAAAGGAAAGCTAGGGTTAAAAATAGATCTGAACTTTGAGTGTTATATAAATAGAAGTCATTACAGATAACACTCTCTGAATTAGTCATGCATGCTCAGAGCTGACCCAAGTGAGAGGTGAGGTTGCTGGCAAATTACTCAGGGGTTTTTGTGGCCCAAATTTAAATTAGAAGAACCTGGGAAAGGAAAAATCACACATTATCCAATAAAGAAAGCACCTTGGTTTGGTTTGCGTAATGAGGTCTGTTTCTGTTGTGAGCAGTCTGCAGGAGTACGTCTCATGCCAAGGCAGAAGCCACTGCAAGGAGAAGTTTTTGCGTGTTCAAAAGGATACTTTTTTTGCATGTGGTTCTTAAAGCAGCTGCACAATTTGGTTTTCAGAAGAGAATCCTCAATTTTCTTCCAGACTTGTCACACTTTGAGTCTCTGCGTGGGAGTTCTCACACTCCCGGGAAAAAAAAAAAAAAAGGTGAATTCATTGTTGGGTTGTTTATCAGAAAGTGCTGCCTGTGACAGGCAGCTGGGATAGATGCTCTGGAGTGCCAGAAGAAGATGTTTCCTTTCGTGTTTTGCTCTCATGCTTTCTTTTGTGGCACAACATTGCACTGGATCACATCATCGTAGCGAACACGTGCGTGTGCGTCATCGCATCACCGATGTGCGTCGTAGCGTCCGAAGGATGCCGCTCAACCCTCTCCCCTATTGCCAGACGGTGGACAAACCCTTTCTCCATGTTATTCCTCATGCATGCTTGATGAAGAAAACCAATCAAGAAGGCTTAATGTTTTAATTGGTGCTGCCCTGCCTTCCTGTGGTTGCTGCCGGCCCCTGGTCCTGCCTGCGGGTCGCCGCGCTGTGGGGTGAGTCCTTTGCATCCAAAGCAGACAGCACTGGCTGTGCTGCCCTGGCAGGGTGTTCTCCTTGTTTTTCTCCGTAGCTGAGCTGCGTAAACTCTGGGGAGAGCTACCCACGGACCCACCAGACGATGCGAAGAGCTAGGTGGGTTTCAACCAGCAGACGAGGGATTTTTTCCGCAGTACAATGTACAAGCAATTTTAATATTTTCTGCTAATAACTCACACATTTCTATTCCCCCTCAAGTCCTTCTGAATTTCATATTTGGAGAAGCTCTCTGTCCTCTGATTTAAAAACTCTGTTGCTGATTACCTGCGAGGCAGAACCGCTAATAAATATAGTCGGTGAACAGCAAGAAGGCTGAGTGCTTGTGGTACAGCTTCATGGGTGGTGGGGCTGACTGCTGCCGTCTGGATCCTGCGAGGTGGGGAGCAAGTCCAGGTGGCCAAGAAGGACAGCGACATCCTGGCCTGTATCAGAAATGGTGTGGCCAGCAGGAGCAGGGAGGTGACTGTTCTCCTGTACTGGGCACTGGTGAGGCCGCACCTCGAGTGCTGTGTTCAGTTTTGGGCCCCTCACTACAGGAAAGACATGG
>JAVJGG010000094.1:40305094-40329726 GCA_035590195.1 Aviceda cuculoides
GTCTTATGAGGAGCGGCTGAGGGAGCTGGGGCTGTTTAGTCTGGAGAAGAGGAGGCTGAGGGGAGACCTTGTCGCTCTCTACAACTACCTGAAAGGAGGTTGTGGTGAGGTGGGTGCTGGTCTCTTCTATCAAGTAACTGGTGATAGGATGAGAGGAAATGGCCTCAAGTTGTGCCAGGGGAGGCTTAGATTGGATATTATGAAAAATTTCTTTACGAAAGGGTTTTCAGGCATTGGAAGAGGCTGCCCAGGGAAGTGGTGGAGTCACCATACCTGGACGTGTTCAAAAAACGCGTAGACGTGGCACTTCAGGTTGTGGTTTGGTGGGCATGGGGGTTTTGGGTTGACCGTTGGACTCGATGATCTTAAAGGTCTTTTCCAACCTAAACGGTTCTATGACTGTATGATTCTAAGTCCTGCGGTCACCTTTGGCTCCTGTTCACCTTGGTGGAGGTGCTGGTGAGCACCTCAGGAGGTGAGGTCTGTGGCTTTCCGTGCCTTTGTCATCAGATCAGCTCTTCAGTGAGTCCTTTTTTGAGCAAGAAGTTTATGTGGCCCCAGAGAAGAGGAAAGGGGATCAAAGATTTAAAAGAAAAATCTTCTTCTGTGAATTTGCCATTTTTCAGGTCTAAAGTTCAAAAGGTGCTACTTACTTTTCTGAGGGAATCCCTGTGCTTGAAGCAATGGAAAAACCCACCGTGCACACGGAGAACTTTATGACATTGAATTTGTGCCTGATGAATAACTTTTGTCACTATTATTTGTTTTCTGAAATATTGACTCTGACACTTTTCAGGCATAATACAAGAAAACTGTCACCTGAGAGGCCGAATGTAATAAAACTTGTGAGAGAAACAGAGGAAATCTTTATGCCTCTCACTTGATATTCCTCACCAACAACCAACATTGCAGCATCATACAAAGTAGCAGTTTTAGTTGAGTATTAATTTGCCCTAATAGGATTGCTAATGCTAATAGGATTCTGAAGTTTGCCAAATCAAGTAACTTAAATTATATCAGCTAAAAAAAGTAGCATGTTTTGTTGGTAAAGGATTTCTTCTTGATTATGTTTGTCGAGATTTATGCTAGTTCTGGTCAAAAGTGATACTGCTAATTAAAGACTTCCACAGTTTCTGCCGTACTGGTGTAGTGCAGTGGAATATAAATGAGTTAAAATCTGTTGCTGTCATATACCACTGATAACTGCAATGGGAAACAAGAGTCTTAAAATGGAGGAATATGAGGGCTCTTTAAATTAGCTCGGCTCTGAAGAAGTCTGGTCTGAACCACAGCAGTGGATGTGTAAACAGTGTATAAGCCTGATTGTATACATCCATTCCCATTGCATTTGTGGGAAACGTCACCAGTTGTGTAGTGAGGTTCAAATGAATCCCAGCCTGTTGCTGAGAGGGGAATGCTTTTGTATTTTCTGAACTGCTGCCCTCAAGTCCTCTGCCTGGAGTTGTCCAGTGCTGTGCTGCACTGCTCTACACCAGCATCTTTCCATGGAGTTGTTGAACAAATAATTTGCAGAATGTATAATCTAAATTTTCTACACTTTAGTTAATAATATGAACAGTAACAAGATGTTTTTAACTATTCCAATATTTATTAGGTGCCATGTTCCTGTTAAGGTTTAATTCCTGTTCCATGTGCGGAGGCTGTAGCAGGAAGGGTTGGGGGAGGTGCAGTTTTCTCTTGGGAAGATAAATGTGAAATAAAGTTTGCCAGTCAGATCAGCTCTCGAAGAAAGAAGACATATTGTCGACTTGGTAAGATGTAGTTTCATGTCTCGAGGCTGTGTAAGTATACACTCATGGTGACACTTTGATAGGCTGACACAGAGAACACTTTGTATGCTGTGGAAGATACAGAAGTCTAAATAAGTTAATACAAGTGATGTGCCTCTTAGCCACCTTCTCTGCCAGCCATAAGTTGTATTTTAAAAAAACCCTTGCAACTTAATATGAGTGTGCAAATACAGGTTCTTCATGGAAAATGTGGCAAGTTCTAGTTTGACTACTGATTCAACAACTCTTGTTAATTTGGGTTTATACATACCACATACTTCCCCTCTGGCATAAATAATAATATGTGTTTCACTAGAGTCAGATCTTGAAAAATACTTTCTTATGCTATATGAGAATTTATTGATACATTTTTTATAACAGGTATTTTCTACAAAAGTCAGTGGCTGTTCATTAACTCTGAAATGCATATTTTCTCTTAAAGGTCAGCATAAAATCAAGTTCATCCCAGAAATGGTGGGACCTATCTTAGAAATGACGCTTATCCCTGAAACCGAACTTCGGAAAGCTACAATCCCGATCTTCTTTGATATGATGCAGTGTGAATTTCATTTTACTAGAAGCTTCCAGATGGTGAGCAGTAACCTACAGATATTTAAAGTTTGTAAGAAAGATTTAATTGTTCTTTCACAGAACATAAGAATTTTTGTTATTTCTTATTTTTCTAAAGAAAATATAATTATGGATTTGCTTACTTTCTATAACTCTTGAGTGGCTATAGAGTTTTCATCTGTCGGTTTTAAATTCTTATTGAAGTGTAAATTTGCATGCAGTAAATGAAACCTTTCGTTATACAAAAGGAGAGCAAAGACATGTCTTAAATTTTCACTGTGACTCAGAAAAGGAGTCTGCTTCTGAGTTAAATTGGACATAAAGGAAGACTGGTAATGTGGCAAAAGAAACTATAACCTGTAAGAATTTATCATCTCTGGTATCTTATAATTTTGATACTCTCTGCCATTTTATGGATTTCAAAGAGGAAAAAAAGGTATCTAGTCAATGTCAGTGTTTCTTCATGCTATACGGGCGCTGCAAAATCTAAAATACTAACGTAGCAGTTTTATTCTGTTTTATTTGCTGAGGGAAGTCTTTGAATAAGCACACACAATCTTACCCCGATAGCATCAACTTTTGAGAAACATGTGGAGTGAAAGAAAGTTTCCTGACATCATTCATTTGACCTTCTTTCCTTTGAAGCATTGCCTTATGGATTGAGTATAAGACTAGTTAGGCCAGGTAGTGTTATGGTATAAGCCAATGTAGGTCCTTCACACTGAAATTTCTGTCAGTTCAGGATATGACCTTGTGAATTTTGCAATAGTGTTTGACGTGTGTTGTTTACTTTTTTCCCTTTATATTGGCAGTTTTCTTTCTTCGATGAAAAATCTTAACCTTTTCCATATTTTTTTTGTGAACTATTATTCATAACCAGCTCTTAATAAATCTGTAGCCAGAGTAAATGAATAACTGTGTGGAGAGACTTAAGCAAGGGAATGGCATCAGCTTTATTACTTTGATTTGTTTTGTGCTGGATGCTGTGTGGAAAGGTTATGAACTGTATTTTAGATCCATCCAATTACTGCATAATCATTCTTTCTTATGTTTGACTCCGATGATACTGTAAAGATTGAAATGCTCACTGGGATGCCATTTAAACAGTTTCCTGTCAGATGCTCTCTTTTGTTGCTTGTCATTTTTTATTTGTACAATTATATGGATCATGAAAAATCCGAGGGTAACTTTATAGCTAAATTTATGGCCCTATATTTTCTTGACAGAAGGAAACCAGCTTTGTGTGGAATAGTTGGATGATTTTAATAAATGAATGTCTTAAATATTTCACACAAATTCTTTTTGCCTTTTGAGAAGAAAAATGCCTCATGCTTAAGTCAGAGCTGTCTTGGATTAGGTATTCGACATATATTTCGTATGTCAGTATAGCTTCTTTCTTTATGGACATAGCATTGATATGACAGGTGCAGCAGTAGTAAACCTTTTTTCAGTGCATTTGAACTGAACAGTTATGTCTAACTGGGAATAATCAATCTGTCTATTTACAGTTTTGCAGATAATGTAGTTATATAGTTTGCTGAGTATCTCAGATTGGTCTTTGGGGAATGAAGATCACAGCTTGTAAAAAGCAGAGAATTATAGAGAAGTCTAGGTTGGGTGGGACCTTTGGAAGTAATCTGGTCCAAACTGGGCCTTATATTGGGTTATCTGGGGCTATCCGAAGCTCAGTATTGAATATTTCCAGTGAGGGAGGTTTCGGCACTTCTCTGGGTGACCTGTTCCAATGTTTAAGACTTTTCTTCTTATATCTAGATGGAAGTTCCCTGAGTCAACTTGCGCCTGTTGCTGCTTGTGTTGTCACTGTGCACTGTCCCAATTTCAGGACTTTACGTTTCTCTTCCTTAAATAGTACGCAGTTTCTTGTTGGCTGTCTTTCATGCTGTCAAAGTCATTAAACCACCACCCTTTGAGATCAGCAGTTTAGCAGCTTTCTCCACCCATCTCGTAGGCTGTCTATCCAGTCCATATCTTACCAGCTTGTCAACAAGTATGCTGCTTTGGGAGACTGTATCAAACACATTGCTAAGGTCGAGACAACCACAGCGCTTCATCCACTGAGCAGATAGTTTCATCACAGAAGGCAGTCACGTTGGTCAGATGCGATTTACCCTTGGTAGATCCATATTGGCTATTCCCAGTCACCTTCTTGCCCTTCGTGTACCTGGAAATAGCTTCCCTGAGGGCTTGCTCCATGGTTTCCTCAGGAACTGAAGTGGGCCTGCCTGGCCTGGAGCTTCCCGGCTCATCTTTATTGTCTCTTTTGTGTTTAAGTGAGAGAAATACATATAAAATAATTTATTTAAGTATTACCAGTACCTAGGCAAGCTTTCACACTTAACGCGTCGGTGTAATGTACTGCATTATGTCGTCTATATGCAACTACCAATTATCATTGTCCAGCACTGCTTTCAAAGAGAACTTTGAAATTGAATGGTTGGCTGGTGTTAAACTAATCTGCCAGAAATCCAATTATCTAACCTTATTAGTCACATCAACAAGGGTTTAGATTGGCTCCACTTCTCCAGCAGATGTACAAACCTCATGATTTGTGGGGGAGGAATTTAAATTTTTTGCAGAACTTGAATGTTGTGATGGCTTGTCTTGTAAACAGACAGCTTTCCCCATGGTGGTTTTAATTTCAGTATGAATTGGTTTGCCTGGTAAAACCAGTAACAGACAGAATGGGGTTTTTTATTCTTCCAGTATATATAGCCCTGAGGAAAAAAAACAGAAGATAAATTCCTCTCCTTTTTACAGAACTAAATTAAAGCCTGACTGAATTAAAAGCTGGAGTTGCCCATTTTTGTCCTCTCCCCTTAAGGTGCTTTGAAGCCTATATAAGGCTTCAAAGTAGCCTGTACCTCAAAGCATGAATCTGATACTAAAGTCAGTGTGGGACTGAAGCTTCCCTATAGGAGAAGATGCCTCCTTCTCCCCTCTGCTTTCTTCCCTTTGCCTGTTTTACTAGCGAACCCTCCAGATCAAAGGGAATATGTCTCAGCCACAGGAGCGATGAAAGAGAATTGGTTTGATTGTTCAAGGCCTGGTCAGGTGAATGTGATGGATCCCATGGTGACAGCAGGAGAGGAAGTTCATCATGAAACAATTGTTCAGCTGAAATGAGGAATTCGGAGCATAAAAAGCCCTGACCTCCTGCTTTTGCTGCCCGTTCCTCCCCGCTGTCACTTGCTCCAGCTCCATTTCCTATGAGCACTCCTGTTTGTTTGCCTACCCAAAATTTTTACCTTACCTTTTCTGGACCTGTGTCATTGCTGATGTGATGTTCTGCTTGCTTTGAGTTGAACCCATTCACAGAGATGTGCCGGTGCAGGAACTGGTACCATAGAGAGCGTGGAGGAGGCAGGGGGAGGTGTTGGGTGGGTTCTCCCTATCTCACGGCATTGCATCATAAAATGATTTCTTTTAACTGATCCGGTACAAATTAATTAGTCGGAGTACCTTACTTCAAGAGCCAAAAAAACCTATTAACAAAATAAGGTAAAGGAATTGAGTCAGAAGCGCTACCCCAGCCTGTCTTCCCCAGCATAATTACATTTGTCATCAAGTAGGGAGGAGGGAAGGAAGGAAGGAGCCTTATCCTTCAAAGTAAAATCTGAGGGGTGTACCCCCCACTCTGCAGTAGTGAGCAAGAAGAAATTAGAAGTCCCATATGTCCAGATTTCAGACTGAACTGCATTACTAAGGAGAATCATCAGTGTCTGGTGGTGTTGGCATCAGCGATATAAGCACACAAGCTCCAGCGTGTGTTCTTACCCTGTTAGAGTAAGGAGTTGTGTAAAAGTAATGATCTGAGGAAAGAGCCCCCAAAATGCAACAGTGCATCTTTCCTGTTTTCTGCAAATTGGAATGACACTTAGCATAAAGGAACCATAGCCAAGAAGATAGAAAAATGATATAGAAATGCATAATAAATGAATCCATAATGCAAAATCATATAGAAATGCATAATAAATGAATGCATAATGCAAAATCATATAGAAATGCATAATAAATGAATGCATAATGCATATGATTACTAAAATAAAACTACGGGAGCAGCTAAAGTACCTCTAGCTAGCATTCTGTTGTGAATAGAATTAAATGAGTAAAGACTAGAAGAAATAAAAAGAAATGCTTTTAATTAATTTCTAACATTTAACAATAAATCTCGGTATCATCAAGATGGTCATACTAGCATTTTTATTTGCAGTGTAATTTCTTGTTGGCTATCAATGAATTTCAAATTCGTATAATTCTCCTTAATGAGAGGTACCTAGTTTTTCTGAATCTCTCTTGACTTTTGAAACCTATTGTTTTTTATTAAGTCTTTTTACCACTTCTGAGCACTGTGTTAACATCCCTTTCCCTGTGCTATAGATTTGCAGACAGAACATAAGTTAATGACTTGTCCAAGTTTCTCTGATGCTGCAGATTCTCCTCAGTAATCCCACTGAATGTGCAAATTCAAATAAGTCATCCTCCACAAAGGATTAATTTTAATAAGTAACATTTTTAGTTAACTATGGTCAAAATGTAAATGTTTAAGTTTTTCTGGTGTTCTGGCCTTATGGAGAATATCAGTATTCCTCCCTCACCCCACCTGAAGAGCAAGGGAGAAAGGTAATGCAGTAAGTCTAGAGACCTCCAAAATCACCTAATATTAAATGGCTGCCAGATCTGTTTACCCACCAGAATGCTGTGGGAAAATCGGAAAGGGAACCAATGAAACTGTTGGGAATTACCACCTACTTTCATGGCAGCCTTTGACCAAAGTTTTACAGTACTTGTGTGCTATTTCTGCATTAGGACTAATTTCTAGTGGTGTTATCTGTCACTTGAATTCTATATGGCAAATTCATTATTATCCCATATCAAAACAAATTTATAGCAGCTTGGAGGATTGAAAGTCCTCCTCATCTACAGCTAGATTAAATTGTCAGTCAGTGCTGAAAATATAGCCTGACTACACTTTAGGTAAACCTAAAACCAAAAGTGATTAGTTGAGCTGACACTTGAAGACGCTAGATAGCTTACATTGATTTATTTTCTCCAGATGGGAAATTGTAACAGACAGATGAAGTAGTGGATATACTCTTTGCTCAAGTTCAAACACATGTCTTAGAGAAGCTGAGATCTTGATCAACTGCAAGGAAAAGTTGATAATAGTTTCCTGTAATCTTCCTGACATCACCCCTCAAGCTTTCACTCTCAAGAGAAGGATACAAGTCTAACTCATTGATGGTGCCAGATATACCCACTAAGTCTCCAGAAGGAGCCTCAGCAAGTGTCACTGGCTTTAACATAAACATTGAAAATTTGGCCCTTCTTCACTTGAGAGTAAATTCCATCACAATATTTGCCAGCCTACTTTGTGCTATTCTATGCATTTAAAAAAAAAAAAAAAAAAGAAAGAAAGAAAGAAAGAAAAAAGGAAAAATTGAGACTTTATAAAGAGATGCCAGATGCAGTGTCCCAGAGCCATTAGTTTGTGTGATTCCAGGGCCACCTTCTTACTCCCATCATGGAAGACAATAGCTCCATAAACCTCAACTTGTGTTGAAGAAATGTTCTTTTGTGGAAGGACCACAGAAGGAATTTTAACTGTGTTAAATAATGTTTAGTCATCTTGCTCCCGTGATCTGCGTCATATTGATTCCTTGAGAAGCATCAAGAATGACAGAAGAGCAAAGATATTGTTAATAGTCCTTAAAACCCCAGAAATGCCACACAGCTAGTTCTGTTCAACCCAAGAGGGCCATTAGGAAGATGGCCCAACAAAGCCTAGATTTATGAAATTTAAGTAAAATTGATATCAGGAAGATACTCAAGATCCTATATGACAGATGTAATTGCTCTTCTTCATCTGAGTAATCTCTTACTAAAAAATATATCACCTAAAGGGCTCACACTGGCAGCAAGTGTCATTTTTCACATTGGTATAGAAAGTCAATTTCTCTCTGGTCTCATTAGAGAACATGAATTTTGTGACTTCTCTGTTTCATCATTGTGTTGCTTCAGTGTTTTACCTGACATGTCCTTGTACTATGGGAACGTGTTTCAGCTTGTGTTTGCTTCTTAGAGGGGGTGGATTGCATTATTCTTCCTTTTCTCATTTTCCTGTCATTTTTTGAATAATGGATTCATTGTATTAAAAACCTTACTTCACTTCACTTTTCATTCATTTCTTCACAAAGAAAGTAGTGAGGGAGTGGAACAGATTATGCAGAGAGGCTGTGTAATCATCCATCCATGGAGATGTTCAGTACTTGGCTAAGCAAGTCACAGTCGACCTGATCTAGTGTTGGCAATAATCCTGCATCACCTGGGAGGTTGGATGAAATGACCTTCCAGGTCTCTTCCAGTCAGTGTTTCTATGTTTCTGTGGATCATTTGGGGAACAGAAGAGCACGTTTGCAATGTTTTGATCTGAGGTTTGGGGTTTCATCTTTAAACGGTCACGCATAATTTAAAAAATTGTTTTAAGATGGAATATCTGTTGTTTGGGGACTTGGTTGATTTTATCGCTTTCTGCATGATACAATCTGTAGTTTGGGTTTCCTGACAGCTCATGGTTCAGTTGACTTGTCCATGTTGTTAGACTGTATCCTGAATTTGCTCTGAGCGGTAGGTTGACTTTTTCTGCCATTACTCGTTGTGATGGTTTGTAGTCACTGAGCTCAGAGCAGAGATTTTTTTTCACAATTCTGGTGGGCTATCAGGTAGTGTGTAAAAATAAATTTCCCGACTCAAGTGCAGAGGACAAAATGTCTGGGACTGCACATGAAGGTAGGAAATGATGTGAACGTTACTGCAGTTAATGCTGAGAAGAACATGTAGCTTGGAAAGGGAAACAAAAAGTGTCCTGGATCTGACTGAGGGTTTTTACATCACTGCTGTTGAGCCTGTTGAGATGTTTGGAGATTGCGTTGTCCTAACAAAGAGGAGTATTTTGGCATTGTTGCAATTTACCAAGCAAATCCTTCGTACCAATGTATATTTTTCCCTAAAAAAAGGATTTTTCTTAGCAAAGCAGGAACATCTCTACAGTCCATGGCCACATTTTGTATGCAGGTTCAACTCGGCCAGCGTGTGTATGTTCACAACTGCTGTGGGCTTCAGAAAAGGACCTTCCCGGAGAGCAGGCAGGTACCTCCAGCCGTGGGGATGGCCGAGATGCTTCTCCTCACCCTTACTTGCTGCAGGCTTTTCTCTTGCTCCTGCCCAGGTTTACCTTGCCCCGCACATGCAGCAGTTCTTTCAGGAGAAAGGGTTTGTGACAGAACTACGGGCATGTCTGTTTGGTACTTGGTAGAGGTGTTCTGATAACCTCTCATGGCCGAGGTGGGACTGCATGGGCAGAGCTTAAAATGCAGCGTATGTTGGCAGAAAGAGACCGGTGGTGGATATAGCTACTACGCCTCCTTGAAGTGATGTAAGTTAAGGTGGTGAAAAGCACTTACCGTCAGAGTTTCATCATGACGTAAGTCCGTTGGCGAGGGTGATCTCATACACCTCACAGAAATAAATACGCCAGCAGAATTTCACAGCGTGGACTAAAAATATCCCGTTTCTCTTCCTAGCTAAACCAATGTGAGCCCTGCTGCTGGCTGGAGACAACAACTTGTCTTCCCCAGCTCCCCCATGGGGCTGACTGTGTCCCCCCTTGTCCCCCCTACCCTTTGGTTGCCGCGCTGAGCGGTGATGCTACGGCTGGGGCAGCAACCACAGTGGGGTGGCCACGCATGGCACCTGCTTGCCAATGGTGGTCCCATTGCCCGGGGACCCCTTATCAGCCCTTGGCGGAGGCTGCTAGGTTGGCAGGGCTCTCTGCGGGGATTGTTTTTCTTCCTCATACACAGATTTTGATTTTTGCCTTTGAGCATAGATACCGGCTACATCTTTAGCACATAACCTCTACTGCAGCGCTCTTCGAGGTTGTCCTTGTTGCCTCCTTGTGGTTGTTGGCAGCGAAAGAAAAGTCTGATTTTGCTTACTGGCTTTTAGCAAAAGCCTGCCTTCCCCAGTTAGAGCAAGACCCTCTGCTGATGGGGCAACGTTTGGTGGCTGTAACAGGGGGAGCTAATACTGTCGTCACTAAAGTAGTATTTTGATCGGTGGAAATAATTTATAAAAACCAAGAAATGCCGTTATCTTACTGGTATGACTTAAGAGGTGGGGAGTGTAGCACTGGGAAGGAAAGCTTGTGGCTCTTGTGGACGTGCAAGAGCGGGTCCGTAGGCTGCTGCTGAGGCCAGCGGTCGTGGAAGCGCGTCCTCGGTCCGGAAGGGGATCAAGCGACAGACAGTCCATTCTTTTTCCCTTCGTACATTATATGCCGTTAATATTAACTGCAGATGCAAAGTACATCTCTTGACATTTACAAAATGTTAGCACGCTTTGTTCTTGTGCAGGTGGCCCTTTGCTTCTCCTCGGAATAGTTAGGGACTGCTTAAGCCAGTGACAGTGAAAAAACCTGAAGGCAACTGCTCTGTCAATAAACTCCCACTCTGACTAACGGGCTCCCTTTCCCCTGCCACAGGCTTCCTTCTCACCCGCGCTCTTCTGCTGAGCTCTCTTGACAGTAGGTTGTGTCACTAGCTGTGTGGATGTCTGTGCTTATTTAATGAAGAATTAGGAATTAGAGGACTAGACCGATTTGTTACATAGGAGCTGGCCTATAGTGATCCCTCCTCCACCCACAGATTGCATTCGTTCCTAACCTGGGCCCTAGGGAACGAATGTAGCAGCAACAGGTGAAACCCTTTGCAATCATTAAAAATCCAGGGAATTATCTAGTTTGCACTTAGAATATATTCTAATGCCCACTTAAGTTTGCATTCTTTTATTATTACCCAAATAAAAATATTACTCTTAAGTTGTTTGAAACAACTTCCTTCCCCTCTGCAGTGACTTGTTAACAGGTTTGTTAATTGAGTTGTGCCCCACGGTGAGTCAGTATCTGTACACTCAAAAGGGGTGTTAGTGCTGCTAGGGTGTGCAGCTGGCTGAGTTATCCAGCCTCAGGTGTTATATATCCCCTTTCATAGAGCCTTCAACATTTTACTTTTGTTGCTATTGCCATTATTGCAGGGGATGTTCGGTGTCTGGCTTTGTGTCTTCTTTTTCCCTGCCCTCATTCTTGTCATTAATCTCTTTATTTAGTTTTTTGTAATGCAAATATTTACACTTCATTTAACAACATGACCAATGATTTCTCCAACAAAAAAGTCCTTGTAGGGCAGGAGATCATCGTGGATAGTCTAATACCAGAGACTGCAAACTCTTAAAGTCAATCGAGCTTTAAAATAGTGGCTAAACGTCTCACCGAGATACCCAACCAATCTGTGAACCTTTGAGGCTACAGTAATAAAGTGAAATATTTGCCATCTGATTATTTACGCTTGCTTTGTTTAATTATAGTTTGAAAATGAGATCATCACGAAACTGGATCATGAAGTGGAAGGAGGCAGAGGAGATGAACAGTACAAAGTGTTATTTGACAAAATGTAAGTGTTGATCAGCAGCAAGGTTTATGTCACAGTAAAGTCAGGAGAGAGAGCAATTAGACTACAATGAACTTTGTAGCCCAGAAATAATTAAAATCTGTTAATGATGCACAATATTTAAAATTGCACCTGAGTCAAGGTTTTTTCTGCATGTGATTAACAAGGCGAATGTAATTGGTTTTTCAGTCTCTTGGAGCACTGCAGAAAACACAAATACCTTGCTAAGAGTGGAGAAACTTTCGTGAAACTTGTTGTCCGCTTAATGGAGAGGTTGTTGGACTACAGGACTATAATGCATGATGAGAACAAGGAGAACCGCATGAGCTGCACTGTCAACGTGCTGGTAAGCAAAGAGAAGTCAGCAGCCTGAAATGACTACCGCATTCTTAATTTTACAGCTTTAACAAAAGATTTGTGTAAAACAAGAGTACATGTTGAGGTTCTCATGGAAGTTTGAAATACTTACGGGTATTTTCCCATTTTTAATGAAAGTGAATCTATGAAACCATGAGTTATTACTTCTTTAATTGATTCTAAGGAAAGGTTTAAGAAGAAATGTTTCAGGGCCTGATCTTTGAGGGCTGTTCATTGACATTTACGATTGATGTATGAACAACTTTATGCAGAAAAACACTTTGACATACAGAATGTTGGAGTAATATGCAGTTTACTACTGAAATTTTCATGTATTTGCAATCCCAATTGTATTCTGCTTACTGCTCAGCTTCCATATTCAAAATTTTTAAAGAAATTTGAATGTTACTATTTCATTCAAAGCAGAATGTGAAATTTCCTCCTCTTAGTTCCCGAAATTCTGGAGTATCTGCTGTATACTACAAACCTTTGTCCATTTAGGCCAGAGTTGGAAGCAGGAGAAATTGTCCCCATAGCATGCACATCATGCTTTTTGGCCGAAGCATTAGAGTATGAGATTTTACTAGCACAGAATCAGTGCGTATTGAAAAACAATACCCAAATCAATTTTAGATACCCACCCAAACATAGTACTAGCTAAATTTGATTTTTCCAATAGGACTCAATATTAAACTGTTAGCCCCTAAGGATTCATAGATTTCATCCTTGTATCATGGTCAAAGCTTTTATTTCATTTAAACATGTGGGGCACAGACAGTGTTTATCATTTATGTAATATGGCTGATAGGTTTCATTCAGGCTGGTTTGGAAAGATCTGAGTAAATACGTTGTAGCTTTAGCACTTGCAAGCAATGCAAACGTCCTCGGCTTGTGCAGCACAGCCTTCGTGCCGTGCTATCGCATAAACTATAAGTGGAACGGTACCTGCTAGGATGGGAGAGAAGATAGAGACATCAAATCAGAAATTGGGATTTTATTTTTAGTTTGTTTTTCCTCTCTGTGCACATCAAAAAGCATCAGAGTGTTTAGGAAACAGGAAAAGAAGAGGAACTTGGAGGGTTGTCACCGGCTGTTGATCTACTAAGTGCCGTTAGGTTGCCTGCAGAAACATCCTAGCATCCTCCCAAGCAGAATTTGAGTTAGAAAAGCCTGCCAGTTCACACCAAGTAAGATAGGAAATAAAAAAACCACATGCACCATACGCTCTAAAAGATGACAACAATTTGTAGAACTGGGAAAATTTCCTTGGGAGGGTGGATTTATTTCTCCTTCCCTCCATCATAATACTAGTCTCCTAGCAATTCTGGCCCTACCAACTGCAGGGGGACCGGTGGCACAGCTGGGGGTTGGTTTTGTTTTGTCTAAGTGTCTCTAACAGCATCTCCTGATGCCGATTTTTGTCTTCTGAATTTTTCAAATATCTGCAGATGATAAATTTTGTGGGCTATTTACTGCTGTCGGGTTAAATCACCGTGAGATATCCACATGCAGCCCTGCCGCTGAAGTCTGCAGGAAATGCAGGAAAGCATTGCAGGGCAGAACTTTTCTTCATTTTCAGTAGGCCTGATTTAAAATTTTAGCTTGATTTTAAAGTCCCGTGTGCCCTCCAGGGCCAACTCAGTCTTTTCATCATTCTCCGGGCACCTGCTTTTGCAAAAATCCAGCCCAGAGCTGGTACTCAGCACAGTACCCACCTGAGGTCTCAAAGAGTCCTTAATTGGGACTTTAATGATGCAGAGGCTTTCACAGGATTAAGTTTGTCTGTATTGACTATAGTTTAAGTCAGAGGTTTTGATATACATTTAAGCCAGTGCTGATGTTAAAAAACAAAAAAACCAACAGAAGCCCTATCTGTTCCCTCAGCTGGTTTTTCCTACCCCTGACAATCCTGGCGAAAGCAAGCGTGCCGCCAAGGTAGCAGAGCAGATCTGAGGAGAGACCTTGCTGAAAGCTCATGCTCTTCCCCTCCGGTTATTTTTCATCCCCATCAATTCCTCGTCCCGTTGGTTTCAGAGCCACACGCGTGGGGGCCAGCGCAGCGTAAGGGGCACGTGGGAACCTGCACCCAAAGAGGGGGCAGGAGCAGGGACTGCTTTTTGGGGGAGAGGGAACCGTACTGAATGTGACGTGTGTCGGCGTCAACCTGCTGCCCAAGCCCCTTCCCATTTCGGTTGATTTGATGTTGCTTCTTGAGCTGCATCAGGAGGGCAGAGCAGCTGGCAGCAATATTAGGATAAAATGGTTTTATGTTATTGATCCACCTAACTCAGAAGTCTCGTCTGCTTTAGAAAAGCAAACAAAACACAAGTAAGAAAAAACAGCAGAATTTTCTCATGTGGTTCAGTTTGTCTTTTGAGTTGAACTCAAAACCAGTGAGCAGTTACGTCAGCTAAAATGGTATATCCACTGAGTAATCCATCATTTCCATCTGTGGTACGTAGACTCTATCTTGTATTTTGATTCTCTTTGAAGGGAACAGTTTTGTATTGGGCTTGCGCATCTATTAGTGGCTACTCAGACTGGTTTAATTTAGTATTGAAGTATATTTTAATCCAGTGAAGCAGAAATTTCTTTGTATTTTGTTTTCTTAGATATATTTTAACTTTTGAAGGCAAACTTTAAATTAGATTCAGAAATGCCTTTAATATCTCGCCTAGTTTATCATATCTTGCATTTACAATGTTTGTAGTGTTAACTAGTTTATCTCGAGACCAGAGGCATTCAGACATTTCTGAAGAGTGTGATGATAATGTGTGGCATATGAAACCAGATAAATAACAGTAATCTAACTTTTTATTTCCAAAGAAAGTATTAGAATTCAAGAGCAGATGATATATTGCTCAACTCAGGTTTAGAGTTTGAATTCCATAGAACTGTTGCTTAAAAATTGTGGTTTTGTATATTACAAAATTTCAACTGAAAATGGTTAATGATGTGTGACTTGCAAATGCCAGAAGCAAATTTCTAGCAGTATTGTTCTTGCAAATTCTTAACCTTTGCAATGAGACGTAAGCCCTAATAGACTACATCATGAAACATCACAGCATTAGACTTTATAAGTTAAATAACTTGTGTTCTATCACTAGAGGCAAATTACATTTTGCAGTTTTGAGGTTGATGTTACGCAATTATGAATTTTTAATTTAGAGCATGTTCTGTATACATTTTAGACTGTGAAATCGAAGACTTTGTAACAAAATTATGTTGTTTTTCAGAATTTCTACAAGGAGATTGAAAGAGAAGAAATGTACATAAGGTTTGTAAACACGGACTAGTGACAAACTCTGCTTGACTTACTCTGGTGTAATTGGAGAAAATTAAGTTCATATTAAGCAGTCACTTCGGGGTAGAGAAAAAGAAGTAATGAAAAAACATACCTTGACTGAACTTTAAGTACATTCAAAAGCTTATCTTCACTGAGAACAGTGAGCATTAGAAATCAGTCATGAGATTTTTTTTTTTGTCCCTCTTCTCCAGCTCCTTCAGTTACATTATGATGAACACTGAAATGCTCAGGAATGTTGCCACATGAAGGAAATAAGTCAAAAGAAAGCTGAGCAAAGAAATAATTTTGCCTCCTGGCGAGGTACAAAATATGTGACTTGGGGTAAAAAGGACTATTAAATAGTATCATGAGTGATACTTATTTTAAATTTAAAGCTTTTAGGAACCTTTCAAAATCTATTTTCACAGAAAATGAAAATGGTAATATGTTGTTATGCTTTTTGTAAACCTCAGGGTTCCTAGTCCTCTGTTTGTACTTTGGCTTAAAATTGGCTAGACCATTGTGCTAAAATGATGAAGCTTGTGTTTTTAATGCTATTTTAGGTATCTAAATATTATTCATGAATTCATTCTCGGATGCTTGTTACCTTTTCAGAAGAATTTTCACTTGTGAACTCGCTTCCTGTTGTTTAAATGGTTTTAATTAGTGCTTTATTAGTCTGCAAAAAAGAAAATCAAATCTAGCAAAAGGCAGGATTGACAACTCTGCTCAAATATGTAGAGTTGTGAGTCGGAGGTCTGCCCTATTCAGGATCTCTATAAAGACAAATTGTTTCCTACTGTTAAACACCCACCCAAATTCTCGCCTTTTTATTTCTGTTAACAAACTTATAATGTGTCATAATGAATATCAAAGTTCTGTATTTTCCCTATCTTTTTCAAAACACAGTTTTAATAGTTTGGGGGGTGGAGGTTAAATTGTCACTAAAAATCCCAACAAACAAATGAAGAGAATCTCCTTCCAGAGGTGTGATGATACTGAAGTCAAGGAAGAAGACTTATATGTCTCCATAGCTGAACTATTAGAGTGATATCTCTTGCACGGAATCTGTATTGGATTCATTACGCATCCCAAGTCATTTATATCCATTGGAAAAAGAACACAGCGGAAATGCAAATGGTCCTAAAGGTTATCTACACACAGAAATATGAGCTTTAAATAATCCCACATACATTTAGTTGTTTAGAGTTGAACCATTGTAGTCTTCAAAATAAATTATTTATTAACATTTAAGAACCAACTTTTTAAAAACACCATTGTTTTTATTACTTTCAGGTATTTGTACAAGCTGTGTGACCTGCACAAAGAATGTGATAACTATACAGAAGCTGCCTACACATTACTTCTGCATGCAAAGCTTCTTAAGGTAAACACCAATATACATTGCAAGTTTTGAAAATCATGTTAGCAGTAACCAGCAGTAGTATTGTTTTTCACTCCAAATTTGAACATCTACACTTTAAACTGATTAACAACTGTGTGCTGCTTCTTATGTGAGTTTTATCTTTTGCCCATGTAATTAATACATGCAGGAAAGCAACCCGCTGCCATTAGTGTATGTCAGAGCGTGCTTCACTTGTCTGGATCTGAAATGAAGTGCGGTCAAGTCAAAACCACAAGTTATAAATTGCAGAGCTGTAATTTGAATTTCTTTTAAGTACGTAATGTGTGGAAGCATCTAAACTCATATTTTAGTAAATCGGCTCTCCACAGAATTGTTTTTTGCAAAGGCAATACAAGGGAATGCTAGAGACTGTTCTCAAGTGCTCTTGGATTTCTGTAGATGCAGTTTTGATTTTGAAAAATTACAGAGACATTCAAATAGTCTTCTTTCCAAGCTCATGCTTTTAAAAGGTATGTGTAATTTTAATGCAACAGTTTATAGCACATTTAAAGAGATGCAGCCATATTGCTGTTCTTCAAGGAATGTTTTGGTGGAACCTGCAATATATATCAATAAAATGTTTTATTTATACAAAGTGCATATAAATAAAGCATTTGAATTTTTTACACTATATAGTGTCAATCAGAAATGTCGTGAAGCTATAATTTCATAAGCATTAATCTCACTGAAAGCTTTCTGGATAGATGGTGATGTCTCTTACATGCAGCTTGTTTACCTGATTGTGTCACAAGTGTGGCAGCATGTTCCAACCGGGTTCCCGTCATTATCATATAGAAGGATGCTGCACAGCACAACAGACCCTTGTTTCATGAAATCACATGTTTAATATAGCCCAGTCATCACTTAATTACTAGTGAGGAGTTTGATGTTTTAATTTTAAAAAGCAGATAAGAGTTAGTGTTTTGTGAAGCGTTTGCTGTAGTCCCATTCTTCTTCCTCACACCTCACCACTCACTCTCCTCTCTCCGGGGACACCTGGATCTCCTGCTGCTGCCCTCGAGGATGGTAGCACCCACGGTGGTAGGGGGCAGAGAGTCAGGGACACAATACTAGAGACCTGCACTTTCCCCTTGGTCTACTTCTCATGCCAGTGGCGAGTGTATTGCAACCTTCTGTGTTATTGCAACCTGCATTATTGCAAGCCTTTGGTATTATTACAGAAGCTATGCTAATGGTACCCCATTTCGTAAAGGAAATTTATCTCATTCTAAGCAGTGAATTGTCCTTGACAATCTTTGCTTTAATCTAATCAGTGCCAAGCGAAATGCAAGTGTAAAATATCTATTTTGAAAAGTTGAAAAGCGGAAGGTGTTAAATGAAATAATTCTAATGGATGCACTCAGAATTATTCATACCTCAAAACCGAGTAAACTACATCCAAGCTATAATAAGACTAAATATGATGCAGAGCGTACGTGTGCAATTTAAATTAAGACACTTTGAGATGTATTTACTGTATTTTAAAATAAATAGAGGCTTACTACACAAGAAAACATCAGTAAGATTTATCTGGAGTGCAAAAGCGCTGTAGAAAAAGCTTTATTCATTATCAAAAGCAGGGGCAATGGTTGGGCACAGCCTGCTGGATGCAGTCACTTCTTTGGTGATGAAATTTTCTGTGCTGAGATGTGTCTCAGAGAGGTGAAGATGTGAGGAGATGGCTCTGACACCTTCAGTCACACAGACTGGTGCAGTTGGTTGCCTGTGGGTAGAAGTTCGAGTGAGTAACTTGCTGAGTCTGTGGCTATAAAGATCTTTCTTATTCCCACGAGGGACGTAAAACAGGACTGCCAAATTGTGTAATACTGGCTCATCACGCTTTACATGAATGAACCTTTTAGACAAGATAGAGCATTCATTCCTTTCCGCAGGTGCTGCGTTTCCTAGAAAAACGATGGAGTGAAGCGTGCCATAAAGTGTCATTCAAACTTTTACCTGTTATGGCTTGAACTTGTTAGTCAATATGCTTTATGTTAAATTAGAGTTTAGCCAATTTTGTTTTTTCTCCCAGAATGTCTTCAGAGACCAGATGAGTATCTTAGTACACTCCTTTAATTTACTGAAAAGAAATACCCAGTTTTCTTATAATGCAACCCAATAGAAGATGGCAAATGTAAGGGTAGTATTTATGGCAGATTTTCATCACTAACCGGATGTTTGTTTATAAATATAATTATGTTATAATTTGGAATTACTTTATTATAAAAGTGTATCAATCTATCGAATACAATATCCTATTACTACCAGTAGTTAGCAGTGGAGGGAGGAGTTCAGTATCGCTTGAGAAGCAGCAATATTGTGGTGTGTGTAACTTTAATCAATTGAGTTTTCCTGTCAGACCTTGAGGACAGGATTTTCAATGACACTCATCGTTGGCATACATTTCCTCATATTGATTTTAATGGGATCACATTCAGGTCAAGACTGAGAGCTTTCGAGAATTTCACCTTTAAATTTGCGAGAAGGTTGTCTCTGCGGAGAGCAAGCCACCACCATTTTCTCCAGATGACTGCAAGCTGATGAAGCGCGTTTAAGAAAAGATACTTTAGTTGTATTTTTAACCCATTTAATCAAAATTAAGATGTTCAAAGCTAACAGCAGATAGTGGCCCTTAGTATGCTGAAAAAAATGCCATTGCATTGCAGACTCCATGAAGTTCGTGTTGCTCAGAACCACAGCTTTGCGGTACAAAGTCGTCACAGTTGTCTGCTTTAACCAAACACAAACATTTTGGCCAAATTAAGAAGTAATTGGATGAAATTTAATAAGATATAGGAGGTGAAACTGGATGATGTGACAGTAATTCTGTGAATAACTGAGTTGCTGATCTCTGCATGATCTTTTCTTCTTTTCCTAAAGTCATACCATTTTATTTAAGTGGGCAGTCCTTCTCCTGTAGTGACTTAGATTTTCAGAGAAGGAAGTGAACTGTTCTTCAATGAATTTATTCTTTGCAACTTGGTTTCTTAAGGCAACAAGTCCTATTAGACCACCTGTCCTGTCTCTTTTTCAACCTATGAGAAGTTTCATTTGATTTAATGGAGGTTTGTGATTTGATTTGATAGCGGTTTGTGAGTCTCTAAGGTATTAATTTCCTGCTAGCCTTATGAAAATAGGCAGCTATGGAAGGGTAGGCTATAGTATTAGTATCCTGTCTAGGGAATAGGCTCCAGTATTGTCTCATCCCCAGGTAGGTTGTAGGGAATATTAGTGGGAGGAGAGAAGGGAGATGAGAAGAGGTGATATGAATACTGGAGTCCAGGGGCTTCAGTTTTATCTGTGCCTTACTGGACACCAGAATATGAAGGTGCAAGGGAGAGCGCTGCAGGGAATTGCTGGTGCTCTCAGGTCCAGGAGGAAATTCATTTAATATCTGTGCCTTGCTCATCATCCTTTGGGCATTTGCTGGAAGATCAAGAGCTACTAATTGCAAACAGGCTGTATAAAGTTAGTTGTCCTTTTCCGTGCCTCCAAATGTTCTCTGTGAATTTTAGCCATTTAATTTCTGTGCCTACAGGCCTTTCTGTTTGTATTGATGTATCTTGGCTTCGGGGTTTCTCTCAACATAAATCTGCTAGTGTTCATTATGCATCCAGCAAGTTGTACCCATCAGCAGGCCAAGGTCAGTCTCATCAAACTCACTGAGGAGAGGAAGCCACCTCAAGAAGCATCCTTCCAGCTGATATATGTAATTAGCCTCCAATTACAGCATTCAAATAAATGGTCCTTATGCCCAAGGAATCCAAGTACACAACTGCAAAAAAAATCTTTGTTAGTGCATTAGCTGTGGTACTACTTCTTTAAATAAAAAAATCTGTATTTTATTTAACCTAATTTTACTGACATATTTCATAACTTTTGATTTGCTTTCACTTTTCCCCTCTTTCTTGTATGATTCAGTGGTCAGAAGAAGCATGTGCAGCACATCTTACCCAGCGGGATGGATACCAGGCTGCTACTCAAGGACAATTGAAAGATCAGCTATATCAAGAAATTATCCATTACTTTGACAAGGGCAAGGTAAAAAGGGAAAAAAAAAGTCCAAATATGTTTCATTGCTTTTCTCTCTAACTTATAAGTTGAATAGTAAACATAGTTTGCATCAAGTGTCCTTCAGGGAGCTTTAAACTTGTTATAGGTTGGAGTGCTTTATGTAAACGGTCCACCACCTAGCACTTAAAGATAATGATACTAAAAAAAAGTAAAAAGAAATCAATGATACATTTATAACTGCTGTGTTAAGGGTAAATATATGTGCATATGATGCCACGGAGGAAATAAAAAATGATGCATGTAATTTGGGGGACTTGCTTTTTCTGGCAATTGCAACAGCTAATGCAGTCCTTCAGCTGCCCTTGTTTTTTTCTCGTGTACACAAAATAATTCCCTCAGAGAATGGGTGTCTGTGGTTCATATCGCAAGACGATGACAATATTTCATTGCAATTGCATCTTTTATTGCAAAATGAATTTGCATTCGGCATTGCGTGGTGGGAAGGGGAGAGTGCTGGTGTTACCTGTCCCCAGAGATGAAGGAGCTTAACTTGGTAGACAGGGAGATGTAGGGATGTATCAGTGTTTGGATATTTCATGCACAAAATATTTAAATATACAAGTAGAGATCTCTTTGTCAGAGTATTTCAGGAATGCAAACCTGGGTTTTTAAAAGCAATCTTTGTTGCATAAATGTAGTACAAACAGAAATGTCATTTTCTGCTAGAACTAGAATATTATCCAACCAGCTCATGTTTTCCACGTAAGTTTTTAGCAGAATCAGATTAATATTTTGATAGAAACTTTGCTTAAAAGGTCAAATTTTATACCTTATCTTGATGCAATATTTAGAAGTTCTTAATAAATGATGCTAAAAGAATTGTAATTCTAGATTGTGACAGAGACGCGGGCTACACACTCTGGCTGCGTGGGGCTGGGGCTTCTGCAGTGGATGGCACTGGTTTCCACAGCATGCTTCTGCTGCCCAAAAAGCTTTTACTAACCCTTTAACAGCGGGTAAGGAGAACCTCGTTAGAATTAGGGTCATAGCTGATTTAAAAGTATATTTTAATATTATATTCCTCTCTGGAAAGGAAAAGACAGAAGTCACATGTTTTTATTTTGTTGTTTCATGATTTTATGGCTTCACAGTTAGTCTTTTATGGTGCTAGTATAGAGGTGATGGGAATTGTTCTTCTGAGCACCAGGCCAATGCATTTGAGCTGTAAATTAAAAACTGCAGCATCCTTTACATCTATATTGAAAACAGCCTGTCTTAAAGTTGTACCCACCCGTTTCTGCTGATAGCGCTAATGAGCTGTTTATATAAACAGCCGGCAAAATACCTGCTGCTTACTTTTCAGCCTGCACCACATTACACAGCACGGCATCCACGCTTGAGAGACCATTTTTAGACTGTTCTTAATTTTTGCAGATTTTACAACTAGAAATGAGAGAAGGCTCTGCCTGCTGTCAAAGGAAATAGCACTGAAAATGCTGTGTTTTCCCTTTCTCTCGTAGTTAGATTAAACAACTGAATCTTCATTATTCTAAAAATTTTTGCTGAACAATGGTATCAAAGGGACCACTGTGATTACTTCCTCCTGTTCCTTTGCATAACTAAGTCATAGGAGTCCTGTGTGATTTTTTTTTGTGTGTGAGGAGATGATTCATTTTCAAAGCATTCTTTCCTAGTTACAGATATTTTTATTCTCTCATTTTCTGGTCACTCAAGTTGGTGATAACTTTTCATATTGTTCAATGAAAAGGAAAAAAAATCAATATACACTGAGAATATGAGCCTCTTACATGTATTTTCAAATGTCAGGAAGCTCAGAGTTGAGGTTTCCACAGTAGAATTAAGGTAATCCTCTCGTTCTGACATTAGGTTAAATCAACTTTTTACATTTACCTATGCAGTGTGCAAATCCAGCAGCTACCTTAACTATGCCATTCCACGATCACCGACACATCTGCAATAGTATTTGCCATGCATTTTTAGAAGGCTGTACTGATACACTAACCGATTTGTCTTGTTTTGTACCACAATCACCCAGCTGTGTCTCTGCCTGGCAGTTCACTCTGGGTTGATCCCGCTACTTTGCTTTCTCCTCCCATAAAGTTAACAAGAGATGTCAAAAGAAGGTCACGTCGCCCTGGGGAGCTGTAGAGCTACGTCCAGGCTTTTAGAGAAGCTCAGGGTTTTGTTTTAAAGTTGTGAGGCTGTGCCTCTTCCACTCCAATCTGCCTAGTGGGAAGCAGTGGATTTGAGAGGAGAGGTAGACATGGTTAGAAACGTTATGTAGAAGTGGAGGAGAGGGATTTCCTAAAAGGTGATGCTTGGTTTTTAAACATTGGCTTTTTTATTTTTTTTTTTTTTTTAGAAGAGTGGTGTAATTGAGCCTTTCAAAAATCATGATCCCTTTCTCTTAGCGGAGTAATTTCCCAGGGGGAACACATGGTGCACTTTTAAAGTGAAGACCGACCATGAGGTTTATTCCCTAAATATTTGCATTCATGGTGAGATGAATTTAGAGGAAAGTATAGTCCTCCGCACACAGACTGGAATGGAGTGGACCTTTCACTTCTAGACCAGAAGTGCTTGAGAAATTTGTAATTTAATAGAAAGTGTGGGCTTGCACTGAAAGCAGGAGTGTGGACATCTCATTTTGGCTGAGAACAAAATACTAGCCTTCACCATGAATATTCCTTTATTTGTATTTTGAGATCCATTTAAGATTCTTCATTTTGGTTTCTATTTTTTAATATATTATTCTTAGGAAGCTTACTTTTTTACTTACATTTGACTTTTGGTCCTTAAATCAATCTTCTGTAAAGCTGAAGTACATCTTTCACCTTTAGAAAATTAGCATTTTCAGATACAACTTCTGCATTTTGCTGTTCTTCTGTTTTATGGATTTGATTCCTTATTAGTAATACTTTTAATTTCTCTTCTAAGCTCCTTGTTTCCAAAATGAAATGTTGTTACTTCCAAGTTTCCCTAGTATATGCATAGTTTTCTCTCCTAGATTATTGTTCTTCACTGCATCGCACTTCCCAGTCTCATCTCCATCTCTCTTGGCTTTTGCCCTTAAAAGCCTTATCCTCACGCTTATCACTGCAGTCTAACCTATCCTTTGAACTGCTCTGAAGTGTTTGCTCTTTCTGTGTTTTGCTGAAGCTTTGTAATTTCCAACAAAGCCCTTAATCCAGGGACTTTACTGAAAATTGGTAGGTTAGAGTATCTCAGGACGAGAAGGAGAAATAGTGGAGGTAAAAAAGTGACAAGGGAAGGGGGTGACATTTTGGGACACATCTCCCGTGTGGAGCAGTTTATGTTAGTCAATGCTAATGAACTGCTGAAGCCAAGAAATACTCGGTGCCATTGACAAAGATAAGAGGTTGTTTTTTAACAGGTTTGTGTGGTCTCTGGAGCCGTAAAGAAAGCAGCAGCATTCTTATGCGTGCACAGTAAAATGTACAAACAGCAACGTGTTTCAAGTTTGCCAGTAGCTGCCGCAGTCTATAAATCAGTACATGTTTTCTACTGCTCCTTCATAAATTGAAAGTGTTGGTCCCAGGGAGAAAAAAGTAAATAAATGCACACTGCTCATTTATGTCTGCTCTTCCTTCGGGGGGGGGGGGGGGGGGGGGGGGGGGGGGGGGGGGGGGGGGGGGGGGGGGGGG
>JAVJGG010000094.1:40332242-40343042 GCA_035590195.1 Aviceda cuculoides
CTCCAGGCTGAACAACCCCAACTCTCTCAGCCTGTCCTCATAGGAGAGGTGCTCCAGCCCCCTGATCATCTTCATGGCCCTCCTGCACTCACTCCAAGAGGTCCATGTCTTTCTTGAAAGATGAAAGGTCCATCATCTTTCTTGACGGGCTCCAGTGCATTGCAACAGTATAGATGACAGTCCGGGATGGACTTGCTGTGGTGTGACCCACGGGCTGCAAAGCTGCGGTGGCACGAGGGCACTCAGGCTGAGCAATACCAACACGGCGTTTCAGCCCCGTCGGCTCTTCTCTCTTCGTCTCTCCCGCCGCTAATCCAGAATCCCTTGCCTCTTGATGATCAGGTGCAATTAGTGTTAAATGGCATACAGCCTTAACACCGAGGTGGTGCTTTGAGTTGCCAGACGTGCTTTGGAAACATGTCGTGATGTCTGTGCTTATCTGGGATTCAGTGGAAGAACTGAATGAGTTTGTTTACAGCGTCGACGCAAATCTAAAATTATTTAGACTTTCATTTATTTCCAGTCTCATTCAGCTCCAAAGCTGTTTGCCTGAGATCATCTATAAATATTTTCACAACAGAAAAGAGAGTAGAAGTGCTTCGCTTTTGGAGAGGGACTGGTTAAATCTGGAACACACAAACAGAGAACCGGGACAGGGAAAGTTATGGAACGCCATTTTCTTTGAAATGAAAATGTGCAGAAGTTACGGATGACTGAAGTTAAAAAGAAAATAGCAGTCAAAATGAAGAAAGGTTAAGTGATTTTGAAAGGTTTCACTTGCTGACTTACCAAACAACTGAATATTAGTTTAGTTTCTATAAATTGGTAGTATATTGCTCTTCTGAGTCAAAATTAACTCAGCCTAGTATGTGAAAAACTACTCCATTTTCTGTAAATGTGCCTTTACTCTTAAACTTATGTTAATTTTTGTTTAGAAATAAAAATATGCTCCATATCATCATTCTAGATGAGTCACATAATACAGATAAAAACATTCAGACTCTTCCATTTGCAAAAGTTGCATTGCAGAGTGTACAATTTGCTTTGTGGTTTCCTGCAGACGCGATCCCTCATTACAGTGATTGTAATTAGGCATTCGGATGCATTTTTCATCTTCAAGGCACTTTACAAACAAGACGTAACTCATGCTCCTTCCAGTTCTCTTCCCTAGATAAATAATATTATGAACGTTGTTGTAGAAATGGAGAGGTCAAACATCACATGGAGGCATAAGGAAAGGTTAATGTAGGTACCAGGCTCTACCCTTTGTGACCATCCGTCACCTTTCTGTCTTAAATTAGGTCACCACTCAGTCTCTGTTTGTCCAAGCATTTACCCATTTGTTTTCTTTAAGACTCAAAAGCTCCTTTTCCCTCTCTTGGCCATATCAGCGTAGTTTCTGGCCCATATTTTCTCTTTACCTCACTCCCTTACTTCGAGAGCATAAATCTCTGTCCTTTCTCCCTGCCATCTCCCGTAACTATTTTTCCTTTCGCAGCTCCTCATCTCCTCTACCATCAGCAGCTCCCTGCCTCTTCAGGCTGCTGCTTTCCATCCCTTCCCTCTCAGTCCACCAGGACAGTCTTTCAGTCCATCCTTGGGTTTGCAGGATGGGTGCCCTCCACTTGAAAATTGTCTCCTCGTTTCCAGGGAGGAGCAGGGATGGAGAGCAAACTGGTGGGACCTAAGCCATGTCTTGCTTTTGTGGCATTGGCGTGTTACACGTGGGGGAAGACTTGCTGAGTATTCAGCCTGGCTGGGTTCCAAATTGCCAATTCTTAGGGGAACAACAAAAAAAAAAAGGTATTCTTGGTCCCAGTCTGGTGTTTGTACCACTAAATCCCAGGTAGCCATGCCCTGCCTGACTCCTCAGCCAGTGCCAGCAGCAGTCTTGGTCATACCAACAGTCATATGAACCCTTGATAGTTTACTTTTATTTTTTAAATCGGTATCTAGAGCTAGAAATTTTCCTAAAAGTCGTATTTTTTTCCAAGTTTGCCTGATATACTAAGCAATGTGATCTCAACTTGCAGATCAAAAGACAAATAAAATTCACCCAACCTTGATTTGGGGCTTTGAGTGGTGGGATTTCATTTGTGCATTTGGGGGGACTTTTAGTTTTCAGAGGGTCTTGGCAGGGGGAATATTTCTTATTTAGGCAGTACTTTAAAGCAGATGGGATTGGGGGGTCTGTACGGGATGGATGCAGGAATCAGTTGTGTGTGTGAAGGTTTCCCCAGGAGTACGGTTCCCCTTCTCTCTCCCCAGAATCTAGCTCCCACCATCTTTAGAAGTTGTGGTGCTTTGTCTCAAACTCCTCGTTCCCAAAGGTGGATGTCTTTGAGGAGTGATGGGGAAACCTGTGGTCAGCCTTTTTCCTCAGACCTCCTTCATCCGACTGCTCTTTGCAGCCACAGCCGTCTCAGTATTTCACCGGGGCAAGGAACGTGTGGCCTGATGCTGAGAGGAGAATTAGGTGGTGTGGACAGGGGATTTAAATTTAAGATGAAGGGTAATACGAACCGAATGGATTTATAACTCATTCCGAATCTCGTTTTTTTAATAAAGTGAGGTCAGCGGGTGCCAGCCAAATTTCAGCAGCAGCAGCAGATCATCAAGTTTGGTCTTACATAGCCTAGTGTGCTAATTTAAGCATATTTTCTGGGTTTGAGTGGTTCTTTATATTTAGAGTAGAAAAAAAATGAAAAATACACATTTAAAAACATTCTTGCTGCTCCTCATTAAGATTGTTGGCTTCTGAAGAGCTGAAGGATATTGTTAAATTTCTTTGGGTCAGTTGAGGCGGCTGCTGAATTTCATGGTTGAAGAACAAGAGAGGAAAAGAACCAACGGAAATATGATGACTATTTGTTCAAAGCAATATCTGCAAATTGCCTGTCCTCTCTAATACAGATTATAGATATTAGAAGGAGAGAGAGGTGATTATGAACTATAATCAATCAACAGCATTTATCCAAAGTCCTAGGTTCTGGGTTTCTTTGTGGGCAGGCTGTGTTTACGCGTTATTGGATATCTAGTTGGGCTAGCTGGAATCATTTTACTTCTGAAGCAATATGATAATTTTACTTGATTTGCATCAAATAGAGACATGTGAGTAATGGTGCCACAACTATTTGGCACATCAGATGCACAGTGTTTTCAGGCATGTAACACGATGCATTTTGTTGTGTTTTATTAAGATTTATTTTATTCCAATGTTGTTGTTTAACCAAGGTACATAATTCAGGTTTTTTTGTTGTTGTTTTGTGATTTTTTTTTCAACAGATGTGGGAAGAGGCCATTGCCTTGGGTAAAGAACTTGCAGAACAGTATGAAAATGAAATGTTTGATTATGAACAACTCAGTGAACTGCTGGTAGGTTTTTTTTAATGACATAGACACTGCAACAACTTTTTCAGAATTTAATTTCTAAGCTTTTAAAATTCTATTGAAAACCTCTCTTATGACAGTAAAATGCAGAAATAGATGCCCGTTTTGGCTGTGTTGGACAAATGTTGATTAACTGGCTACCACTGGAGTGCCTGAAAAAGATTGTATTTTTTTTTTTTTTTAGCTGAAAGAAAAAGATTTCAGTTACTGTTAAGCTGATTTATTTGGGGTATAAAAGGAAATTTGGAATTTAAATATAAATGGGAACATGAAAAAATCCCCATTCTCTCTCAAGTGTCTTTCCATATTCACGTTTCTTTTTTTAGGTATGAATAATCCCCAAGCATTCATGTCTAGAGTCAGTTATTTTTGCCCTGACGTTACCCATTCATTATGCCTGCACCATTTTTTTTCTCCTGCTCTTCTCCAAAGAGATAAATGGCAGCTGTCAGTGTCCCTCTTAACTTCTCAACCATTTTCACAGCAGTTGGGATGTGATTCCAGTTTGGTTCTGAAAATTTTTGACATTCAGGTTTTTGATACTTTTTACCTTTGCGCTCACCACAGTCCTTAATTTCTTTGAATTGTTCATCTGAGTTATGCCAGCCTGTCTGAGCTGGGCGTTAATTCGGGGTCATTGCACCGTCTTTCTCTGCTGACACCGACACTCAGTTTGAGAATGGCTAGGAGCCGTCTCCCCAAAGGCACCTCCATCCCCATCTCCCCAGGATCTCCTTTCTTGGGGAGGAAAGAAGAAAGGTAAATACCGCTCCTCTCAATTTTATGGTTTCTTCACTCCTTGACATGCTCTTTGTTTTGTCCATGGTTCTGTCCTCCAGCTCTCCAGAGCTGAATTTATATCCCTTTTTGACGGCCCTCCTTATGTGGCATTTTAACTGTTTTTTACTGACAGACTGGTTGTATTGATTTGCCTAACAAATGTGGAGCCTGGTTTCACGTTGCTTTGTGCTGCAGGAGGTAAGGGATGTATACAGAGCGTTCCTCGGGGGCTGCGGTACGCCAGAAGAGTCTTCCTTGGCCCGCTGCCTGCACCGCCATCAGCAGGGCTGCGTTCAGTGGAGAATATTCTTCATTTCAGTATAAAAGGAATCTGGTAGAGATTGTTCCTCAGCTAGAAATGATTCTCATGTGTCAGATATGATTACTCACCAGTGGGTAGCTACTCTCCAGGTCCCTCATTTTTAATTTTCCATCTCCTTTATGCTTGCACATGGGAACATGAACAGCTTTGTCACAGAAGCAACCACTCTTCACTTATCATGCCATATCTGTGTTGGAGGGGAAGTCTGAATTTGCACTTTATACATTGTAGCTGATGACCAATAATGCTGAGTTATTTCTCTTGCACAGTAAATATGTCACTGTTTATATTAAGTGACATAATTCCAGGCAGTGGTATAAACCAGGTGTAGTTCATCTGCATATGGAAATAGAGTTTCTCCCTCTTCTAAGAGGGGAGACCCAGAACTTCCAGTTCTCACATCAGTTTACTTGCTCCTCATCAGAAAGGAGAAATTAAGAGAGATGTCACAAAAGTCAGTACCAGCATGCATTGGGCATTCATCCCTAATAAGGCAAAGATCAAAATTCACACTCCCATATGAGTCAGGTCTCACGTACCCCATTGGCTTTTCTTATTGCTGCTGCTGAATTGCATTAGCATGCTAGCTCTTTCCCTCCCACCCCCCAGGAAAATTTAAAAGGTTTTTGTTTCTTTCTGTTCTCCCTGTTGTCTCTTTTATTCAAGCAATATTAAATATTAGACTCTAAGACAATTCACAAATGACAAAATAGTTTTGCTACAGGTGAACTGAGAAATATACAGTAGATCTGTGTCTTTGTAGTCTTCTTGCCACTTACTGTTATCTGTCATGGGGGAGCAGTAATAAACATCCCCCCAAATCAGAATTCATTCTCTTACAGAAAGTAATAGACTAAAAATAAGTTAATGAACAGATCATCTGAAGCTGTACATTTGTTATTATTTCATCTTTCGAGATAAAGAAGGATTCCGCTTCGAAAACAGATGGTGTCTGACATGCGTGTATTTATTCCAAAAGTTACATTTTTCTGCAATTCTCAAATGCGTGCTTTCCATATGCAAATAGTTGTAGATATGGAAAAGAAGTAGTAGAAAACTGTAATGAAATGTAACAGACAAAAACTGAGAAGTCAGCACCACCGAGATGAGCTGGCTTTAGTGGTATGTGCTTCATCGTTCCAGTGTTTTGGCATTGGCAGTGTCACAACCAGGAATTCAGGCTGTCTTGCAAATTCTTGACCTTCATCACAACTGAGATACTGGATATGGAACAGTGAGGTTCAGCGAGATTAGCATAAAAATAGTGACTACAGAGTCTACTATTTCAAAATATTAGCATATATCTGATAGAAAGGTGAAGAAAAAGGTGTGAATGAAACATGTACATCTTTAAGTTAAAGATACATGTAAAAGAGATTTAGATCTTAAGTATAAGGAATCTCCTTAAAGTTTAGGTCATTAAAATTCCTCCTATTTATTTTGCAGAGAAAGCAAGCCCAGTTCTATGAAAATATTGTGAAAGTGATAAGACCAAAACCAGACTATTTTGCTGTTGGATACTACGGCCAGGGTTTTCCGACATTCATAAGGGTAAGTGCCCACCTTTTTCCACAGATAATAGCAAGGTTTCTTGCTTTGGAAATTTCCCTCGGTTGTGAAGAGAGGACATTATTGTATGTCGGCGTGTTATCTGCAATCTACCTCACATTGATGGTTGGTTTTTAGCTGTATAAAACAAACATTTTTTTTTTTCCTTTCTAGTTTCTGATACGGAATAGTTGAATTTTAGTAGAGAACCTTTTTCTTCAAACATATCCAATACTACTTCAGGGTATCACTAGAAATGAAGGTATATACCACACAATCCATAAATCAGGGTAATAACCAGCACCATCTGAAATGGTGACATTTTTGCCTGACAGGTGTGTGTGTGTGTATATATATATATATATATATATATATATATATGAGAGTATGGTAGAGAAGCCTTTTGTATGTGACTGCTTTCATGTGAGTCTTCTTTCCAGTATAGACACTAAAATGAAGTTGAATATCAGAGATGTATGTGATGCCTTTAAAAGCAGCCTTTTATCATTGGTTTTCCTAAGTCACCTATCAATTTAAGACATAGGTCACTTGGTTGATGCCAGCAACATCAGTCTAATAACATTTTAGGTTTTTTCCACTGGTACCAGGATTGTTATGGAGTTGAATTAGTGGCTAAAGAAGGGCGAGGATGTAAAACATCTGAATTGCATCTGTATCGTGATTCTCTGGACTCTGGCACTTGGCAGTCAGTGGCATGGAAATAACACATTAGCTGTTTAGCTGCTGCACTGCTCGTATCTGTCTTAAGAGCTGAGGATTTTCAATTTGGAAAGAGACGCTCTCCTAGAGGAGTTACAGCAGATCAAGGCAGTTCATGAGACAGAAGAGTAAAATGGTTACTATTATTCTTAGATTAGTCTCTAAGTCCAGGAGACTCAGAGAGATTTAGTCTCAGGCCAGGGGCTGGTGGTAGGTTTCCTCCTGGAAATGCTCATTTAGGAGATGAGTTCCTGTTTATAACTGAGTAATTCCATGTTATCTCTCTCAGATTATGCCATAACAAATACCAGGAGCAAGCCCAAGCCTATGCTGAAGCCCAGCTCACTGGATAAATCCAGTGAGTGCTGATAAAGCTGGCTTTGTCAGGTTACTTGTGGTCGGCTGGTCTTTCATGCTCTATTAAAATGAAGTAGGGAAAGGCTTTAGAAAATCCCCAAAAGTAAAACTGTTACTTAATCAGGTGCTCATTTGGAAGAATCATCCTTTTCCACCAACTCACTAAAGCTCACGTGAAAAAAATTATATTCTTGAATCATCCCAAGAAGCAGCAAATGTGTGTGGCTTTTCATACACCCTGGGATGCTGGACTACAGGCGTGCTTGTACCATTCATGCCTCCTGAGAAGCGCAATAAATTATCAATTCTTTGCAGCTGAAAGGAATAAAGCTGACCCCAGGCAGTTCGTGCCAGGCTAAGAGTGCATTTGCAGCATCCATTGCGTGCAGACCCTCAAACAAAAATGGGGAGACGAGCTCTCTCGTGTGTTAGCCCACTGCTTGGTCTCCACATTGCGGGTGGGCACCTCATAGCAGAGAGACTCGGAGCGTGCAGGAAGGTGGCAGGATCGTCGGTACCCCGACCCCAAAGCCTGTGAAAGGCAATTCAGCAAACCGGCAAAGCCGTGTGTTAGCAACTGAGGCAAAGGCTTGATGGCGTGCGAGCTATCGAAAGACCAAACTCTAAAGAGGTGCAATGCGGAAAAACTAAGAATTATTTTAGTGGTTGAAATACACGTAGAGTAATGTACATTCAATAGCTTTTCTCACACGTCAAACAGCAAAAAAATGTTTGTGGTACATGAAGTAAAAAAGCTTTAGTAAGCCTTTTGTAAAATGTTTATTAATAATTTCTTAAGTTTTACCAGGCAAAAAATATTTAGTATCCGGTAAGGAGTCACTGTTAAGATTGACCAACCCATTTATTTAGAAAAAGATTACATTAATATTTTATGATAATCTAATAGGGAAGACTTGATTATCAGGAATCGTCAAAACGATAAAGTCACCGATAACTTTGCAAATGGGATTGTGGCTGTCAGTCGTCGTGAAATTTTCTCACACGTACAGTCACTCTCAACAGAGTGCACATTATCCTCTAGAAATACCGTGAATATTCAGTGATCCAGAGCCGCTAACTGGAGAGGGGTTGCCCTGGGATCAGAAGGGGCACGGCGAGCCATCCTGAGCGAGCGCACGGTGTGGCCGCGGGACGGTTTGTCTCAGCCCCTAAATCAGCCACATTTTTACATGTGGAAAACGCAGAGAGCACAACGCAGTTTTCCTGTGGGAGCACTGTGTTAAACTGTGTAGTCAAAGGGATACGGTGCAGAATAGTGTTAATCTGCTGTATTAATATTGAACTGCTTTTTCTCTTCACGACTGAATGGGGTCTTTTGTAAGTGCAGGAAAACTTATGCTTTGCAAAAGCCTTGTGTATTGGTCAGGTTGTAATAAATGAGTGATTAAAAACTCTGAAAATTAGGCTATTAAGCGCCTTGCTGATTGAGAAAATCCTCAATACCAGCTTTTTCTTCTATTGCAATTTTTCCTGTGAATTACAGGTATGTATACAGGAATTGCAGGTATATATACACTTCTTAGGCATCTGCCCTTTTTTCTTTTTTTTTTTTTCAACCCAAATAGAGAGTATACTTTCATCTATTCTGCATTTCAAAAGGCACCATTGCAGAACTAAACCCAACTGGGCAGATGTAAACTATTCCAGTTTTCTACCCCTAGTCATAACACCCTTTTTTTCCAACAAGTGCTGTATAATTTTTTCACCAAGTGTTCATTCTGAGATGAGTAATGAGGTTAAGCATATTCAGATGCAAGTGTTACATTCATATCAAAACTTACTTTAATATATTTGATCAGTTAAAAATATGCAAGTCATCTTTCACCTTTTTCTTAGAATTGAATATGCTTGTTCAGTCTATAAATGGACTGTATAAAATATATCTTAATTTTCTTTAATGTGAAAAGAAGAAAACAATATTTAGAAATACAATATACTTAATTCAAAAGTTATGTGGTGTGCAGACAACTGTATAATGGCAAAAATCTAATAGACTAATGTGGTCTAGGGTGTATCAGTCTTTCTAAAACAGTCAGTGGCTTTGGACCTTCTAAAATTGGCTTCGTTTTCTGTTTATACTTTTCTCTGCTATTCTTGCTTGCTCACGTCAATATGTTTTAATAAATGTTAGTTTATAAAAAGCCTAATTCTGTTTATTTACATCCATTCCACCATTAGCTGTGGAAGATGAATGAGAGGAATTACAGAGGGAGATCTTGGATTTGATAGAGGACATAATTTGTCTTAATAGATTTTCAGTGGGCATCTATTTTATAGATCCTTGAAATCATGTATTTGGATCCCATTGAATTTAGCGTGGTTTATACATAGGCCTAAAGGTAAGCGCATGCTTAGTGATTTCAGTACTGAACTGGAGGTAAGGAAGTCCATTTGTGCTTTACTGAATTGGCATAAAATTTTTGTAAACTATTGATTATATCATAGCATGAGGAATGTAAAATTTCTCACTTAACTGCATGGGAGTCAACGCTTCTGAGATCCCAGTTCGTTACTGAGGATACCAGTATTAGGATTTCACCTCTCGATTTGTTTCCAGAACAAAGTCTTCATTTACCGGGGAAAGGAGTATGAACGCCGCGAAGACTTCGAAGCGAGGTTATTGACTCAGTTTCCAAATGCAGAAAAAATGAAGACAACATCTCCACCGGGCGATGACATTAAAAACTCCTCCAGCCAGTGTATCCTTAGGTGCCACAGCGGCTCCTGCAGCCGCACAGATGGAGCATTTATGGCCAACACGAGCAGGAGGCTGTTGCTCTTCTGCCTTTGTGGGTGTAATACGTTAATTTTGTTGTTCTGTCCTTTCTTTGCGTTCCCGTTGAGCTGCCTGTTCTGCGTGATTGAAATTTGCTTTTCACTTCTTAACCCCTGAATTCAGATATTCAGTGCTTTACTGTAAAGCCAAAACTGGATCTACCATCTAAATTTCACAGGCCAGTGTCAGAACAGATCGTGAGGTGAGTTTGGGCTGGTTTTGCAATTTTATCAGTCTCCTTTATAACACTTAAACTAGTTCTTGTTGTCATATTACAAATCTGTACGGAGCCAAGGAGGGTAGTAATTGTGAGGGCATTTCATGGGTATTCTTAATATCAGCAGAGATCCCATCCAACCCACTGGAGAGCAGTGATCCCATAAGCATTTTATATTTATGCAGAAACTCTTTTTCTAGGACTAGAGTTTAGCAGCAATTCCTAAACAGACAGTATTTGATTTTGATTGTGCTTTTCCCTTTTTTCAGTTTCTATAGGGTGAATGAAGTCCAACGGTTTGAGTATTCACGCCCTGTTCGAAAAGGAGAGAAAAACCCGGACAACGAATTTGCGGTAAAAAAAAAAGAAAGAAAATAGAGTACTTTGGGGGTTTCCTTGTTTATTCCCCTCCATTTTGAGAATCTGAACCATTCATTATGTTTTGGTTGTTGAAAAATAAATCCTAGGTTTAAATGTGATTATTTTTCATAGAAATTCAGTTAAACTAATTTATCATGTTCTGGTTTATACCAACAGAAAAAATGGACAAAGCTGTATTTATTTTGTTAAAAACCAAATGTTTTGAGAAAGAAGTTTAAAATGGCTATACCTGAAAAGGTAGATGTCTCTTGCCAAAACTTGTCTTGCCATGAAGATTCCAGTCAGGCA
>JAVJGG010000094.1:40343087-40372016 GCA_035590195.1 Aviceda cuculoides
TGCTTTTTTTTTTTTTTTTTTTTTTTTTTTTTTTTACTAAACCATATGTTTCATCTAATGGTCAGTAAAACTCCCTTTGAGCACAGCTTGTATTCATCAAAACATTTACAACAGGTTACATCAAGTTGATTGCTCTTTTTTTTATGGACACCATTTTATTCACAGGGTGAATTCTAGTGGGTGCAGTTAGTAGTAAAGTAGTAGTAGTAATTAAAGTAATAAATTAATGCATCATTTCTCGAGCGTAGAACTTTGTTTTCTGTGTAGTAGCAGGCTCTAATCTAATCAATGTGCCAATAAATGCTGAGTATTTGGTTTCCTACAGCTAAGACTAGGTATTCATTCAGAGACTCTGCCACAGTGCCTGTGGCTTCTCTTGGTGGCTGTTATATCAAAAATTGCTAATTTGCTAATCTACGTGGGTTTAGCTGAGGAGGTAGAAGACCCTTCTTTTCTAAAAGCATAATGCTAGACTGGAGTGCTACAGTTTACAATATGTTTTGAGTGTAGATGAAAAAATTTAGGTATATCTAAATCACTTTGAAATTACTTCTGTTAGTGGAGGATGGAATAAGCAATTCTGTTTTTAAAAAGCCTCATAATAAATAAGCTGCACTACCAACATATGCCAGTTCTAACAATCAGATCACGAGGTGTCTCTGACCCCGGTTATGAACCAAATACACGCATGTGAAGGAAGAGATGTTAAATCACATATGCTTAAATTCAAACCAGTGAGGAGGTGTTACAACGGAGCCATTGCAGTTTACAGCTCAGATGAAATCACAGGATCACAAAGTCGGGTCAGGATGAGACCTTGGGTCCAACCCCAGCCCCGGCTCTGGGGTCAGACCCGGTTGCTCAGGGCTTTCTCCCAGCGAGTCTTGAAACCTCCGAGGATGAGGATGGCACAGCCTCCCTGGGGAGCCCGTCCCTCGGCTCCTCTGCCCTCCTGGGAAGAAGCTTTCCCTGTATCAAGAGGTGGTGGTTTTGTGGAGGACGGTCCTTAAAAGCTCTCGTGGGAGAAATGACAGTCCAGTAAAACCAGTGGATCTTTTACATAGCGTTCTCCTTTGGCAAGAGAGCAGTTGTTCTCTACTAAATCACGTATCAGATTTAAATCGGTGCTGCTCCATCATCTGCCCAAGCAGATACCGTTTGAAATTTCCCCCGGCTTCCTAACGTCTGCGGTTCCTTTTCCTGATGATAACGTTTTAAGGCTTTGCTTAAGATAAAAGCTATCAATCTGATAATGTGATGTTTATGTTATATTTGCAGAATATGTGGATTGAGAGAACCATCTATGTGACGGCGTATAAATTACCAGGGATTCTGAGGTGGTTTGAAGTCAAATCAGTTTTCATGGTAAGATCAGTTTGGCTTTATTGAGATCGCATAAAAGAACGGGGCTCTTATAGAGCTGGGGAACGTTTATATTTCTGCAAGACTGTGCTTTGGTCCTGTGAACAAGCAATTGATGTGGCTCTATCTGGCATCCTAAGACAAGGGGAACTTGCTGAGGGTGCCGACTATTGACTGAGGGTGACCCAAGTAAGGCTTTTCCCCTCCTGAGAGAAGGAAGTGCGGGCTGATCTTCCAGGCCTTTAGGGCAAGGGCCGATCAAGCGCTGGAAGTATTTCTTATTTCTGGCTTTCAGCAGGCGAGCCGTTACAGCCTGTGGCGTAAGCCGTGTGCCTGAAATGAAGAGGGACCTGCAGTGGTGTAGGGGAACCCTGCTACGTCAAAACGAAACTAGTCTGAGTTTTGGAAAAGAGGATTTGGGTATTCTGGTTGTAATTTATTCAAAATATACCATAAATCAAACGCATTGTGTGTGTCAACATTCCTTCTCTACTTACCGTTTGTGCTTAAAGATTGTTTTGGGGTTTTTTCCATAGTTAGCTAAAATATACCCTAGCAACCTCACGGAGTGACTCCAAATTATGCATTTCTCTGTTCTACCATTTAGACTGTTTAGATAAGACATATCCATTAAACACCTTTAAGATTAAATTATTCTTACACAGCTGTAATTTTTAAGTAGCAATAAAAACATTGTTACTGCAGTTTTTAAATCTCTCGTGAGGCTTATTTTTAAAGAAAAAGAACAATTTGCATATGATTAATTAAAACCTTTTTCATTGCTCCATTGAGGTTATGTTGGACAGTTGTATTTAGATGAACAGAAGTAATGCAGAAAATTACTATGGTATCTATAGTAACAGAATATGAATGTGATGTTTGACAGTAATAGGCAGCTGAATAAAACACACTGAATTTTTAATGAATTTTGTATTTTCAATATAATCCTGATAGAGAAGATTGTATTTATCTTCATGATTGCAGAAAGTGTTGTTTATAAAGCCTGGCAAATCTGATGAAAGTCTCTTCTCCTTACGAGTTAAGAGCACAGCCTGACAGGCTGCTTTATGCAGACAATTTGTATACACGCACCTTTAACGCTGTGCTTGTCATTGAAATGTGCATAAATCCTGGGAGAGTGCTTTCTATAAGCTTTTTGTAAGTAAGGATTATATCAGTCGCATAGCTGAAAAATGATACCAGAATGGAACTTAATAATATGTGGGAAGACGGCAGCGGATAACTTTTGACCTAGCTCTGGCATAGTTACTACAAAATTGGTATTGACTTTCTTCAAGATTCTGGTCAACTAAAATGCTGGAAGCACAATCACAAGGTTTACGTCCCTGTAATGCTAAATTTTGATTATGGATACAGATATTATTGACGTTTTACTAAACACGATGAAATTAAAGTAGCTTTGCGCATTTCATATTTTATTGATGGAACTAGAATATCCTTAAAGGAAGAGGTGAGATCATGTCAAATCAGTGCGGAGAGAAAACTGAGTAATTTAATAAATGCAGCGTGTTATGTTACATAACCCGTCGGAACATGCATAATTTCCTTAAATCTATTTGCTTTTAAAATTCCTTCTGATGACTTTTACCTAAACCTTTTCAATCTGTTCATTATCTGCAAGGAATTTATTATATGCATTCATTATTCTGTATCTGATTTGTTTTAGCTGGACACAAGTAAATGTAGGGGAAAAATTTGCTGAGGGAATTAGAAACTGCATTTTGAATTGCACTTGGTTTTAAAAAGTACAAATACTAATCTCTATTTTCTTTTGTTGTTTAATTTTTTAGTGTTGCAAATGTACCAGGAGTGTGTCTTTTCTGTTTGTCCTGAATAGATTGTGTAGTGTCCAGAGTTAGCAAGCTACTTGGAGCAAGGCTCATAATTTACGAGTATAGATATTTCTAATAAATAGCCTTCAGTAAGTTCCAAAGCACAGTTTATAGTAGTAGGATGGGAACTGCAATTCTCCATCTGCTTTTAAAAAATTAGAGGGAGGATTATGAGAGTAGTAAAAGAAAGGAGAATGAGAAAGCAAGCCATGATTGCTGATACAGAAAAGTCAAAAAAGATGTCTGTCGGCTCAATGAGTGCTAATTTCTGTAGATATTCAAGAGCTTTAAAAGCAATGGTTCATCAACAAATTATTGCATCATTAGAAGCCCATTAATACAAATGACAGAATCCTAAATTTAGCATATGATGTTCCCAACAGCTCTTGCCGAATCAGATGGTGACTATGGTCTTCCTTTGCCAGTCCAAATTTCCCTGGTAGCACAGTCAGCCTGCACGGCAGCCGTCGTCTGTCCGTCCGAGCCTTCTCTGCTCCACAGCCCCAGCAGAAGCACCAGGCTCGTTACCTGCCCTCCCCAGCAATTTCGGCAGGCAGACTCCTTAAAATGCTAATTAAAACATCCTTGATGTAATCAGATGGCAGGTGTAAGAGTAACAGCTAAAGAGATCTGATTATAAGTGGTTCTCAGAAACATGGTAAGCAACTGATAGCCAGGTAGAAGTGCTTCTTTGTTTATGTAGCATTTATGTAAATTAGGGTGTAATCAAATATACACTTGCATTTTCCTCACAGGCCTCAATTAACCTTCCTTTTCTATTCCTACCACATCATTTTTTTAAATGTAAGTAGGCTATGTCTTCCAGGGAGGACTGTCTGCACTCTGGGTTGCTGCAAGTTAGTACTTTTTAGCCCGTTCACTAAATGTACATATTCTAGCAATATTGTAAATATTTTAATAGTGTTTTTTCAACATGAGCAACCGTCATTCTGAAAGACACAGTATCTGGTTGTAAATAATAGCTGGAGATCAGTCAATTAAAATAAAGCACGTTTTATACCATATCAGAGCTACTTCACTCCATGAAGACATCTGAGGAGCTGTCTTCGCTGAAGTCCAGGCTATGTGAGAAGGAAAATTTCTTCCTTCAGTTATTGACGTTCAGATGAAGAAAATGTGACCTTGTGGGAAAAAGCATAGCAGATAGCTTAGAAGTCATCTCTTCAACATATTAAACTCTATTTCCTTGGAAATGCACCAAAATAATCACTGCAAAAATATATTCTTGGGTTTTGAGCTGCTTAGGATTACATTTTCCATCAGAAAATCCACGTTAAGTTATCATTTCTTTCTTACTATTACATTAAGCTGGATCTTCTTTGTGCTGCTAAAACTCACCGCCTCGTAATCTCTGATGTTCTCCATAATCCTTCAAAAACCTTGCGTGATTCCTGTCAGAGCCTTTCTGAATGTTGTGCTGTTGTGCTGAGATGTAATCTGTCCTACAGCAGCGAAATGCATTTAACTTTCTCCGCTGATATTGATTGTCCTATCCGTTACCGCAGCGTATAGATACCAAACACCTAAATGCCTGGAACCATCCTTTCTGTTAATTACTGGTTAAAATATGTTTTGTTCTGAAATTCCTGAAATGTTTCCAATCGTGGTGGTTTGGTGGACAGCCAGTTCTGTGGCAGGTTAAAAACTCTGCTCCTTCATTAAAACTTCCTCTTGTTTTTATTTTAGGTTGAAATTAGTCCACTGGAAAATGCGATAGAAACCATGCAGCTAACAAATGATAAGATCAATAATATGGTTCAGCAGCATTTAAATGATCCAAATCTACCCATTAACCCTCTCTCGATGCTACTTAACGGCATTGTGGATCCTGCAGTCATGGGAGGGTTCACAAACTATGAGAAGGTAACGTCAAAATTATCTGTCCTGCAGCGTGTCACCTCTTTGAGCCTGCACTCTCCTGGGATGCTGCAGGACGTGGCGGGGGGTGCTTGTACATAAACACTATGCGAGCCTCCCCTCCTATGTGTTTTGTGGAACATTGCTAAAAAGTTACCGTTTTTAATGTCTTTCTGATATTTCGGGGTACATTTTTGCCTTCCTGCATTGGAAGGAAGAGTTGGTGTGTTGAGCAGCAGGAGTACTTATGTGGGGACGTGGTGGACAATCGCTTACGAGAGTTGGACACGGCGACTGGTGGCAGTCCCGGTGTGGGCTCTCGTGCGCTTGGATGTCGGCGCTGAAGCAGGAATTTCTGCGGGAGCTTCAGTGGCCAAAGTAACCGACTGCAGTTCTCTCCTTTGCTTTCAAATGCATGAGTTTTTAAAGGATCGGTGAAATGGTAGACACTTCTGAGATAGCAGTCAGTTGCAAGTATGTCTAAGTAATCGTAACTGCATGTTTACAACATTAGCTTTTGAAGTTGTATGGCATACGATATTAGCACTGGGAAATGATAAACACTGTACCTAGTGTTTATGTTGTGAATATTAATCATATGAAGCTAGCATATACGAACAACATGTATTTTGTAACATAAATGGAGAAGGTCCATGCTGACGGACGTGTTGCTGTATCCATCCATTTATGTCCTCCTGTCTTAATCTTAAAACATTGTTAAATCCTATATCTCTTTCCTAGATTTTCACTTTGTATTTCTAGCTGTTACTGCTATTTTGCAGAACTTCTGGTTTGATTCATTTATCTTTGCTGCTGGTAATTCTTCTGTGGTAGAAGGTGTTGATTCATTTTCTGAAATAATGGCTCATTTCTCTCTCTTGACTAGGCTTTTTTTACTGAAAAATATATGCACGAGCATCCAGAAGATCATGACAAGATTGAAAAACTGAAGGACCTGATTGCTTGGCAGGTAAAAGATTTTAAGTCAGGTTGGTCAGGGCCAACTGCTGTACAAAGACAGTTTAGTGTCACTTTTGAGAAAATTCAGACATTAAACTATTCACCCTGTGTACGCTTCTTTGCCATTTAAAACTGTCTTGGAACTTGAGCTAAAGTTCATCTTTTCAAATCTGACATCATTTGTCATTTGATAAACCTGCAAGGAACAAACATGATGAACGTCTTTTGGTTTTTTTTCTTTTTTTTTTTCTTTTTTTTTTTTTTTATAACCATAATACAGTGAAAATATCCCATCTATATCAAATGAGAAAATATTTTATAATAATGCTGGTTGGTATTATTGGCAATTTAGTTTTGCATTTTAATTTTCTAAGGCTGATTTCAGAAATTCTTCTCAGACAGTAAAATGAAATGCCTAACCCTGAATCCCTCCTCCTGCTTGCATGCACTGGGGCAGTATTTCTTCATATGTTCACTTCTTTCTTCAGACAATGTATTTTCCATTTATTAAACTTTCTGTGTATACCTGTGGTACCTTTTAGCACAGAATATTAAATGTGAGGGTTGCAAAAATAACTTGCATGCAAAATATTTAGTAAATTCATCTAGACATTGTGAAACCTTTGCTTCATTTGCCATATAACTTAACATGGTACAAACCCATTAGTGATTCATAAAGCATATGAAATTGCCTGGTATTTTTATGATGATGTGTTAAAGCAGAAATCATTTAAATGTAAGATCACACAGCTTATATTTCCTGAACTGAGAATGGACCCCAGGTTTCCAGCCCTGTGCCTGAGACAAAGCAGGAACCCTCCTGCATGAAGAACTGTGTTTACATGTACCAAAGGATATTTTTCAGGACAAACAAGAAACAATTCCAATTTTGTTCCATAGTCATATACTGGACATTTTCCAGTGGTCTCAAGGTAATTTTATGATAACTGAAAAAATGCCAATATGATTGGAAGCTTTTTTCCCGCAGAAGAAAGTGCATCATTGCCTTTTTATATTCAATTTTGTCTTTATAATAAAGGGAATAATTTACATTTCTATAGGTTTCAACCTTAGAGGTGTAGAACCAAAGATACAGAATTCCAAAAAAAAAAAAAAAAAAGAGATCTTCTGAAGACCATAAAACTATCACTGAATAAAACCCCTTTAGGTCTGCAAAAAAATTTATGTATTTATTTATTTATTTTTTTGTAAGCTTTTACAGAAAATTAGGTTTTAGGAGCTTTAAGTTTTACAGAGTAAAATAATTTGATCCCAGAAGACTAACTTCATGTCAGCTCTCTGTCTTTGCCTCTGATAGCGATACTTCAAATGAATTACAAACACGCTTTTCCTCAGCAAAGATTCACTTTGGTAACATTTGATTATTAAAATAATATTACTGTTTGAAAATATGTATGGCAGCTAATCACATTGTATCTTAATTACTCAGTGGTTTTAAATACATAATTTCCCATCAGTATTGTAGTTCCAAAACAATAGGAACCAGAAGAATAGAGAAAAGGGATCAAAACCTCTTTTTGTATCTGAAAATTCTTTTCACTAAAAGGTCTAGCCATGTCACGGTGGCAATCAGGGCTTTTAAACTACCTGAGACATTTCATATAATACATTTAGCGTATCCTAAGACTTTAAACCTCCTCTCCAATTCTTTCAGTTTTCGGAACAGAGGCAGCACAAGTAGTCGGGAACGGGGTGGGGAGCTGTCGGCCGCTGTCAGGAGAGGGACTTGCTACGGACACTTGCCCAAGTCAGGCAGTGGTCTGAATTCATCACGGACTTGACAGCGATTGAAAGCAAAAATGAGGTTTCATTTTTCAATAATGTGGGGCTTGGAGATCTGTAATCACAGGGAGATTTTCTTTCTGCTGTATAAATCAGTCTGGGTATATGAAATAGTAGCCTGACAATCATATTATCAGCTGACTAGTTAAATTTAATTTTTTTCTATCCCCTTGCCTTACCTGTTTCTCTATTGTGCTATGGAATTCACACTCTTCAGGATATTATCCTTTTATAATTCCTGTGAACTTAAGTATATGGTTTTTTCTGTTTATTATTTTTTCAGATAAATATCATTAGTAAAGCAATGTTCATTTTTGTCCATCTTAGTGCTTTTCCAACTGAGAAAAAAAATGTTTCTGTGCAACTACATAATTTCAAGCTGGCCTTTTATTTTAACATGAAGATAATGAAATGATTGATTGAAATTACGGTAATGAAATGAATGATCGATGATGTTAGTCACTCTGCATTTAGTTAATGTATGTACAGCATGCCAAAACTAATATGTCACATAAAAATCTTGTGCTGCTACTACATAGCTGAAAGAATTGTAGCATACCAAACTAAGTTTTTTACGATCATATTTTATGATATCATTATTATGAAAGATTATCTTTTAAGATTTAAGATTAATTTTAATAATTCAAATCTATGTAGCTTTTTCATTCTTTTCAGCCAAGCAGATCAAGATCTTTAAAGAAAAAAAAAAAAAAGAAAGAAAAATCAAAGAATAATTTAAGTTGCAGTGGAACTTTATAAAATTGTAAAATCAACAAAGATGAGAGTTATGTAGTGAGTGGTGTCTTGAGCTGGTTTCCTCTCTCATTCAGCTCATTCGTTTCTAGCCCAGCTCCTTACATTACTTTTACTTTTTCATTCATCTCTCCAAAGATGGGGACACCCTGTAGGGTCTTTTGAAATAGAGCCATAAGCAAACCCACCCGATGCTCCAAAGCCAAATGAATTGGCAATATTGTGAATGTGGCAAAATTCCGCCTCTGTCTCCGCATCTGATGAAGACTCATATAGGTTTAAAATTCAGTGTCACTCGTCACCAGATTTCCCTGTGTCAATGTCTGGAAAGGAGACGTAGGAAGAATTTTGAAGTTAGTAGAAGAAGGTGAAGCAGAAATGGTAAAACAGTCCAAAGGTAGCTTCTTTCTGTACTTGATAAATGTTTCAAGGATTAAGTGGTCTCGGACAGGGAGACCAAATATCCTGACTCTGAAATCTCACGGAAGTTCTGTAGCAAAGCCACGGGAAGTTTATTAAATTCAGCTTCTGTTAAGGAATAACAAGCTGCCGCCTTCTGTGGTTTCTGGTCTTCCTTCGTCCCCGAGTCGCTGGTGCCTCTTGCCTGTTCCTCCAGCTCTTGACTCGCCAGTTCCCGGACCCGCAGGCCACCAGCCTCCGGGTGCTCGCGTTCTCCCAACCCAACTCACGCCCGCTCCAGCAGACCCGGCCGTCAACCCGCCGATTATTTTGCTCCTCCAAGTCCCAGAAGCTCTCCGCGGCTGGTTGCGCACACCTGGTGTGTACCAGCGGTGAAACACTCCGTAGCACCTTCCGTTTGGGCCGCAGAAGGAAGCACCTACATTTTTGTCCTGACTGGGACTTTTCCCTACAAAAAAATGTGATTTCCTCCATATTGCTTGATTTTTCTAAATCGGAGATGGCTAATCCCTAGGGCAGGCTCATTAATGCATTTTCTGCTTGTAAAAATTATCTCAGAGCTGAAGCTTCAGACCCCACGTGTACTTCATCCTGGTAATTTGATTTTTTAAAAGGAATCCATTTAAAAAGACAGCAGGTTCTTTTAAATAAATAAGCCAAGTGACCACTTATCCCTGCAAAATAGGAGGGTCACAGTGTGGCCTGATAATTATGAAAATTTGAAAATTCGTTTACTTGTTCAGAGCAGGGAAGTATTCCGATTTTAATGTTTAATTTTTGTAGCATGCAAATCCATGTGGCTGTAAATAGAAGTGGCTACAGTAAAAAAAATTTGCCGTTCTTACTTCTCTTTGTAGCCTTTAGGAAAAGAAACTGTGTCCATTTAAATAGTGCCAAATTGCAGAGAATCGTCTTGATAAGATTTCTTGAGTTTGTTCATCTGTAATCCATCTGTGTATTTATTATTCTCCTTACTAATAAAGCTACTCCTTCTGATTGCTGCTCAGTCTTATTAGAAAAATCTGGTTTTAATCAGTATTATGATTTAATTATAAATTATTAAGAAGAAGCCTCTTAGCTTGATTGCTGCAGAGAATATCTAAGTTAGAATCAGAGCACTGTGTAGGCTGAAACGGACCTGGAAGAGGAAATATTTTTCCTAAGTTGGAGGTAGAAAGCTCTAATAGTGTGTCTGGATAGCTGTGGGAATGAAAATGTCTCTCTTAAAACATTTTAAAAGGTCAGCTACTCCTCCACACTATGAACTAATTATATAATCCTGTGTTGGCATGGATATCTTGTGACAGAAGACTTGAAGATAAATGATTATTTTCAATTACAAAAGAGAATTAATCTAATTTTTTCTCTTCTGTTTTGTTCCCAAAGAAAATAAAATTATTTTTCTAAGGAGAAATGTATAGTATATAAAACTGTATGTTTTATTAATAACTATTGCTCTGCTATATATACATGTCCAAGGATGTAGCTCATTTGCAGTTTTAGAACTAGCATTTGTTTTAGAAGACATACAAGTATTTTCTCCTTCAAGGTTTTATTCTCATGAAACTGGGAAAGGACTGATATTAATAACCCGGTGTGAGAGTCATCATTCATCAGTTTGCCATTTTAAAGTACAGCATGTATGGGGGCCTGTGAATATAACATCACGGGAATATTTGTGCTGTCTGATAAATTCATCTGTGCCTCCAGAATACGATTACTGGGCAGAACTATGGGTGTATTAATTTTAAAGGACTTTGGTTAACAGAGAAAAAAGGAAATCATGTATAACAGGTTTTTAGATCCTTTTTTACTACGTTGTGCTTCATATGCAGTGAATGATGATGATTATTATTGTTGTTGTTGTTGTTGTTGTTATTATTCCATGAGATCTTTTACTCGTCTTGCAACATATGTGGGATTCTTGCCCTAACCCTTCGCTTAGGAAGGACTGGGCAGGCCGAAGCAGCGTAATTCTGCCTTCCAGATCCCGTTCCTGGCAGAAGGCATCCGGATTCACGGGGAGAAGGTGACGGAGGCGCTGCGGCCATTCCACGAGCGGATGGAGGCTTGCTTCAGGCAGCTGAAAGACAAAGTGGAAAAACAGTACGGGGTCCGCGCTGTCGTAAGTGACCCGCTAACTTTGTTTCCTAAATACGTGGAGTTTCTTTAAATTACAGGCAACTATGTATTCCTCTGTTGTAATTCCCACTGATGAAAAAAGCAACGTTGATGCAGCTTTGCCTGGGTGTTCTCAGTGGTCATCAAATTATTAAATACTGAGCAGATTCCGTAAGAGATGTCCAGAAAGTCTTGGTACTTTCATGTTCTAGCACGGGAACAATTTCTAAATTACTGGAATCTGTTCCTTGAAAGTCAGGATAATCCTTTAATATTCCATTTTTAAGGAACTGAGTTTAAAAAAAAAATTGCCACTATAGCATGATTTTTCTAGAGCTGAATGTCACCTTTCCATACATGTAATTCCTTTTGAGATGTGAGGGTTGTGCTACTCTACAGTAGCGTGCAGTCTGACATACTCTGGCACCACCCTAAATGTAGGCAGGCAGTAAAAAGATAGCTGCTACTTAATGAGATTTAGTAGTGCTGGAGTTCAGGCTTTTCTCATTCCAACAAGGTATTTTCAGTGGCTGCTTCATCTTCAAGGCACAGCCAAGAACTGGGCAGTGTTTCCAGTGGGGTTTTGTTCTGCTTTTAATTTGACTGTTACCCATTGGGAAGGAGGGACAAAAGCCAGTGTACAGCTTCGTAATTCAGAATATAATTGATAATTCAGTCAAAAGCCATGTGGATTGGGTGCTGTTATATGATTGGGTTTTAAAATTATTTAAAAACCCGAGATGCAAGTGGTTGAAGTTGCTCTAGAACTGACTATGCAGAGCTGATATCCTAATAATATATTGAAGGCTGCCAGGGTGTGCTTTATCTCTGCCTATTGGTAGTCCTGACAGCGGTGTTGTAAACATGCTATAAATTTTAGATTTATTTGTAAAACGACAGCAGTATGTGAAACTTGCATATGCAGTACATATCTTCTCACTGCTCCAGAAAATAAATAATAATAATTATAAATAATAATAATATATAATTATAAATATATAAAATAAAATTATAATAATGATAATAAAATGGGGGGCTCTGCAAACCCACACACACACACACCTCGGCAAGGGGACACCCCAAGCACCCCGCTCCTTGTGCAGGAGGATGGCACCACAGGGTGCCATGGTGGCAGTGGCCTGTCCTTGGCATGTTGGAAGGGCCAGGAAATTATGGAGTCCCTCTCTTTGCTGCAGAGGCTTTTAGCTGAACTTGGAATCATCAGATCTAGTCACTGTTGAGTTGCGTTGTTCATTTTGATTCAGGATATGTAAGTGGGCCTCAAGCTATAGCACTCACATGATTTTTAGAGCAACTTTTACCTCCAAGAGAGCAAACAGTGAGGCATCATTTGGGACAATACACATTTTCCCCAAATTGGACTCAATAACATCCTATACCAGAAACCATTTCCCACAAAAAGGACTGGTATTAAAATCAGCTGATCTCGAAAAGCAGTGATTTATTTAAGAATCCACCTTCTGTGCACAGATCCACCTTCTGTCAGCAAAGGCCATCTAAAACCAAAAGAAATCACCAGCAGACCGTTATTTACTGGGGCATGGCACAGGAAAGCCAGCTTGCCAGCCTGCACTTTGGACTGCCATCTCATCTCCATCCCTGGCTTTCCCTGGCACCCTGGAAGCAGATAAGGACCTTGCACTGTAATCCCATTAACTACCTATTAATAAGAAAACCAGTTAGCAGGTCACAGCGGGCGAAGGACATGGTATCAAATGGCAGGTGCTTCCCTGCGAGTGAGTGGTGGCTTCCACATGAAAACACCAAATTGCATGGTTGCCCCAGATGGGTTGGGTCATCATTTTTGCAGGTGCTGCATCAATTCCCATATGTATTGAGGTAGATATTAGTTCATGGGCTCAGATTTTGAACGTTATCTCTGCAGCCATGGGGCTAAAAACATCTGCAGTTATGTTTTTTGCCTTGTGCCTGAAAACTCAGTGTCTAAAGCACAGTTGCAAAGAGAGGAGATCACCTCTTCATGCCCTTCCTCTCTTCCCATCCTCCACGGCCAGAATATCAGATGGGAGCTCCATCACAAATGAGTTCTTACTAAATTAAGAAATAAAAGATTGAGAAATAGAAAAAAAAAAGAAATTGATAACAATGACAAGTTCGCCAGTTTTACTTCTGCCCCTAGATGAGCAGCAGTCACTAAACCGATTCTAAAAGGAATGAAGCAACCGAGATACGGCTGAACAGCCTTAGACCAGCACCCTCTTCATCCAGTTCTGATCGTGGTCACTAATGGATGCGTGCCACTGCCTTTGTGGATGTTACGCCAATCACATCAATATAAGCAGGGTGTGAATTTGTTTCCAAATTCTCTCTGGAAAATCCCACAGAGATTTATTCTGAAGAGAGGATGATGCAGGATGTGGTGAGGGAGAGCTTCAGCTCTCCGCTCGGTGGGAGGCAGAGCATCCTGCGCTAAGGAGACGGCAGGAAAGATGCCGCAGCAGGCAGGGCAGCAAAAACGTGCCAAGTGACGTTCTCTGAGCGCCCAAAACCTCAGCGGAATTGTACATGCCAGTGAAGTATGCCCTTGTATTTTATGACAGGCCTTCCTTCGGAGATTAATATTCACTGTTGTCTATAGGGATGCCTTTTTTTTTTTAATGGGGACACTGAGATCTTACAGGCAATATGCCGGCCTTTATGGTATCCTTCTAAGTGCTGTTCCATTTGTAGTCCTTCAGATCCAGTCTTGCTAATATATTTAGGAAGATAAAAGTTCAAATAGTAATTTATTCCCAAGGAGAACAGGAATAATTGACATTAATGATACTTGCATGTCAGTCACTTCAATAATATACATTTACATCATCAGGGAGATGACTGGAAAGTCATATGCAGGTGGTGTTATCTTTCTAATTTCACTCTACCCACCAGTAAGAATTGTCAGGATTGATGGAGTTTTATCGCTTCTGCCTTCCTTGTACAAGGCCAATTTACCAGTACTTGACAGGGTGGAAAATATACCTGTAATTAAACAGCATGAGATTCTTATTTGTTGACTGAAAGAGTTCAATTATTTTATGCATATATCAGTTATTAATGACTAACAAAGCTTGTATAAATATTCAGAACTCTGAAATTGTCTGAAACAAAAAAAAGTTTTTCATATATTTTCTTCTTAACCTAGATGTCACTCTGTAAATTGGCTCTCTTGACATAAAGTTCCTCTTAGTGGGGTTTTTCTTCCTTTTTTTTTTTAAATATACTGACAGGGCAGTCACTTCAGTTGCAGAGATGGATTAGGAAAAAAAAAGTTATTTGTAGAAAGCTCCTTTTATAAAGCCCACATGTAAAAAAGCTTGTAAATACCATTGAAACAAATGAATTATTGGAATATGTTTAAAATTATACATGTGCCTATGAGGACCTAAATATTTATTCCTAGTCCTTTAAATGGATTTTCTTTAGAATTTGTTTCGTTGTGGTTAATGTATAGTGAAATGGAAGAAAAACTATCATATCTTTCCACATTACTTTAAGCAACCAGATATCAGCTATATTGTGATTTAAGAAGTAAGATCTTGTATTTCCTTATTGCAGCTTTCAAGTCTGGATGATAGACGAGGCAGTCGGCCACGGTCTATGGTGAGATCCTTCACGATGCCGTCGTCTTCAAGACCCCTCTCCGTTGCATCGGTGTCTTCCATCTCCTCTGACAGCACACCTTCTCGACCTGGCTCGGACGGGTGCGTAACAAATACTCATTCGGGGCTTATCTCTGTAAAGCATGATTCAGCGTGCACATCTATAGGTTTTGAGGATTGTCACCACCCCGCTCCAGATCTCAGGGCTTTCACGGTGTTGCTCCTTCCAATCCTACTGACTCCTCCTCTGTGGCGGCATGGCATTTGTTTGGTCTCATAAGGACCTGTGGGGCTTTTTGGTTGGGTCTTTTCCCAGTGTATTTTATTCCAGATTTGGTTCATCGTAATACCCCACAAACGTTAAGGTGACACAAAGGTATGAGTAACTAGTGTGGGGTGGGGATGGTGCTTTTATGTAACAGACTAATATTGGCTAAAAACCCCCAACCTATATAGACATTTATCTCAAGATACATTCCTTGCGGGTTTTTTTAACCAAAATAAATATGATGCTCTTCTTGGTCATCTTTAAAACAAAGTTAAAGAAAACCCCCTAAGCATTCAAACAAAACCCCCCAAACAAACAGGAAGTAAATTATCCCCTTGTAAAGTACTGCAACTGTAATAGTTCAGAAGTGACCTTTCGCAAAGTCATTGATGAGACCTGTGTTCTGCTGGTCCTGTCACAGTAAACAGGTGGAGCTTGGGAGAAGAAAGGGATTAGCTAACTGCTCAATCATTTCTTCTCACTTCTGCTGCCAGAGGAAAAGCTGCTTATGGCAAGACTCTACTTCAAGACTTATCAGGATCTTTCACATGAAAACTGGGAATTCTGTTGATATGCCCTGTCTCACAGTCGCATCCCTCAAAAGAACAAAATAATCTGTTTTCTTTCTGGCATTTCCGTGCAGCCTCAGAAGTCCTTTCTCCCTCTTCCTCCCCCCAGGCATTCCCATAATCCAGAAACTCAATATTTGACCAAGGTGGCAGTTTCTAAAAAGCCTGCTGAAGGGCTGCTAACTTACAGAGATGTGCTAGAAACACAGTGTCCCTTGTGCACCTTCAGAGGGAGTTATTACCTGGCTAGAGAGTAAAAGCATCCAGTAAAATGAAATCCAGCTCCTAAGGACCAACATGATACTTAACCTTGATTACAAGCAGTTTATTTACCCATTGGTAAGAACGGCAAACAGTGCACAATTCAGGTCTCATTACGATATCCTCTATAACGTATATGCAGTGAGTCATGTTGATATAAGTGTAGGACAGCAGAGACAGTAATGCATTTTGACAAAGACATCCATGAAAGTTGTCTTGCTGGAACTTGGGGATAACTACTATCCCAAGTTAGTGGGCAACTTTCTTTTCTCTCAGAAGAAAAATACTGATTCTTTCCCTGCCTGCCTCTACCTCTTTCTCTTTTTGCCTTCAAAATCATTACATGTATTTTTCTTTCTCCATTGGATGCTATTTTCTTAATTTTTTTCATCTCCATCCCAGCTTTGTTGTGGCAGGTATCACTTAGCAGTTTTGGAGGATCTCATGAGTCTACTCAGTATGTATACTAAAAAAAACCTCACAAAGATCATGGTGCAGCTCAGCTCCTGCTCTGAGCCCGGGGCAGTACAGCTGGAATGCATGTGAGGAAAATATAATGAACAACTATCATCACTGAGAAGACCTGAACAAAATGCTTATTTGCTTGATCAGTGGAGCAGGAAAAGAAAAATCATTGGATGTAAATAACATAATGAAGGACCTGAAAAGTTCAAATGACTGTAAAAATCATGTAGGTGGTTTGTCACTACTAACTTGGAAGAAGTTCACCCATGTACCTACCATAGTTGATTGGGTTTATGGTCAGTTGTCCTCTCCTACTTTCCATTTCCCCTCTCTTCACATGTTAATTCTGAGATTAGAGATGCTAAGAAAGCATCTTTTCTTAGCTAGAAGCTAAGAAAAACAATCAAAAATGGAGCCAACAGACTTTCTTGCCCACATCACCCAACTTAAATTTTGTGCCATTTCCAGCTTCTCCTGCTTTTAAACAGTAAAAACTCAAAGCAGACATTGACATAGTATGTGTTTTACAACTCCCAACTTTATGTATAAATAAAACTCTGACTTTAAAAAAAGGACCTTGGGTTTATTCACTGCTTGAAATGGGACTTAGAGGTACAAATCCGAGCACTTACAAGCCGTGGTTGGAAGTGGGGAAGTCCCACTGTGCCTGTGTTTTGCCATCTGTTGGAAATCCTAATGTACTTCAAGTAGGAGCACGGCGTGCTAGCCCATTTTATCACCGATACGTTGCGTACCAATAATTAATACTACTAATAATAGTAATGCCTGGAAGGGAAGCAATTAGTCGTTGTCTGAAGAACGGCAATTCCTCTTGTAAACTTGCAGTCAGCCTGCGAGGCGGCAGAAGCAGCTAAAATATGCAATGAGGATGGCTAAAACACAGCGTCAGGAGAGCTGTCTTCTGGTCTGGGCTTTGGCGCTGATGTGCTCTGTGGCCCTGGGCAAGTCATTGCCCTCCCTTTTCCCTATCTGTAAAATGGGATGAGAAAAGCTTGCAGTTTTGTCTCCCAATCCATGTGGTTTTGGCTTTGGTTATGAGGGTAATGGCTCAGGGGTCATTGCCGCAGGTACTGGTTTGAGCATCATTCCATCAAATGAGCTGACTTAGGCTGAAAACTGAAGGGCCTTTAGTGCTTCAAACAACAACAAAAATAATAATCATTTTGGATATTGCTGCTGGATATTGCTGCTCATGGAGATGATTAGGATAACTTCACTGCAAATTGCCTGAAATATGAATCCTCCAGTATTTCACAGCAAAGATTGTGTCCTGTATGTGCATACATCCCCATGGCATAGTAAAAACTTTTCCAGTGTTAAAAAGTAAGCTGGTTTCTTTGTTTGGGGATTTTTGGTTTGGCTTTGGTTTTGTAATGTAATGATTTGAGACATCTGTCAGTATAATTTTGACTAAGATATTTAGTCAAATTTTAGTAGTTTCTTTATAATATAAAATAAATAAGAAAATACTTTTTCTAGTTAAGAATATTTTAGCTCGTTAAGAGCAAAATCTCTGTTTAACTTTTATTTAAACTAGTTGTTAAAAAAAGGTGAGATGAGAGATTCCTTTAAATTACAGAGTGAAAATTAGCTAAAAAGAGTTCCAATATTACTTATAATAATGCTTTCCCTACACAATAAATACTCTTTAAAAAAGGAAGTTTTCCTTTAAAAGTTCATTGAACCGCTAAAGATTTTTTCCTTTGTAGCCAGAAAAAAATAGTCATGGACTGTAAAAACTGCAGAGCTGATGGTAGTAGTATATCAGCCCTACCTATATCCACATGCTTGAAGCATTCCAGGTGGGAAAATGCATCTGCTATTTGGAAACTAACCTTGCCCTTCGTTATTTTCTGACTGATTTTTCATTCTTGAGTTTATCTTTAATATCAGAACAACTAAGCTCAGCCCTCCTGGCTCCCCCTCACCAGGGTGTGCTGTAGGTGAGCAGAGGTGTGGATCTGTGGGTATGTGTGCGCACACTCCTATGGATGTATATCCTTGTGTGTGCACGCAAAATCAAACGTACGCACAGCGTGTTAGTACAGACAGGAACGGGGCTTGTGCCTGTGGTTAAACCTCTATACCAATGTACAGGTGTTTCCTTTGCATTAAGGGCGATACTGTTTGCTCTTCTGTGACAAGGTGCTGTACTTTTGACGAGTTACAAGGATTAGAAAGTGATTTATGTTGTCCACGTTCAACAGAAAATCACTACACCTCTGCAGAACAATTTCTGAACTGTTATTCTTTCTCTGGGGAATATGTACATCCTCTTTCTCCACCAAAAAAACGCTGAATAGAAAGTCCAGGAGAAATCTGGGGACTTGGCTCTTTTTTAAAGAAATCCTTAAAGCTGTTGGTAGACATAAGGACTGCCTCCAAGGTGCCAGGGACGTAGGGGGGACATTTCTTTAGTGCATTGTACAACTACCTGCACTTGTACAGTGCTGGTTTCCACTGGAGTTTCCAGAAGGCTGCTGGCACGCCTGCCGTGGTGCCACGGCATAGATAGCCAGAGTGCAGAACGAGAAACTAATTTTTATGTAAACCACATACAGCGAAACTCGGGAGTTTGTGTAGCTGTAAACCAGTAAATTTACTACAGAGGAGGGAAATAGGCAGTACTGGTTCTTCAGCAGTTCTGCAGTAAATTTTATTGTAAGACAATTACGATTGTTATGACCTTCTGCCCCCTCCTTTTCTCTGTAATGAGTTTTCCTGGATTAGCAAAGCACTGTTAACTCAAGCGAGACTTTGGGAAATATGTAAATGAAAATTAGGTGTTTTGAAAATAGTATTTTATTGATCTAAGCAACAACAATTTTCTTTAGGTTTGTGCTGGAGCCCCTCCTGCCAAAAAAGATGCATTCTAGGTCTCAAGATAAATTGGACAAGGATGACCTAGATAAAGATAAGAAAGAAAAGAAGAAGGAGAAAAGGAACAGCAAGCACCAAGAGATATTTGATAAAGAATTTAAATCTACTGATATTTCTCTGCAGCAGTCCGAAGCAGTGATCCTTTCAGAAACGGTAACTTAGCAAGTAATGCTTTACTTAATTCTGAGCAGTGTTCTTTCTCTTTTTAAAGAAAAATGTTGATTTTTATGATTTAGTTTATTTTTAGACCAAAAATAACTCTAAGGGAATACGCTGCAATGTTAATATATGTGATAATGTATCAAAAATATAGATTTTATTTACAGTGTAAAAAAATCATGGTATCTCCTATGAAAATCTTAACCAAAAGCTATATATGACGATTTGATAAAAGGAACAGATGGTATAACCTGAGTAAAATAAATGCTACCATTTTAGCAGCCTTTTGAATTTATGGTTCACAACAGATCATGATGGGTTTTCTCATATTTCAGCTGACTACTGCAAGACACTTTTTGGTGGAAATGTTACAAGGTCATTTCGTGCATGGCAATTACGTATTCTTGAAAGGCTATTTTGAGCAGAAAATCGTAAGCAGTTCCACTGGTGGCTGTCTGTAAGAATATTAACTACAGGGCATATCTCTCTTAAGCCCTCTCTTGGCGTATATTTAATTCACTGAAACTCTCCTAAAGGCTTAGGGAACTTGAGAAGTTTTAACTCTGAAATTGAAAGTGAGGCCTTTTTAAGCTGGAACAGGGAGTGCGTGAACTAACTGTAACCTCCAAATCTCTGCCTGGACACCTGTTTTGAGGCCAATAGTTTAAAACGTGCCCTCCAGAAATAAATGTAATGTTCTTCTACAGATTTGCACAGCTACTTGTAGAGCCAACTTTTAACTCAGCAGAGTCTTCTGTTGGTGGCTGTGTCATAAACGTTGGACTTTCAAAACTATTTCTCTCTGACCTGTGATGACTAGATCCTTTAAGTCTTTCTGTTTGGTGTTTGTAGCGGAATATTACTTAGATGTTCAGCTATAGTTCCTCTGTTTTCTGGATTTGCTCCTCCTTTTCCATCCAGAGATGAGCTAATCTCTCAGATTTGTCTTCTGACAACTTAGAAGACCCAAGTTGTTTTCTCTGGTGTGGCCATAGGCCCAGTATTAGCTCAGCAAAAAGCTCAGATAAAATCCCTTTTGTGCATCTCAGGCTTTTCACCCAAACTCCTTTTAAGCCAGTGAGTTTTTCCATTGACTTCAGTAAATTTTGGATCAGCCCTGATTTGTATAAATGGAGATTCCTCTTGCCAAATCCAGCCAGGTGAGCATCTTTAGAGTGTTTTCAAACAGAAAATACATTTTGCATGGATTTCCATGTGTCTCATCTTTTTCATGCAGTGCATTCAACTCTGCACATAGCAGCAGTGGTATTTTGACTAAGCCTGAACATTGCAATGACAAGACTTGCACTCCCATGTCCCAGATCCCCAAACGGACTAGCAGAGCTTGTGGGAGAAGAGCATTAGCCACAGAAGAAGAAAATTGTATTGCAGGGCAGCTCAGTCGAGCCCTTCTTTCTTCTTCCTGCGACAGAGGAGGAAGCTCTGCAGGTAGCAGTGGTGTGGCAGACCCCCGATGTGCCGAATTCAGCGTGACTTTTGGCTGGCCTCGCACGATGTTCTCGTGAGCAAGACTGGGGGAAGAAGTCTGGTCTAAGGTGATGCTGAAGGATACACAGCAGCCTGGAAAAACTGCGCTTAAAATTGTGAAGGGTGAGACAGAGTAAATGAGAACCCGTGATGGATTCGGATAGTGAGATATGTCAAAATAATGTATGTGCAGAAGCACAGCGTGTGGTCAGCCTCATAGTCGCTGGCTCTGTCTCATGTCTATTTTTTAATAAGAGGGTCAGTGTGTTGTCACTTCTGTTTTATCCAGGTGTCATCGCAGTTCCCAACCAGCCTGTGCCGATTGTAGCTGGTAAATAGCAGACTTGTGCTTGACAAAAGCCCAGTTTCAGATATTCACCCCCCACACACATACTCACACACAATTACCTGTTGCCTGACAATACTCATATTCTAAATTATTCTTTGCCTACCACAAATAGGCAGTTATCAGTGGTTTGCTTTCAGGAGGGAAGGATGCATCAACAAGCTTATATATGAATCTGTTCTTGATCCTGTGTTACTCACTACTAATTGGTTTGTGCAATGTAATTGCAGCAGTCCTTCCCATCTCTGCAGAGCTTCTGCTGCTCTTTTCAAAGATGATGTCTCATGAAATGAGTGTTTCCATCACTGCGATGGACTTTCTTTTATAGGAACTTCTTTTTTTCCAGTCAAATGAATATTCATGGAAGAACAGGAGAAGATTATAAAACTGCAGAATTATTTTATGGAGCCTTTACATTTTCTTTAAAAACGAGCATTTGGAGCCTGTTTTGTCTAGTTGTATAGCTTAAATACTTTTTTCCAAATCTCACTGTACTCATAATGAATTTATTGACTGATCAAAACCCAAGGCCTAATTACAGAGATCTTGTACTGCTATGATCTTATCAGAAGATAAATTAAGCACTTTGGTATATGAAAATTATCAGTAATGTCTTTATAGTTTTCTAGAGATTTATATCTTCTTTTAAGCATCACATAAACTTCTTTAACATAAATTCTCATTGTTAGTTCTTTGATTCCATGGGCTGATAGCAAACCTAACACTGAAGCCAGGTAATTAACAGACCACTTGAAAGCTATGTTAGAAATCAGAATAGCAGGCTGTACATTTTATTGATCTAGTGGCACCTAACATCACTCACTATTGATCTTCCTTTCATTAGACCAAAAAAAATTAACAATGGGTTCATTATGGATTAGTAGTCTCCAAAGAGTTCATATTCCCTAGCAGAACCGTGATTTATTGTGAAGCCTTAAGGAGAGGACCAAGCTTGTCAATCACAGAAGAAATTAAAATTTATTTGAGATAAGTAGCTACAGACCAGGTTAACTTGGGAACTTAATCTAGTTGTTGGGTTTTCTCTTGGTTCTGGCATTGCAGCTTTGCTAATCAATTAATGTGTTTTCCTTATTTGCTTTTTTATAATTATATGCCTCTGAGAAAGTGATTACTTTGCTAATCGATTCTACTAAAAATATGCTTTAAAAGATCTTGGAAGAAGAAACCTTTGGAGTCTTTAAAACTTGATTTTTAGTATGAGCCAAATTTCTGAAAGGTTACCCTGAGGTCTTGATGAACTTTCAAAAAAAGTTACGTACTTTACGGTCATTCATTTCTTGTAGAAGGGTCTCAGAAGCACAGCCTTTTATGCAAACCCTTTCAGGATTTGTTTTCTGAAAATAAAAGGAAGCACTGATACCTCATTTTAGATTTCTCCTTCACAACATACTTTCTAAAAAAACATTGTGAAATGACAAAATTCTTCGAAAAAGTGTGACTTGCTGCTGGCATTTTTTGTTTTGTCCTAATGCAGCACCTTGGATGTAATTTCCCTCTTAACTTCAGGCTGCTGCTCCATTTTCGGTGACCTCTTGGAAATAAAAAATTCCTTTCTTCACTGCGATTACTAGAAATATGGGGGCTGGTGGACGGGTAACAAACAGGAGAGCTCAGAATTAAACTCAGTGAAAGGAATCACCTTAACAAAGGCAACAGTTGCCCATCAGATTACACGTATCATTTCAGGGTTTCTGATGTAAGATTTAAGTGGACTATGAAGCAGCTAAAGCAAGACAATAGGGATATTTCAGTGAATTAAATATAAGCACAAACAGGCACCATCAAGAAAGCGTTTCTGGACAGATGATGTCTTCCTCAGAAGAGAGTTTCACCATGCAACCAATTAAAGAGATAAATTTTTAACAGGGAACTAGAGCCCCATGAGAAGAAAGAAAGTATTTTGAATGCTGTATAATCTTGTGTAAGGATATAGACTTCCTGAGCTGTTACTAAGCAAGCATTTGGGGAATTGGCTCATTGCTTCAGAAAAATATGCCAGGCTATGGGAAGGTGTGTGCATTAAGTCTCATTGTGATTCCTGGGGAGAAGGCAAAAACATTTGCTGCTGTGAAATACCGCATTAAATCAGAAGTGTTGTATGTTATCATCGCCCTATTACTGTTTAGGAGGTAGTGGGGAAAATGTAGCAATCCCAAGGTCTGCTGCTCAGTAACAACATGTATTGCTTTACTGTCGCACTGGTTTTGTCCCCGTGCAGATCAGCCCACTAAGACCACAGAGACCAAAAAGCCAAGTCATAAATGTCATTTCAAGTGAAAGACGTTTCTCCGTTTCTCCATCACCTCCCAGCTCCCAAGTGACACCACCCCCAATAACTCCACGGACAAAACTTTCTTTCAGCATACAGTCCAGTAAGTCTTTTAACTTTAATTACATTTTATTTTCCTAGAATATTTTATGCAAAATAACTGCTGGTGGGGAGATGTTTTTCCTGAGCACTACATTACACCTTGGTTTGAGTTCTTTGAGTTAGTCCTTCTGCCATCACCATGGGATTGCTTGCAGGAACAAGAACTTGCCTCTTAACGTCATGCTCCTTGCCTTTGCCAGCAAAAATTATTTCAACATTTTATGAAAACAAGCAAAATTGTTGCATTGATAAAGTTTATTTTCAAGTAATTATTAAAAATTGCCTAGGTATAGAGTTACCGTCAAAAATTAGTGTTGTACTTGATTCTGTATTGGATTTAGGGTGTTTTGGAGCATAAAACCTGAAAAAATAATCTGTTCGTGTAATTGTACCTTAATAGAACTTTTATTTGCTACATAGTGAGTACAAGCCAGAAGCGGGGGGACGTCAATCTTTTTGGTGTATTCGTTGTTTGACGTTGACATCTATCACTCAGTTTTTCTGTAAAATATCATCTGTTTGCTTCCATCTTCAGGAAACCCTATGGTAAAACTGGGTGTAATACCACACCTATTTCTTTTACAGTGCTATTTTCCAAAACCTGTTATTCAGAGTTTTCAGTTGCTAGCATGTGACAAGAAAAAAAAAAAAAAAAGATCCTTTTGATACATGTACCCAAATGCTAGTACAATAGTCAAGAGGTCAGTGTTAGTAAAGAGGAGAATAGATGATCAGTTTTAAGGAAAAAACTCTTCTTCGATCAAGGTCACTGTTTTATTTACTCTTTTTGACACTTAAAACCTTTTCCCTTAAATAGGCAGTGTTTTGGAAAGTTCTTGTTGCCGATTGCAGATACATGTCCTGTGAGCAGGAATGTGTTTATTCTACAAATCTATAGCAACAGAATTGTCTTCCAAAAAGCATGTGACATGTTTTAATGATTTGAAATTGTTGGTTGCAAACATGTGGAAGAGGCATAAGGAAGTACAAATGAATGCAGCATTTCCTTTGCATAGTCAGACACCCAAAACAAGTATTTTGATAATGGTGAACCCTCTCCTTTCTTTACAGTTTTGGTAGCCGGAACTACCAGTATGCTAACAACTTGAAATACGGAGAAGTAGAGTATATATACTCCTGCAAAAGATAGTCTTTGCATTGGATTATTTCTTCCTGTGTACATTTTATTAAAACTAACTTGATCTCTTTTTTTAAGAAGTGTCTGAAGCTATCATGTATTTCTGAGAATATTTATGTCTATGTGCTGGAGATTTATGGGTGTTATGTAAAATAGGTTCAGCTTATTGCAAAATCCATGGGACTTGTCCATAATCATTTGAGAAATTGTAGTGGTAACAATTTTTAGGAATTCCAAGGATAAAGCAGTTATTTCAGTGCACAAATTGGCTAAAAGCAGTTAATGGGTTGCTAAGCAATCCTGCTTGCTTGTTAGCTGGCAGTTTAGGAGAATGGAGTGTAAAATTTGATCATCAGGTTAAGACGAAAAAAAAAGTCACCTAACTGATCTCTCGCCAGCTCAAAGGTATTCTCAGTGCACATGTCCAGTAAGAAATAAATGTTCAGAGCATACTAGTATGATGAAACACCTTGAATAATGATAGCAAACCAGAAATGATGAGTAATTATTTGTGTAGTGACTGAGTTAGTGAGGTATAGTTCCGCTGAATTGAGCAGGAGAAAATTAATAGATCTGGAGCAAATAGATCTTCTTGACACACAAGTGAAAATTACTGAAGTTTGTGTTCAATACCTGTTTCTGCGGTAGGGTAGATGACTCCTGGATTTCATTAAACTGAGTGAGAGATTAGTTAGTCAGAGCAAATGATTTTTTTCATTATAGAATATTGTTGTTCTACTAAACAGTTTTCCAGACTGAATGCAAATATGTTGTTAATGTATATTATGAACTATTCATGTGGATGGAAATACTCTGTCCACTTTTACAGGGATTTATTGCTGTCTTGCAAAAGGATGAGGTTGTGAAGGTGCTATGCACAGGCTGTAGGAACACAGTGGGGGCTGCAGAAAATTAGAGCAGTTAAAAGGAGCTGGGGAACGTAGAGGAAGGGACAGAAGCAGAGCAGGACACAGTTGCACGGACAGTTGGTGACCATCCAGGTTGTCCAGGGTATTGCAGATGTTAAAGAAGAGTTGCCTCCACACCTTGTTTCCTCTGCAGCTCTCCTAAAAACATTGCTCACCTGCCTTTCCATGGATCTTCCAAACGTCAACCTTAAAGAAACAAAGGGTTTGTGTAACTCCTAACAAAATTTGTCTTACCATCTCCTGGGTAGCACCTATTAGTCTGCATGTAATGGCTTAGATGAAGTCAGTAGATGCTGTAATATCATGTAAGATACAAAGGTGGAGTGTTCAGGGCAGTTAAATTCGCTTTATCTTAGGGTAATGGTGTGTTATTATACTCATTTTCAGTTTCCACCTAAGGAATGTATAGTGAAACCTAAAAATGTGGCTTGTTTGCAGTAAATACCAAAAGTTTTCCCTTTCTGAAGCAGGATTCAAGGTTCTACTAAAGCTACAACTCTAAAGAAAATGCCATTTTTGAAACATCTCCCAGTATTATCCTAAACTGCATGGAACAAACACTCACATAGATAGATAGACAGATATGTAGTTGTGGCTGAGATGTGCAGGATGTATGTCAAGGAGCTGTTTTGTGAGGTTTACGGTCTCAAATGCCTATGGTCTTTAGATGTACAGTATGGCTGGAAATTCCTATCAAATGAACAGGGAAGTCTATTCGCAGCATCAATATTTAGTTCCAAATGCATAACGTTGTTTTCCAGTTACATGTTTAGTGGCGTGAGCTTAGCAGAAATAGATTCTGATGGAGATATTGAAAGGAAAATATTACAAATGTTTGGGGAATGGAGAAATCCTGTATGTGTAGAAAAGGAAGGATGAAAAACAGGAGCAATGGAGAAAGCCATGAGAAATTCAGATCCTGGAGGACAAACAACACTTTTCAGTCTGATGTAGAAGCCATTGAAATTTTGAAGTCCCAGGATGGAAAATATTCTTCCTGGCGTAGTTGAAAGTTCAAGTGAAAGGATGAAGAGTAAAAGTACAGTTTTCAGTGACAAATCAATACAGCCACCTTACAGTTAAATGTGTTAGTGAGAGGCCATTTTAGAGAACAATAAAAGGATACTTTTTTAAGATATTGATAGGAACCTTGCAATAAAAATATCTGCATAAACAAGTTCTCCACTTGTTTCACAAATCACCCTAGTAAAATAAAATAACTTCATTTCCTAAATGAAAACATTTCCCTAATTTGTCAAAAATAAATTAAGTTTCTTATCTCATAGAGCTCACAGTGGGGTTTGCCTGTGTTAAAATGACTGAATTACCCTGAAATACACCGTGGGTGGATTTCTACACAAAAACCTATGTATCACTCAGGCCTCAATAAACTTTATTGTCCCTCAGGCTATTAGCCTTTACAGCACGTACCTGCTAGGATTTATCTGCTAAGAAAAGGGAACTTTCTACCCAGCAAACAGTAATAATAAATGTTTTGTACTTTCTCTTGCGTGATTTTATTTACTCAACAACTAATGACTGCTCATTTATTATAGTTACCTGAAGTTTGAAAGTTTTTGAGAGAGATGTAGTTAATTATAGGCTTTCATTTGTGCATTTTATTAACAAGAAGCTTTTATTTTACTGGGGGAAAGTAAATAAAGCTTAGCTCCATTATATTTTCTTAGTGCACTTACCAAAATTTCTCTTGTGTATTAATGTACAAGGTGAAAATGCAGACCTTACAGCTGAGAAAATTATATTTGCTAAGCTATGAATATTTTGGCATGAAATCTGAAGTAAAAATTATTTTCTATTAAAAAGAGGGGATCATTCAAGTATTTTGAGCGTATCCTCAAAATTAGCCCAATGTGTCTCCACAGTGCATACTTCCTGCTGATGCGGGGGTTGGTTCATTTGTTCTACTTTCCTTTAAAATCCCTCATTAGATGAGCTACAGATAATTATAGAGGCAGTGAAGAGCAGACAAAGATATCGCATGTGCAGCATTATCGCAGAATCAATGTCGTAAGAATTGGCGCAGTCTGGATCTTTGGATTCGATTCAGTTATTGAAATTGTTAACTCAGTGTTGATTTTTACAGATCTGGAGCTGAATGGTATGTCCAGCTCCGACATCCCCGACATTCCTCCTCCTCTGCCTCTCAAAGGAAGCATGGCCGATTATGGGAACCTCATGGAAAGTCAAGACTTGATCAGCCCGACCACCTCCCCCCCTGCCCATCAAAGGGTGAGTCCCAGAGAGGATGATCATTTTCTGCGATTTTCTTTGCTTTTGTACCTCGAACAGTCCACAGCGAGATGTAATCCTGCTCATGGACATGTCAGCAGATCCAGAGATTTCTGGAGTTGCAAACAAGTGTCTGGAGTGTGAGGGAACAGCATCGCTCATGGGGACTGACCTGAAGGGAGGTTGGATTCATTCTGGAGGAGAAGACTAAGCAAAATGTTGTTAGCTGTGTTGGTAAGGGAGCTATAACCGACAGGATATAGTCTCAGCAGCAAATTAGATTTAATAGCCTTTCAGTCCTGTCTCAGGAAAGGAAATAAAACATGTACCTGACATCTTTCCTTTCTGGAGCTCTGTTCTGCCTACATTCAATCACCGCTTGTTTCCTAGAGGCAAACACACATGCCCCCTTTGAGGGAAGGAGCTCAGAAACACTCTTCATCTTCAACAGGGTTTTCAGCTTTCTGAAGAAAATACACTTTCTCAACTTTGTTTCCTGTATCCTGGAAGCTTTTAAAAATAATTTGGTCCTTTTCTTTAAAGCAGCACTTTTGAGAAGGGCCATTTATTTTCTTTTTGAAGAAAAAAAAGTGTTTAAATAGGTGTGGTGGGTTGACCCTGGCTGGACGCCAGGTGCCCTCCAAAGCTGCTCTGTCACTGCCCTCCTCAGCTGGGCAGGGGAGAGAAAATACTAAAAAAGGCTCGTGGGTCGAGATAAGGGCAGGGAGAGATCACTCACTAATTACCATCATGGGCAAAACAGATTCAACTTGGGGAAATTAGTTTAATTTATTACCAATCAAATCAGAGTAGGATTATGAGAAATAAAAACTAAATCTGAAAACACCTTCCCCCCACCCCTCCCTTCTTCCCAGCTCAACTCCACTCCCAAATTCTCTCCTTCCTCCCCGTCAGCAGCACAGGGGGATGGGGAATGGGGGTTGGGGTCAGTTCATCACACCTTGTCTCTGCCGCTCCTTCCTCCTCGGG